>JAINUW010000424.1:0-397825 GCA_020205615.1 Panax quinquefolius
TCTTAGATTTTCTCTGAAATTCTCAGGCTTAGCAAAACTAGAATGCGTATAATCCCCCAAAAACTGATAACCATGTATGCGTAATAATAAAAGAAAACTGATATGGCCATAATAAGCCTAATCAGTTATAACATATAACGTATAGATTATAAATATATTATATTTATTATTTTAATTTATTTTATTTATATTATTATTATTCAAATATTAAGAAATCCAAAAGCCATAATGCTTTGTTTGGCAAAAAGTCTTTAAAAATAAAGTCTTAACATATTTAAGCCTTGTTTGGGAAAAACTAAATTAAACTCTTTTAATTTATTTTAATAAAAATTTAGTTTATAATTTATAACGATATATGCCTTATTTGGATTTTCATATCCAACATTAATCAAATAAAATAATTATACATACTACATTTTAAATAAATACTCCACTTAAATAAATATTACCAAATTATAATTTTATTATAATTTTATTTAATAATTTAACATACCATCTTAAATTATTAAATCAAAACAACAATATAACATATCAAAATAACAATATAACATCTCATGTTATGCTACTATTCTCTAAATTATAAATTAATTTAATTTAGAATATTATCTAATAAATTTAATTCACACATCTCCACTAATAACAACCACATAAATAAAATACTTATTCATTTTAAGAAATATTTTAGATTACAAAACAACAACTTCATCAATAAAATATTTATTTAATTTAATAAATATTTTAAATTACAAATAAAATCTTGGATTGTTACAGGTGGTCATATAGTTAGGCCTTGTTGTATGAACTTATTTTGCCCTGAAATAAATGGTAATAAAGCTATAAAATGTAAAATAACTTAAGGTAAATACAAGAGGCACCAAACTTGGGCTAAGACCTCATAACATGTAGGTAAGATAAGTGTTAACAGTTATGCATGCTAAGAACCAAGATGAAACTAGAAAATACTAAACTACGAGTGCAGCGAGAGGGAATTGTGCCAATTGCTAGATCCTAAGCTTTCCAACAGTAGCGAATTGCCTTGTAAGCGATGATATTTGATTATTTTAACTTTGATTTGAACCTTAAAGCATATATGTAATGAATGTCTAAAGCTATAATAGTTGACATAGATGATGTTTAAGCATGAGATCATGTAATGGTTATATAAAACACAGAGTTGTTAAATTTTATTAAAGTTGGTAAAATGTAAGAACGATGTAGATCGCGTATCTATGAACTTTAAATATGTGTCGAACACATAACGAGTCAAGTGTGTGAATGATATGTATGAATGTTGATGTCAAGTATGAGTGGTTAAGGCATACCTAGACCTACCTAGCTATTCTAAGAGTATGATGAGAAATTGAAAGGTAGGTTTTACAAACCTAGTTATGAAACAATGTAACGTTACTATTATATTAAGAATGTATGAAATATATGACTAATGGATGTGAGTCCATGATTATATAACTATGTAGGATTACACGAAGTGCAGATAAGCGTTATGCAGTTAAGTCGTAGTTCATAAACTACGAATCAGGCAAGTCTTTTAGTTCCTATTTGCTATGTGAATTTGATTGTTTTAAATATTTATTGCAAAGAGCATGATGTGTTATATATATGTTGAATGTATGAAATGTTAAAGTCAACTTATGACTATGTTGATTGAGTAAAGCATGCTGATTGAGTAAGGAACTCAATCTTTATACATCTTTATACTTGTTATATGAACTGTAACATGTATGTTATGTTAGTCCAATGTTTATGAGATATTTGTTGAGCATGCTATTATGTGCAACATGATGCATGAAAACTGTTAGATTTTGCTGGGCTGTCGAGCTCAACCTTGCAAATAACCATTTTTGCAGGTTAAGCATTGAAGCTAGTACTATGTGCTACTTGAATGATGTGGATCAGAAATACTACACGAAGATTAATATTTTAGCTAAAGTTGTTATTTCTTTATACCATGATTAAGATTCATGAGTTGTACTAAATGTTTTATGATGTATAGTTTTATGTTGAGTTCTAAGGCTAAAGTTAGAGCTATCTGATATGTAAAGGTTATCGGATTGAAATGGAAAAATTTTATATAATAATAGAGATAAAGTGAATCATAAAATAAGATTGATTCAAAGACATGTAGATGATAAAGGTTTTGATTCCGGGAATTAAAGTAAAAAGACATAAAAGTTAAATTATTTCGCATTTTATAAAGTTTAACATCGAATATTGATGTAAAATCAGAAGATAGACGTGTTTTTAATGACTGAAGTGGAGAATTAAATTGTATGAATTTTGGGATCGTTACAGTTGGTATCAAAGCCGTAGGTTATAAACCTTAGGTAGGAGTACCGTAGGCTATAACCTTAGAGAAGGAAGATGAAGATAATGAAAGAATAAGCTCAGATAGAGTTTGTATAATAAGAAGTAATCTAAGAAATTTATAAATAAGGGATTAAAACATGTGTGAGGAGGATTCAAAGAAGAATCTCGCTGAGTTATAAGGAGTATGAATGTGGGGTTACCTAACTCCAATAATTAGGATGTAAGGTGATAATAAATAGACAATGTCTATAAGAAGAGAATGATAAAGAAGTAAAAATCAAAAAGTTATATTTAAGTATGGTACAATTGTACTCTTTAATAGTTGACGTATGGTATCTGGGCTAAACCATTCCTGCATAGAGCGGAGGTATATACGAACTAGCAACTCGAAACCTAGTTTGTTGGTTGTTTATGGGAAACCACTCAGCCTACCATATTGAAACTATTAGAGACTCGATGTGTACTAAGTGTAGAAATGGATACGTATGATGAAAAATGAAAGAAAAGGGGATCGTAAAATAAAATGATCACAAGTTAAGGAAAGACTTTTAAGGGAGATGATTATAGAATAAGATCACGACGTGATCTATTTAAGTTATAATGGAAAGATGGTCTGTAATTTTTGAATAATTATAGCTTGATGCTATGAAGATGATGTACTATGAAATAGTATGAGATAACTCATGAGGAGTTATAGATGATGTGATACGAGGAATTCGTATCGAGCAAAGAGTAAGTTAGGAGTAAGATAGAGTTCGGTGGGATTTCAATTGAGGACTCATGTGATGGCTGAGTTGTAAAAATATTTGTGTGGGTGAGGGTTTTGTGCTTGCACTCAGTTTATCACATTGATAATCATTGGAATGTTGGTGTCACGTTATCAATGTATATATGGCAAAAAGTTGATTCTTTTCTCATATGTATATTTAATAGTTAGAAACTATTAAGATTAGTCAGATATTATTAGGATTAGGTGCGGTTCTTAAAACTAATGCATATGGTAAGTTCGTGACTCATAATAATATGGTATGTTTTGAACCCCTCAAATGAATGGACGCTATGGTGCGACTAGGAAAAGTTCTAAACTCATATTATTGTGGCAAGTTCCTAAACTTCCAATGTGCGGTAAGTTTGATGAACTATCTTGGGGATATAGGAGGATTATAAGTTAAATTACATGAATATTTAGTGTAAAGATTGAAATTGATGGAGAAAATTAGGTATTCCAAATCTTCTAGCTTTCTTTGGATTTTGAAATTTATTGACTTCGTCTTTCGATGATTATACTTTTGATTTTTGGAAAAAAAAATGTTGGGTCACACTAGTGAACCAAAGAGTTTTTAAAATAGTGTTATTATTCGTATGTCTATGCTAATTGCTTTGGCTAGACAAAAATGATTTGAAATATATCAAAATATAATTTTTTATATATAACATCAATGCATCATGGAACCTGGTGCAGAGATGATAAAAATGATGGAGTCATCAATGCAGTATTACTTAGTGTTGGAGGTGATCTAAGGATCGTCAACCCACTATGGTATGATGTAGTATGATAAAAATCACCATATGATGGAATCCTCAACGAACTATAAATACAGTGCGGTATCATGACGTCATAAAAATATTTTTGAGATTTCTTTAAGATATGAGAATATATATATATATATATATATATATATGTATATTTCAATTGATGTCCGAATTATTGTAGAAGTCTCTGCTATTTGATTCAGCTAGACGAATATTGAAAGATGTTCATGAAATTCAAGCGTTTCTTGAAAAGTTATGCCAAACCAAATTATTTTGGTGCGGATTCGGATGTTGAAAAGCTGAAATGAACAACCCTTTTATAGGGGATTACGCGGATGCGTTTAGATGTTTGTGCATAATACATTGTACGGAGGACTGATCACCCTAAGTACGAGGGGTCCCTATAGTCTTATGACTGTTAAAGTTTAAGTTGAAAGATTACTTATAACCATGGACATACGCATAGCGTTTAAATGTTTGTGCACAATACATCGTACGAAGGGCTTAACACCCTAAGTACGCGAGTCCTTATAGTCTAATGATCATTAAGGTTTAAGTTGAAGAGTACTTATAACTAGTGGCCGGAGTTCAAGGTCTTATGACCCTCAACATGATTTGGAATCTTTTAAATTCCTGTTGTTCATATCGTTTCCCAATTATTGAGCAATTATGGAAGATTCTTGTTATTCTGAAAGGTGAAAGTGGAAAGATGAGAAAATAAAGCAAAACATAATAATTTCAAGAAGGAATTGAAACTCCAGAAAGAGGAGAAATGTGAAACTCTTAGAAGAGGAAGAGGTGAGGAATATGATGATCTTAGAAAGATCCTTAGAGAAAGAATTTGGTTGCAGAACCTAATGAATTAATAGATATCAACATAAAATCTATTTTGATAAATGGAATGAATGAATAAAGTAATAACGTAAAATCTATTTTTGATAGATTGAATGAATGAAGAGTAATAAAAAAAATTTCAAGGAAGAAATTCTTAGAAGAATGGGTGAATGTAATATCCCGAGTGTTCATGATAACGATCCTTAGAGAAGAAAATGAACGGGCTAAAGAATATGTAATACTCAAATATAATTGAGTCTAAGTAAAAGTTATGAAATAAAACTTACAAGAATTAATTATCAAGAATGGTGGGAGTAGAAAATATAAAACCTATATTAAGGTAATGTGTTGAAGTTATTCAACGAAGAGACTTTGATGAAAACCTGAGTAAGGTAGGGTTTTGGTGATTCCGAGGACGGAATCCTTATAAGGAGGGAAGGATGTGACAACTCGAATTTTTATAAGTTATTGAAATAGGAATTTAATAATTAAAATTCTTATTATGAGATGCTTTGAGTTTGAGTGAAACAATATAATTTGATTAATATGCCTTATTGGCAATGGAATTGTTATGAATTAAATTTCATAATTATTGAGAGTAATTCACTTAATTAAAATAGTGAATTAATGTAAATATATTTATTTTAATAAAATGAGAGGGTAATGTGTTACATATAAATGTAATATGTTAATGTAATTTAATTGTGAATTTTATAAATAGTTAAGATAATTATCAAGTAAAATAAATATTTTAGTTGAGATATTTATTAAATAAAGTAAATATTTGATGGGAATTATTATGGAATAATTTATTCATGTATGATAATATTAAGTAAATTGATGAATTTTTTTTATAATTTGTGTGTATTTTATTACGCTAATGTGTTGGTGATGTCCTAATTTAAGTAAATAATTAAATTAGAGGGCTAATGATTTGTTAAATAAAATTTGAATTATATTAAGTAATTAAATTAAATAAAGTGTGACGATGGGGTACTATATAATAAGGAAGTTATAAAAATAAATTAGAAATGAGGTTATTTGGAGCTAGCCAAACCAGCCTTTGTGACATTTTATATTTGTAATTCCCGAGTCTATTTGTTTTGTTAATTGACTAACCCACGTTAAAGTGGTGGTCAGTTTTATTTGCTAGGGTAGAGAGAGGGAGAGAAATAGAGAAGAGTTTAGAGAAAGTTGAGAAAGGAAGAAGAAGAATGACCAAGCAATTCTTCATTATTTGTCAAGGCATAGAAAGATGAAGAAGGTAATAATCTAACCCTAGGTTTTAATTTGTATTCTCTTAAGTTTGAGATGTTGATTATGTACATGTACAATCTGATAATTGTTATATAGAAGTTGTATTGAGTAATCAAAATCATGGAAAAGTGGTTTGTAGAAGAAAATTAAGATAACAGTGTTTTGTATATGAAAATGGCTTAGTAAGTCCAAAATTTGATGTTCAATCCTTTCTAGAATATGTTAATTGGTTATATATTGTGTTAGTATATCAAGAAATGAAAACAACAGAAGTTAAAGGAACCAATTTGGTTGAGAAACGAATTCGTAGTGAACAAATTCGCTAAATTGTCAAAATATGACGAATTAGTATGAACATGAGTTGTAAATTCATATTTGGGTTAGTTAATGTTTATGTTAGTTGATGGGTATTTGGTATGTTGTAGTTTTATGAGTTACAAACCTATAGAATCAAAAATGACCTAAATTGGATGAGTATACCTCATGTTATGATCATTGGAAGGGTTCAGTCGTAAAATTGCAAAGAAGAGAGCACGAGGGGTGACATCTTGCTTTCGAGTAGACTACGCTTCCCCAAGGCCATTTGGGGCGCAAGCTACTATGGCATCGCCATTGGTGGACACGCCTCGACCTCTTGTAGTAAATTAAGCATGACTTTTTCATATGAACTCTGATTGAGGTGATTCAAGATGATCCGAAACGAGGACGAATAGACCTAAAACTTTTGTTCTTTAAGTTTCTCAACTTGAGATCGTTAGGAAGGGTATAAATAGTCATCTTTGTGACTGTTACGTATTCAGAGGCGATCAGAAGGTGTCGAACGAGCACATACACAAGTATAGTGCTCCCAACGATAGAATATGTTATTCTAAGTGGTGTAACATGAAAATGCATGATATTATACATGACATATAAGATTTCCTTACTCATAATAGAAAGCATTAGCATGACTTAGTATGTGTTTTGAAAAGAAACTTAGACGTTTTAAAAATATTATTCATGAGAATTGTATTGTCTAAACTTCTGAACTTGTAGGATGACATACTAGTAACTTTTGGGTCTTTAAACATGGCTTATATTTGCAAACATGATAGGACTTTTATGCCTCTAGGCATGATGGATACGTGCACACTTACTAGATAGACATACTATGAACTATACATGTCTTAAAGTAAGATTTCAAGTTATAAACCATACTAGTCATATGATTACATGTAAGCATGCATATTGAAAGTTCTTTAACCTCGTTGGTGGTGTGACACCCCCAAATCCGGGCATCTTAATCCCACAAATTTGGTGTTCACTATCCAATTAAATCATAACTAAATCTATTACATAAGCTTCATAAATAAAGGATATAATTAAACTCAAAAGCTTAAACAATCAATCTCCCATTTAAAGGGTTACATAATCTAAAATAAATCCTAGGTCATCGAACCTTTATTACAATCATTAGCGGAAAAATTAAAACATGATCATAAATAAATCTATTACATAAGCTTCATAAATAAAAGATAAATTAAACGTTGTCGTCTAATCAAGCACTTTGTCCTTGCCCTTGCTTGTAAAAAACTCTTCAAACTTTTTAACTTCACCTGCATTGTTTTGTGCAAGAGTGAGCAAACAATTGCCCACAAGAAGGATAATATACAATAATCATTTTATCAATGACAATTAACTGAGTTTTTAATGGTAAAATATTCTTACCGGAACAATAAACTTTAATTTAACAGCTATGAGTTTAAAGGAATAATGAACGTTTAAGTTAACAATAGACATCAACATCAAAGAATACACCGAGGGTCACAAGACCACGAACTCTATTCTAGGTTTTCAAGTATTTCTACTTTAACCTTTAACAGTCTAAAAGACTATAATCATCATCTATGTCCTAGGTTTACAGGTGTTTCTACTGTAACCATTAATAGTCTAAACGACTATATGTACCATAATTCCGTACTCCAGGTGATCAGCCCTTTATACTATGTATTGCGCAAACATTTTAACGTTATTGAGTATCTTTAAAATAATACCCTGATATAGGGTTGTTCATCTCTTCTTAGATTATCAGGTTCCGAACCAAAGTAAATTTGGTTGGGAATTAACTTCAATGGAAGTTTATATTTTTAGAACGCTCATCAACCAAGTACTGGTTGAATCAGATAGGAATCAATAACTATTCAAGGGTTTGATTATAATGTCCTCATGAACAAGGTATATCGATGAATCAATAAGAGCTAGAGTATTAACAATTTCTAAGTTGAACAAATGTTATCATCGACAACATGCTTTCAAAGGTGTGTCAGTACATAAACAAACCAAAGGAAGTTTGGTTTGGGTTGACTTCAGCGGTAATTTAGAGTTTAGAATATTCATTAACTAAAGATTAGTTGAATTGGTAAAGAATCGCTAAGCAACTTAGAGTTTGGTACAATAATGTAAGATAGTACAATGATATTGAAGAACGAAGATCAAACAACAGTTATTAGTAGCAGAATAAACACACTTCTTACAATAAAATTACAGACTTTGAATAACCAGGGTAATCTCGATTGGAATAAAGAAACAAAGATAAACTAACTTACTCAACAATAAATGAAGTTAGAGAACTTGCATGACAATAAATCGTTAACAAAAGATTAGAGATATAGAATTTGGATAAGCATAACATAACAGTGAATAGTAACCTTGCTGAATAATAAAGTAGCAAAGGTTAGGGAACTTGCCTCTTGCGTAAGCTATACAATTATAACTCACGTACTCCAATGTCCTACACATACCATTAGGATTATCACATCAATTATCTACATACATTAACCACATAGATTCACTTATCATCTTAGTTACGTTATAACCTTTAGTTTAAGGTCTAACCATATAAATAAACCACATAAGCCGAATCTGAAAACTCAGTAACACATACATTAGACTTCTAGAATCGAAATCACATTTTCAACTCTTATTAATCAATACTACATTTCTCCTTAATCGAACTTGAAATTCAATCAAGTGATTAAGTCTTCCCAAGACTCATTGGTTTTATATTAATCACCTTCCATATCTTAATATTCATTTCCGAAACCACAAGTGCTAACATCACAAGACTTAGTCACCCTTCAATTTGTACACTAAGTCCTAACATATCACATTCCTAACTTATAAAACCTTTTACAACTTTGAAATTATCAATGACATGACATGGTTCTGTTTTAACCTCCATATTCCATGTTTATTAAGTTAACACATCATTAGACCAAGTTATAGTGTCATTATCCCGGTCCGTAATAACGATGGCGAAGTCACTACCTCGGATCGGTGTATGGTGCATTTTGCGCCGTACATAAGCCTAGATCAAGCAATTGCCTGTGAAGGCACGTATTTGAGAGGTAGAAGCAGCATGAAACGATGTGAGACTTTAGCCTAACTAACACGAATTTCACCCACCAAAGCGTTGAAATTAACACAAACAAATGATATAAAACTATTAAAACATGTTTCCTCACATATATATCAATATAGAACACTTTAACAACAACTTTTACTAACTTAATTCCTCAAATTCCATGTTTTCAAACAAAAACACCATTTTTGACATCTTTTAAGAAAATCATCATTGTGATTTCAATTCTTCTATAAATCACTTCGTTCAAACTACGTTTTCTTCGTTTCTTAACAAACTAGCATAATCAAGCCTCAATTCATAGATTAACATACAAATTGGCTACTAAAATTGGTACTTTTCACAAGCCATATGTAAAATACATATACTATAATTACTTCTTTCTTTTAAACGTAGTTAGCATAAAAATTCTTATCTAAACACTACTTTTAATAATCACAAACATATACAATAACAAGTAATCAATTGTATATTAACAATTCCAAAAAGATGAATTCACAGAACTTGAAGTTATATGTCGTAAAACTCATATATACATAAGATATAAAAATTATAGAGAAATACCTTCTTATGCATAAACAATCCTTGCTAATCAACTGATAATCACTTTGAAATCACTTGCTTTCCCTCTCTCTCTCTCTCAATTCTCTCTTAGCTTTTCTCTGAAATTCTCAGGCTTAGCAAAACTAGAATGCGTATAATCCCCCAAAACTAATAACCATGTATACGTAATAATAAAAGAAAACTGATATGGCCATAATAAGCCTAATCAGTTATAACATATAACGTATAGATTATAAATATATTATATTTTGAATTACAAATAAAATCTTGGATTGTTACAGGTGGTCATATAGTTAGGCCTTGTTGTATGAACTTACTTAGCCATGAAATAAATGGCAATAAAGCTATAAAGTGTAAAACAAGTTAAGGTAAATACAAAAGGCACCAAACTTGGGCTAAGACCTCATAACATGTGGGTAAGATATGTGTTAACAGTTATGAATGCTAAGAACCAAGATGAAAATAGAAAATACTCAACTTTAGTGCGGCGGGGGGACGGTAGCAATTCTGTAGATCCCTAAGCTTCGATCGAGTATGCATGCTAACGCTTGAGAGGCGAAGATGCCTGATTATTTTAACTTCGATCTAAACCTTAAAGCATATGTGTAATGAATGTCTAAAGCTATGATACTTGACATAGATGATGTTTAAGCATGAGATCATGTAATGGTTATATAAAACACAGAGTTGTTAAATTTTATTAAAGTTTGTAAAATGTAAGAACGATGTAGATCGCGTATCTATGAACTTTAAATATGTGTCGAACACATAACAAGTCAAGTGTGTGAATGATATGTATGAATGTTGATGTCAAGTATGAGTGGTTAAGGCATACCTAGACCTACCTAGCTATTCTAAGAGTATGAATGTGTTGTATATAGACAACACATAAATAATTTGTTCACATAGTGCATATTTTAGAAATTTCCCTTTTTATGACTAGGTGTGCATAAGTTAAAACCATACATTAATTAAACTATGATCATGTTAATATGTCTATAGGCATAATGAATCCTAATACACATGCTTGCATGGTCATATCATACTATGCTCATTACTTGACATTAGCTTCCTCATTCTATTTTTCTTTAAATTTTACACTAAGTCAACTTACCATAAACAAGGCATCTTAACATGTAATTCTTATGCATTTATAACACATATTAAAGTCACATATGCATGCTCGAATAGTCAGATCTTATAAGACAAAGTCTTGGTCAAGTTCTCTTTAAAAGCCTTAAATTTCTTAACTTTGAAATAGACAAATCTTTCAATCATGCATGCTAGTGTGTTTAAACACTGTAGTCCTACATTTCATGTCAATATAAACCATATTATCATGTTCATAAAGTCAAGATGCGATCATGATGCGTTCGTGACAAAGTTCACTTTTGAAATCACAAACCTCTTTTCAAGACCACAAGTGTTGTGTTGATCATTGATATACTTGTTCATACTATATGTATGTGCCTATGTGTGCATGTTAAAATAGTTTACAAGCTTGCTCTACCATGTACTTAACAAGTTAGCATGAAACAGATCAAAGTATAAAACATCAGGTCAAGTAGAACTGGTAAATTGCAAGACACCTAAATACAATTAAGCGGCAATTGCGCCATTACCGAGAAGAAATTAGGTTTAGATTACGTAGCGCATTTGCAAGCAAACACCCTAGTACAAATAGGGGGCAAAGCATACCTGTTCGCATCGAGAGACAGTAATGTTTGCTCTGTTCGGCAGAGTGACTACCAATATGGTTTCCAACAATTCAAGCATGCTCCAAATAAATATTAAAGTGTTCATACAGTAAGACATATATCATAAACATATCATGGCATGATAATTCACATTAATTGACATAGAATTTCAAGTAATTTCTAATAATCAAACAAAACCCATTTGAAGAATATAATTAGAACTTATACCTCTTCAAGCTTAAATTAGCTTCCTTATACACTAAGTATGCTCCCAAACTTTCTTAGCAACTTAGAACTCTCAATATCAAACTTAAACAAACAACAAAACTAATTTCGGAGATAGTATTTATAGAAGAAACTATGAACTAGACATTGGCTTTACACAAGATTGGAGTTCATGGTGCAAAGGATAAACACAATAGTTGCTAAGGAGTGGTTAAGGAACTCACCACCAACCATTGGCTAGCAAATGATCACCTAATACTAGCCACTTGAAGAATACGTAACTAGCTTCTTACTACTGTTCATGTACTAATGAGACACTCATTTTTTGGACAAGGAAATAATTCTCAAAGATACTTGATCAACTAAGGCTTGGTTTGGACACTATAATTCCCATAATGTAATATAAATGTGTTACTACTACTACACAATTTATTTATTATAACATAGGTTATAAAGATTCAAAGAGCATACAATGTATTTCCTAATTACAATGTATCAAGTAGTGCACAAATATATAACAATATTATTATACAACTCATATGAATGCAAAAAATTCATTACTATATAGTCTATATATAGATATATTAATGTGCCACCTTGTACTATATAAAATATATAGTTAACTACCATATAATAAAGGTTTACTATATTGCACAAATTAATCAAGTAAACATATAATCATTTTATAAATTATTAATCTCTTAAACATTAATTATTATTTATTCATAATAATTATTAAGTAACACATTATCAATTAATCACTCATAATTGCAATTAATCAATAAAATAATCTCTTGCTACTATATTCAAGTAAATTGAATATTTAATTATTAATAATCTTATCAATTCCTTGATATCAAACTCTTAGGTTTAGTCCACTAATTTAAATAAACTATTAGGGACTCCCTTTAATCATTTCATACATTCTCATAACCACACAAGGTTTAAATAAACTCACAAAACTAACTCACTAAAATTAAATCACGTATTTAATTAATAAGGAGTTTAAATTCGTGGACGTTACATCCCTCCCCCCTTATAAAAATTTCATCCTCAGAATTATAAAAATAATGTTACTAAAATAAAAATGGATAATTCGCTCTTATTTTCTCTTCTAGCTCCCACGTAGCTTCTTCTAATGCGTGATTCCTCCAGAGAATCTTAACGGAATGGATAATCTTATTCCTCAACTTCTGTTCCTTCCTATCTAGTATCTGGACAGAAACTTCCTCGTACGATAAGTCTTTCTTGACTTAAATTGGTTCATAGGAGATAACGTGCTTGTAGTCCGTTTTATACGGTCGCAATACTGACACATGAAACACGTTGTGTGCTCAAGTTTAGGAGGTAACGCTACCGCATACGCCACTTCACCGACTCGCCTCAAAATCTCAAATGGTCCTATGAACCTAGGGCTTAACTTGCCCTTCTTCCCAAAATGAATCTTCCCTTTCAAGGGAGATACCTTCAGAAAAGCAAAGCTTCCTACTTCAAAATCTCTCATCTTGCGATGCAAGTCTGCATACTTCTTCTGGAGATCTTGAGCTGCTACTAGTCGTGCTCTTATCATCTTGATGATTTCTACCGTTTGTTGTACCAATTCTAGTCCCAACAGTCGACGCTCTCCAACTTCGTCCCAGCATAAGGGCGTTCTACATTTTCTCCCATACAGTGCTTCGTACGGCGGTATTCCAATACTGGCGTTATAACTTTTTTACATGAGAACTCTACTAATGGAAGGTGATCCTCCCAACTACCCTTGAAGTCCATCACACAAGCTCGGATCATGTCTTCAAGTGTCTGAATGGTCCTCTCACTTTGCCCATCGGTTTGCGGATGATACGCGATACTCATTCGTAGTTGTGTCCCAATTCTTTCTTGAAGACTCTTCCAGAAGTTTGACGTGAATCACGGATCTCTATCTGATATAATAGATACTGGCACCCCATGTCTCGAGATAATTTCCTTGACATACAATTTGGCTAATTGGTCCAAACTATACTTAATCTTAATCGGCAAAAAGTGAACTGACTTAGTAAGACGATCTACAATTACCCATATGGCGTCGTGCCCTTTGTGCGTTGCCGGAAGTCCCACCACAAAGTCCATTGTGATGTGCTCCCATTTCTACTCTTGAATCTCTAATGGTTGTAATAACCCGCTTGGTCGTTGGTGCTCTGCCTTGACTCTTTGACAAGTTAGGCATCTACTTACGCATTTCGCAACCTCTCTCTTCATGTTTGGCCACCAAAAGTGGTGACACAAATCTTGCTACATCTTCGTGCTTCCTTGGTGTATCGAATATCTCGTACTATGCGCTTCTTGCAAAATCTCTTCTCTTAGTTCTAGTACTAACGGCATTCCAAATTAAATCCTTCAAATCTTAGCAATTCAGTCTTTATCAATATTAAATTTTAACTCATCACCTTCAGTCAATTTCTTCTTGATGTTGATGCAATCTTCGTCCTTTTCTTGTGCTTCTTTAACCTTATCCAATAGAGTCGGACTCGTTGTCACTGTAAAAACTTGTTCGTTGGCCTCCATCAGATATCAAATCTCCAAGTCTAGTCATTCGAAATCTTTCACCAATTCTTCTTGAATAGTTAACTTCAATAACTTCTCTCTGCCCTTTCTACTCAAGGCATCTGCTACTACATTTGTTTTGCCTGGATGGTATAGAATCTCATAATCATAATCTTTGATCAATTGTAGCCATCGGCACTGCCTCATGTTTAATTCCTTCTGCGTGAAGATATACTTCAGACTCTTGTGGTTCGTATATATCTCACACTTCTCGCCATACAAATAATGCCTCCAAATTTTCAAGGCAAAAACTACGACTACTAACTCCATATCGTGATTCGGATATCCCTTCTCATAATCCTTTAGCTGTCGTGAAGCGTACGCAATGACCCTGTTGTGTTTCATCAGTACACATCCAAGACCCTTGTGTGACGCATCACTATACACTACAAACCCTCCCGTGTTGTCCGGTAAAGCCAACACAGGCGCTTGACTAAGCCTCTTCTTCAATTCTAGAAAACTTTCTTCACACTTCTCTTTCCAAATGAACTTAACTGTCTTTCTGGTAAGATTGGTCAACGGTGATGCTAATTTCGAAAAATCCCGAATAAATCTTCAATACTACCCCGCCAATCCTAGGAAACTCCTGATTTCTGTTGGCGCCTTCGGCTGCTCCCAATTGATAACCGCTTCTACCTTCGCTGGATCCACCGAAACACCATTCTTGTCAGTAACGTGTCCTAAAAATTGCACTCTTTGCAACCAAAGCTCACACTTGGAGAATTTTGCAGATAACTTCTCCCTCCTTAATGTCTCCAACACTGTCCGAAGATGCTCGGCATGTTCTTCCTCCGTTTCTGAATACACTAGAATGTTATCGATGAATACGACAACAAACTTATCCAAATACTGCTTGAACACTCTGTTCATTAAATCCATAAATGTTACTGGCGCATTTGTCAAACCAAATAACATTACCAGAAACTCAAAGTGTCCATACCGAGTTCTGAATGTTGTTTTTGCAATATCCTCCGGCCTCACTTTCAGTTGGTGATAACCGGTCCCTAAGTCAATCTTCAAAAAGTACTTTGCCTCTTTCAACTGATCAAACAAATCGTCTATCCTGGGCAATGGGTACTTGTTCTTAATGGTGACCTTATTCAACTCTCGGTAGTCGATACAAAGTCTTAGCGACACATCTTTCTTCTTTAAAAATAAGACTGGTGCTCCCCACGGTGATACTCTCGGTCGAATGTATCCCTTATCTAACAACTCTTGTAATTGAGCCATCAGTTCTTTCATCTCTACCGGTGCCATACCTTACGATGCTTTGTAAATCGGTGCTGTTTCTGGTGCCAAATCAATGAAAAACTCAATCTCTCTATCCGATGGCAATCCCGGAATCTCGTATGGGAAGACATCAATGAAATCCCTTACAATAGGTATCTGACTCAGTTCACCCTTGACACATCGAGTATCAACCACGTGAGCCTAATAACCTATACAACCCTTCCTAAGCAATCTCTGTGCTTGAACCATCGTCAGACAATAAGATTGTCTCAGCGATTTACTACCATAACATACCACCTTTGACGTATTCAGAGTCTTAAGGTGTACACACTTCTTCTTACAGTCTATAACTGCTCCATGAATCGATAACCAATCCATTCCAAGGATTACATCGAACTTCCCCAAATGAATCGGTATCAAATCCACCTTGAGCTTAAATCCTCGCAATTAGGTATAACAATTCCTATGAATGTATTCTACGAAAATAATTTCCTTGTTTTCTACTTCTACGTTCGTAGGGTGTTCTAATCTCCCACGGGGCAATTCTAACCGTTTAGCAAATTCTTCAAAAACAAAAGAACAGGTAGCACCCGAATCAAATAACACGTATGCATCTATATCATTGATCGGAATGATACCTGACACCACGTCCTTAGACTCCACCTCATCCTGTACGGTCATGTTGAACGTTCGTGCCGTTGGTCTATTGGCTTGACTAGCTGACCCTCCAATGTTCAGTCCATTGTTGTTGTTGCGGTTGCCGCTAGCTGCATCGCCCTTTTTCTTCGGGCAGTCCTTAATTTGATGGTATGTGGCTCCACATGAGAAACATCCTCCCTTCTGCTTATTCAGACACTGAGGAGCCATGTGCCCCGGTTGTCCGCAATGATAACAAACACTCTTTCCCTTCATGCACTCCCCCGAGTGATTCCTCCCACAGTTGTTGTACTTTACACTTTTCTTAGCTTCTCCCCCAGACTTATTACCTCTAGAGGATTGGCTCTCTCTCTATTTACGCTTTTTGGGGTTGTTGCCTCCACTACTTCCCCCTTTCTAACCTTCCTGGCCGGTCTTCTTTTCTTGCTTGAATCGAGCGATGGCTTCATTGCCTCCTTCGGCAATGATAGCCCTTTCCAAAAGATTGGAGTAAGTCTTGATCTTTAACATGGCCACTGCCTTCTGTACCCATGGTTTCAATCCTAATTCGAACCTCCTTGCTTTTCTAGCCTCCGTGTCAACCTGATGCGAAGCGAATCGAGCTAACTCGTTAAATCTTTTCGCGTATTCTACGACAGACATACCACCTTGCTTCAACTCCAGAAACTTTACTTCTATATCCTGTTGTGTATTCTCCGAGAAGTAATTCTCCAGGAATAGCTCCTTAAATCTCTCCCAAGGAATAACTCCTTCGTCTGCTCGGCCCTTATTGGCTTTCCACCAATATTTAGCTTCGCCCTTCATCATGAATGTGGCAAAACTCGTCTTCTATGCTTCGGCCACGTATGCGACTTCAAACACCTTCTCTATTTCTTCTATCCATGTCTGGGCTTCAATTGGATCCAAGGTTCCCCAGAATTCTGGTGGTCCTACCAATTTAAAGTCCTTAAAGCTAGCCAAGTGTTGTCTCCGGTCGCCTCATCTTCAAGGGAGTCTGTTTTTGCATCGCTCTCGATTAACGTGTTAACGAATTTCTGCATTGGATCAGCATTTCCCCCTCCACCATTGTTAACGGATACTTCCTCCCTCTGATTCCATTGAATTCTCCTAGGCGACATGATCTGAGGAAAGGAAGAAAATTATTAGGCTTTGTGTGATATGCTATCCATGTTAGCATTAAGAAGTATAAGACGTCTATCAATCATTCTTGATTTAAATAAACAACTTCAGTATCACAATAAAACTTGATGGATTTCCTCAACCCATCACTTACATACTCTACTTGAGTTTTCTACTAAGGTTATAACCTAGGTTTCACATTCGTAACGTTTATAACCTACAACTTTGATACCAACCTGTGATGCCCCCGAAACTAGGTCCTCTGACCCTGGTTCGGTCATCACGATAAACTACAAACATCCACCTCTAAACAACATATGATAACTAAAATGTGAAATATAATAAATGTACGTCGTTCATTCAAAAGGTGTTACTAGTCCCAAGATACGATAACCTTAATATCATCTTACAATCATACCCTAAAATAAATATTAGGGTTCACATTACATAATCGTAATTTAAACTAAGCATAAAATAAATTCTGCTTCTCGCAATAATCCTAAATATTCCCTTTACCCTTGTACTTTCCCGAGGTCTTGGGCTTAGCTGAAATATAATTCATGATATAGCAAGGATGAGCAACAAGTTTGGTCAACAAGTTTAAGCACAACAACAAGGATATATCATGATGAATGGAAAAATGTCTGGCAAAGGGTTCAACAGTATAATATCTGAAGGATTAAACAATTTGAATATCATAAGCAAAGATAATGATTGCTTTTAGAATAACTGCTAGTCAAATAGATTTTGAACTATAACATTCCAATGGAATCAATAGCTTATTGACCCTTTGGTTACTGGCTCCAGAATAAGTACTTGAGGGGATCAGCCTCACGTACTCTATGTATATGCATAACATTTAAATCTGTTCATTGTATCTTTATTAGATACCTGTAATCCTCTCTCATAGAAAGGGGTGTTCTTTCAGTCTAAGAATCCTTACCATCAATTGGCTTGGATAGCTTTTAAAACTTAACACGTTTGTCTGACCGAACAAAGGTTCAGACTCTATTACTTGCAACACAATAAATTCGAATATTTGCTCAATATAATATAGAGTAAGTTTAGGGAAATTTGCTTAACAAAAGTATGGCTCAAGGAACTTGCTTAACAAAAGTAGGGTTCAAGGAACTTGCTTAACAAAAGTAGGGTTCAAGGAACTTGCTTAACAAAAGTAGGGTTCAAAGAACTTGCATAAACTTAAGTAGGGTTCAAAGAACTTGCATAAACTTATACCTATTTGCACAAAATAAAGGTAGTGCGTAAGGTTTAGATACTTGCTCACTAATAAATGGAGTAAGTTTAGGGGACTTGCCTGTTTGCTCAGCTACAGTATAATACTAGCTTTAACTAACTTGCGTTGAAATGACCTAACATTAACAAGTCAGTCTTTCAATTAGTATGTGTAAATTAATACGAGTCTACACTTAAAAGAATTCAGTCATCACATGGCATGCTTCTCAACACCTTATATGACCTATTGGCCACACATTACAAAGTAAAGTAATCATATAAGCATGCCTTAACTTTCAGAACCAAAAATAGCTCATCTTGGCAAGATCGCAGATTGCCAGCAGATGCTACTGGTTCAAGCTTAGGGAGGCAAGCACTGCTGCCATTGTCCTTAGCCTGTGCCAGATTGAGCTTCTGCTCTCCTGACTTCAGTCCAACTCTAACACACTAATTACACATACATTTTAACATACATACATGCTTAACACATGACCATACTTAAATTCATTACCACAAGTTTAACTTACACATTATATGTCATTAAAACATAAAAAGACACATAATCATCATGTTTTACAATCTTGGTCATACAATACTCAGTAGTCATGCTTGTATATAGACAACAAATAAATACTTTACTCACATAGTGCATATTTTAGAAATTTCACTTTTTATGACTAGGTGTGCATAAGTGAAAACCATAAATTAATCAAACTATGATCATGTTAATATGTCTATAGGCATAATGAATCCTAATACACATGCTTGCATGGTCATATCATACTATGCTCATTACTTGACATTAGCTTCCTCATTCTATTTTTCTTTAAATTTTACACTAAGTCAACTTAGCATAAACAAGGCATCTTAACATGTAATTCTCATGCATTTATAACACATATTAAAGTCACATATGCATGCTCAAATAGTCCGATCTTATAAGACAAAGTCTTGGTCAAGTTCTCTTTAAAAGCCTTAAATTTCTAAACTTTGAAATAGACAAATCTTTCAATCATGCATGCTAGTGTGTTTAAACACTGTAGTCCTACATTTCATGTCAATATAAACCATATTATCATGTTCATAAAGTCAAGATGCTATCATGATGCGTTCGTGACAAAGTTCACTTTTGAAATCATAAACCTCTTTTCAAGACCACAAGTGTTGTGTTAATCATTGCTATACTTGTTCATACTATATGTATGTGCCTACGTGTGCATGTTAAAATAGTTTACAAGCTTGCTCTACCATGTACTTAACAAGTTAGCATGAAACAAATCAAAGCAGAAAACATCAAGTCAGTATAGATCAAGAAATGCTTGCAAAGACCCTAATATAATTAAGCAATTGCGCACCACCGAGAAAAAATCGGGTTCGGGTTCAAGTAGCAATGTTGACCGCACCCTAGTAGAAGCAGAAAGACGATTCTTGTGAGTACTCGCATCGAAGACAAGTAATGTTACTTCCCGGAGGCACGATAAATATCTAGAAGGGAGGGTTGAATAGATATTTAAAACTTTTTCTTTTAACTAATTTAGATTGATGATAATCAATGCACAGCAGAATGAGTATTTAATAAACCTTCTATTAGATATCTTGAGTTAATGTGAGTGAGGCAGTTATGACAGTTATAGCAGTTATAATGAACACATCAATTTTAAGTGGTTCAGAGCACTTAAAGCTCCTAATCCACTCTTCTACTCCTTCCACTAAGGATGTCTGTTACACTTCTTGAATATCACAGATTCCTTCTACACCAGCAGTCTAGGTACTTCTTAGTTCACTCTTGAACTCTTCAAGTCCAGCAGACTTGGTTTCCCACAGTTCACTTAGAACTCTTCAAGTCCTGCAGACTTAGTTCTTTTAATTCAGTTGATTGAAATGTTGTTTAGATCGTGATTGATGCTACTCAGTTGCTATTAAGCACTTGTTTGAATGAACTGAGTAGCTGAGCAAGCTTCCCTTTTTCTCAAATTGTAGAGTTGAGCGTTGAGTGTTTTTGTGCATTTTTTTTAATGCTTGTCTCTCTTTCTCATCTGTCTTTGATCTGTATATATATGTGATCTTGAAATTTATCCGTTGAAGTCATCTGATGAGCCATTAAATGCATTTGACATTTCTAAACTTTGATGGAGACTTTTCTGCACATCTTCTGAATTGCACTCTGGCCCACTGACACAATATACTGCTTTCTAACCTAACACCTCAAAAGGTGTTTTCCTCTGCCCAATGGTCCTTTTCTTAGCTTATTGAAAACGTTTCTTTTGATCAATACTAAGGATATCTTTTGTACGTTGGGACTGGTGAGAGCTTCAACGTTCAAAACCCATTCTATATTTATTGGAGTCTATCTTCGAATGAACGATAGGGCTTGATGTTTTTGACACAAGGCAGATGACACTCTACTATCCATATCGTAGTGTCTTGTCATATTGGTGTTTGTTCTTAAGAGATCACTAAAATTTCTCACAAAATTTGCACACTACGATCTTTTAACACTACAATCTTCACTTGCTCATCTTGCAGACTCTGCGTTTTTCGAGAGCACACTACGATATCTTAGTTAGCTTTGGCAAATGTCTGGACCACTCTACGATTCCTGGAGAGGCCCTTCAAGGCAGATACACTACGATCATCTCAGCACTACGATCCTGCCTTAGCTTCTGTACTCTGTTGATCAGCCGGATAGACTACGAGCCTATCTATTTCTTTCTAGCCATAGATCAACCTAACAATTTTGATCTATCACTAAGTCCTTGTATATATATTCTTTGAAGAACTTTATATAATCATGAGTATTTTCATAAAACATCAAATCACAAAAAAGCATTTTTCCAACAATCTCCCCCTATTTGATGTTGACATAACCAAGGAGATTTGTTGTCATGATTATTAAATTTTATATGCAGTTGCAATAAAGTAAACCTAACTTAGTATTTCAGTGAGCAGCTGAAATTTCTAGAGAATAAGCATAAATTTATTGATGTATGGATACAGATATTACATTTAAGATTAACTACATCAATATAACTTGAAATTCAACTTATCTCTATTTCTTTGGCCTTTTGCTTCTTGGAGGATTTGCATATTCCTCAGCTCTCCTCTTTCTGCTTGCTTCATCTCTTCTGGCAAAATCTTCCAGCTCACTTGGGCTTAGTCTAGGATTGTGATCATGACTATTCATGAATGCAGGGTCTCCAATTGGCATTCTGAGGCCTGTTGTTTTCACCACATGAGAGCTGGTAGATGGCCCTTGACTCCTTAATGGTTAAGCCATTAAAATTTCCTACTGATCAGATCGTTGAGTCTGATGGCTGGATCATGGAGTCTGCTGAGTGATTTTCCTTTCCCTTGATTGGAATTGTCCTCTGCCTCTGCCCTTGCCTTCCTGATCTCCTTGCCCTTTCCCCCCTTTATGTCAGTATCAAGGGTTCGAATGTCTTCTGAGAGGCAAGTGACTCCTTGGACAAGCTCGTTGAGTTGACTCTGAGTTTGAGCAATGTCCTAACGATTCTCTTGGATCAAGGCATCAAAACGCGATTCTCGTCATTAAAGAATGTCGAGGACAGTCTTAGTCTGCTTCATTTGACCCATGGAGAAGTCTTGACAATCTTTGACTGCAGTTTGAAGACTTTTGATGCTCTGTATCATCAGATTGTTCTGAGATTCTTGTGTTTTCTGTAATATCAAGACAACATCTCGATGCCTTTTAGCCGCACGAAAGTCAATATCGTCCCTGTCTTTTATGATTTGAAGCATTTATTTGATGAATTCTTTGAGTGTTTTTGAAAGCTTGGAGCTTAGGGAGCTTGGGAGATTGTTTGCAGCATTGATCATTGATGTCAATCTCAGCTGTATAAGTGTAGTATGATCTTCAAGACTCTCGTCGAGGTCCTTGATTACTTTCTCAGACATTGCTGACAAATCAGCCTTTGTGGATAGTTCTGACAGGATTTCATTTAGATTTGGAATTTGTGAGGGAGGTGATGTGCTCTTGAATTGATCTTGCAGTGAGTAGAGGGCAAGTTCAAGGTTGAAGCATTCATTTTTAGATGAGGAGGGAATATCTGATGAAGGGTCCTGGGATTGGATGGTGAAGCTTGGTGACTCTACGATTTGAGGAGGACACTCTACCATGGGGCTAGAGTCAGTGATCGTAGAGATGATGGGATTTGGGAGCATTAAGAGGTTGGTCACATTTGGTTCCTCAGTTACAAAATTTTGGGATACTGTAACTAGAAATTGATTTAGTGGATGAAGAATCACTTCCAACCATAGTGGGAAGTCATAGATTTGATTAAATGAGGATGATGGCAAGTGATTAACTCTGAAAACAGTTGGGATAGATAGTACCTCAAGTTTGTTCTTTGAGGAAGAACTATTGGTGAGAAGCTTCTTGGAAAAAATCAATTTCCCTGGGAATCCATTGGCTAGTACCGAGATAGCAGGATATTCTTTGAAACTCTAGAACATGTGATCCCAAGATTTCAGAATTTGAGCTCGGTGGAAGGGCATCATAGGAAGATATGCAAATAGTTGCTCATAGTTGGCTCTTCTGTGCCCATCAATGCCTATAGCTATGATCTCAATCTCATCATCTTCTCTATTGTCACTAGAGTATTCCATTATTTCAATGGCTTCATGACGTTCTTGCACTGATTCTTCATTATCTCCTCCAGAAGTCTCTTTTTCTGCTATGGAGGTGTCATGATCCTCCCCCTTAGCTTGATCATCCTTTTGAAAAGTCAATAGCTCCCCCTCAACTAGAGCATCCTCTGGCAGGAGATCTTCAGGCATCTCCCCCTCAGCAGGAGTATCTTCTATCATCAGATCTTTTGGAGTCTCCCCCTCAGTTGGTTCCTTTTCAACAGACAGTTCTTTGTATTCCCTCTTTAGAGCTTTCTCATTGACAAGAATATACTTCTTGACCAGTTTCCTCCTTGGCTTTTTTAGTCGTGTACGTACCTCAGGACTTTCTTCGCTTTTGTCCTTGGATCGTACCAAAATATTTGACGAAGTTGCTTCCTTATTTGGTATGGGCTCTACAATCGGAAGAGACTCTACGATCGAAGAGACTAATGGCTTTTTGTTCTTGTGGCTAATCTTACTCATCTTCAGCAGCTGAGATATAGTTGCTCTATCTTCTTCTGCCTCAGCCTGCTGTTCCTTTCTTCTCAGGATCCTTAGAGTCTCAATATCTGAGGATTCTACAGGTTTGTTGGTAGTGCATCCCTGAGGTTCTTCTGTACTTCTAGCTTTTAATTTTCTTTTACCCTTGCTTTTTTCTGACCAAAGAAATGGGTTCTTCCTTGCTAGCTTCTTCTTCTTCTTCTTCCTCAGTTTCTCTGACAACAGACATATTTCCTGGCACTCCTGTTCCCTTTATCTCACCAGTTTGACCACTGGATTCAGATATCATCTTCACATTTTCAGCTGTATTTCTTTTCCAGTTTTCAAACAGTTGTTGGGTCATTCTGGGATTTGGATTTATGGCTTCTCCTTCATCATCCTCAATTAGGTCACCAAGAGCAACCTGTACGATAATACTGATAAATCGTCCGTAGAGCATCTTCTGTGAACTTTTCATTTTCTTTGAGTTGATTAACCATTTTCCAATCCACTCAAGTAATAGAGCCCCCATAGTTGAGTTGCATTTTATAACATATGGCAGTCATGAGTTTGAGTTGGTCCACATTCATAGAGTCATGACCTGAGCTCTTACAGCATATGCATTTTCCAACAATATTGGCTAGAAACTCATACCTATGTGGAAACTCCTTTTTGTATCCTTTGATAGAGGGTAATTTCTAGTGATGCATCTTCTTGAGACCTTTGTGGAAGTCTATGCCATCTAAGGAAGGATACCCTTCGGATTTGAGGCCTAGGGCTAGATTGATATCTTCAGCCTTTAGCCTGATTTGAACGTTCCTCACTTTCGTCAAATACCCCGTTATTATAGAATTCTTTTACCAAATTTGGGTAGATCAATGTGTCCGTACCCAAGGCTTCTTCGAGACCTGCCTTCTTTAGTAGTGACAATATCTTGTGAAATTGGGGTTCAACTGTTTTAAACTCGTCAAAACAGAGTTTCTAGCCGGAGACAACACTGGAAGCTGCCATTGATTTCTTTGTGGGAAGTGAGACTAACTGAGCTTACTACTGATTTAGGGTTTCTGCTAAAGAGAGGAAGAGAGAGATGGTCTTTTGAACTTCAGATTTCAAAAAGACGATTTTAATTTGTACTTAAAACTTCCCTCTCTCTATTTTGCTTAGTGGGACAGATGTCGAACTTTGCTTGGCTCTACGAATTGTGATAGAGAGGGATTGTACTGAATTGCCCTTAACTCCTTCTTGGCTAATGTACTCTTCAGTGAGACTATTATCATTGAGATGGTCCTTGGAATCGTCGAGTCTATTCTACCATCGTTCAGTCTGTGTAGCAGTCATCGTGTCTGAGCTGTAATCATAGAGTCTGAACAAGTTCTTCTTATGAACTTTTGGTTTTGCATTATTCTTGGTTTAAGGTAGCTCAGGAAGGGCCAACCTCTTGAATGAAACAAGGGTCATGTTTGTCCCTGAGGCACTTATCAGAGAGAATGCTTTGATTTATGCTTGATCATCATAGGGTGCTCCTCTGGTTTTGTTGATGTAGCTCCGCTATCGTTGAGTCTGTACTACGATCGTTGATTCTATTCAGCATTCGTTGAGTTTTATGACACTTTAGCTTTACGATCGTGGACTTCCTTTGATCATGTCTTTGATTTCATACATATCCCTTAAATTTGTATGGTTAGCACAAACTAGAGCATAATATTTCAAGTTTGTAAGTTAACCATGCCTAGCTCACTTATCAATTTGTTGAATCTTGATTCATCTAGAGGTTTTGTAAAAACATCAGCAAGTTGATTTTTAGTAGGGATATATTGTAAAGATATATTTCCATTTTGTACATGATCCCTAATGAAGTAATATCTTATTTCTATATGCTTAGTCCTAGAATGCATGACAGGATTATGAGTTATAGCAATTGCACTTGTGTTATCACAATGAATAGGTATGGATATGAATTCAAACCCATAATCGCTAGTTGATTTTTCATCCATAGGATCTCGAGCACAAAGAATCGCCAAAGAAGAATGTACTCAACTTCCGCAGTTGAGGTAGATCATCGAGTTTTGCTTCTTCTTTGAACCAGAGACAAGTCTGTTACCTAGTAGTTGATAAGTGCCACTTGTACTTTTTCTATGTATTTTTGCGTTTCTACAAAATCAAAGATCTGTGTATCCTGTTAGCTCAAATGAGGATTCCTTGGGATACCAAAGCCCCAAGTGGGGTGTACCTTTGAGGTACCTGAAAATCCTCTTTACAGCAGATAAATGAGATTCTTTAGGACAAGCCTGAAATCTAGCACAGATGCATGTTGCAAACATTATATCTGGTCTACTGGTAGTAAGATATAAAAGAGAGCCTATCAAACCTCTGTATTGAGTTATATCAATACTTTTACCTTTTTCATCTTTATCAAGCTTGGTTGCAGGAGCAATTGGGGTTTTCATGAGAGAAGCTGATTCTATGCCATACTTATTGAGTAAATCCTTAATGTACTTGGCTTGGTTTATGAAAATTCCTTCATCAGTCTACTTTACTTTCAGTCCAAGAAAGAAGTTCGGCTCACCCATCATGCTCATTTCGAATTTGCTCTGCATAAGCTTGGAAAATCTCTTGCATAACTTTTCATCAGTAGAACCAAATATGATATCATCAACATAGATTTGAACTAATAGGACTTTATCTTTATGCTTTCTAAGGAATAGTGTGGTATCTACTCTACCTCTAGTGAACTCATTTTCAATAAAAAAATTAGTAAGTGTTTCATACCATGCTCTAGGTGCTTGTTTAAGACCATATAAGGCTTTGTCTAATCTAAAGACATAATTAGAAAGAGATGGATTAATGAAACCTTGAGGCTATTCTACATAGACTTCTTCTTGAAGTTCACCATTCAAGAATGCACTTTTGACATCCATCTAGAAGACTTTGAACTTCATGTGAGCAGCAAAAGTAAGGAATATTCTGATGGCTTCTAGTCTGGCAACAGGTGCAAATGTCTCATCATAGTCAATGCCTTCTTCCTGAGAGTATCCCTTGGCTACTAGTCTAGCCTTATTCCTAGTTATTACCCCATCTTCATCTATCTTGTTTCTGAAGACCCACTTGGTTCCAATTACAGGATGGTTCTTTGGTCTTGGAACCAATCTCCAAACTTTGCTTCTCTCAAACTGATTATGTTCTTCCTGCACAGCCTCTATCCAGCTGGAATTTTCCATGGCATCCTCTATCTTCTTCAGTTCTATTTGAGATAGGAAGCTTAGATAGAAGCATTCATTTTGAGTAGCAGCTTTTGTTTTGACTCTTGCATTCGGATCTCCAATGATTAGATCTTGAGTGTGATCTCTTGCCCATCTGCTTCCTGTTGGAACATCCGTTCTTATGCCTTCTTGTCTTAGATCCTCAAGATCTATTTCTGTTAGATTTGTAATATTCATGTGCGCAATCAAATTGCAAAATTATGCGGAAGCGTGGAAAAAATCAGAGTTTAAAAATTTTTACAAACCATATACCCGGATCACCCTTTATGCATAATTATTAATTAAACGAAAAGATAAAGAATAAATCATACCCTTGAAGATCGAGCTTCCTCAGGTATAAGTTCACCTCCAAATCCTTTCGCGTTCAATCTTGAATCCACCGGGTTTTTGTTCCTTCCTTTGATCAACGTTAGCCACCCATATGTTTGGCCTCTAGAGGTGATCCACCAAGGAAAAATAAGAATTCAAGAAGATGGGTATTTGGCTCAAACCCTAGTTTTCTATCTCTATAGAAAAGGGTACTCTCCAACAAATTGGAATTATGTCGTTGTTAAAGTCAACAACCCCCTCACCCATAATAAGACTCCTCTTATTAATAGATGTGGGCAACCCACCTTAACAATTAAGGAATTGAGTTTTATTTAATTAATTAAATTCTTTTAATTAATTAAGCTCCCTAATCTTATTAGGGATAATTAATTAAAACTCCTTTAACTAATTTTCCTTCCTAATCCAATTAGGAATAAATGAGAGTACTTATATTAAATTAATTCCTAAACTCTTTTAGAAATTAAAATAATAATAATTGTAATAATATTAATAAGACTCCTCTTATTAATTTATATTTAATATTTCTAAAATATTATATATTAAATATTAAGCTATTTAATTTATTCTATCACCATAGATTAAATTAAATATACATAACATATTATTACGATTATGCCATTAACTTCTTAAATAATTATTCTTCCTTTTATGGTGTGACCCTTTAGGTTCTCCATATTAAACAGGTTGTGAATAAATCAATTAGAACAATTCTAATCTTATTTAAATAAATAAATTAAACAATTAATTTATTTAAATAAATAATATTTATTCTACAATAGGGATAAGCCTCCCCCAGCGATCAACGACTTTCCAGATAATATAGATTTCAACATTAATCATAAAAGAACCTTTGAGTAAATAGTTACCGCATAATTCAATCCTTCCACCATACAATGTCCCAATTAAATATAAGACATGGAATTATCACAAGTCTTATTTTATTTAATTATATGTATTTCGATCCTTAAACGCACAACTCAAATAATGCAAATTAGAAACTCCTTTCTAATTTCATTTCGCGCCGCCAAGGACTACTTTGGGTTGTCATTTATCGAATCACATAGGACATTTCTCTTCTTTTATTAGAAGTGGTAGATTCTTTATTGATCATACATTATCTCCATGTACAACTTATTATACCCAAGCATACCTTTGATATACCCTAAGGGTCTTAAGGAATAAGTCAAAGTATAACTCATCATACACAATATACTATGATGATCTCAAGTCCAAGGATTACTCAGACTACTATCACTATAGGAATTCCTATTCGACAGCAAATAAAACTCCATTAGGTATTCCTTAGCGAGCCAACGCTCAAATGAACTTATTCTCTAATAAGCACCTACATACTTGCTTTAGTGTCTCCACACAAATGATTATGAGATCAATCATCCTCATCCAATGAGCAAGTTAACGATGTACCAATCTATCCGGATTCACTAATCCCCAATTTAGTAATCCAATGATTGGGAACTATTTTAGTTTTAAGCTTTCTAAGAATTTAGATTTCATTAGAATGATCATCATCATTATTCTAAAAGCATTGCTTAAAACTATGGGTTTATCACATATTATAAAACAGCATCATGTAGATAATTAAAAGCCTTTAATAAATTAATACTTTTTATTAATAAATGAATAAGATTGTTACAAAGTATATGCTTTATCATCAAACATGATTGGCTTGTGTGCATACTACTTCCTACGACCAACAGTGAAGACACTACATCCGTTCTTATGCCTTCTTGTCTTAGATCCTCAAGATCTATTTCTTCTTCTTGATGTGGAGGCTCATTGTCTGGCACCGGCCTCGCTACGATCTCATTCCCTTGCTCAATGATTTCACTGTCTGGATCTACAATCGTAGTATTGAGCTTGACGACTTCGTTTGTAGTGTCTTCACTGTTGGTCGTAGTGTCTTGGAGCACTGTTTTGTCTAAGTCTGTTTCATCAAAGATGATGTGAATCGAGACTTCTACACTAAGTGTCTTCTTGTTGAACACTCTGTAAGCCTTGCTGTCTGTGGCATATCCAAGAAATATTCCTTCGTCTGATTTCGGTTGAAACTTTGTCAAGTACTGCTTTCCATTGTTGATTATGTAGCATGCACAACCGAACACATTAAAGTAACTGACATTTGACTTTCTTCCTTTCCAAAGTTCATAAGGAGTCTTCTTAATCGTAGAGTGTATGAGTGATCTGTTCTGAGTATAATATGCAGTGTTGACTACTTCTGCCCAGAAGTACTCCGATAGATAAGCTGAAGTTAGTAGAGTCCTTCCAGCCTCTATTAATGTCCTGTTCTTTCTCTCAGTAACTCCATTTTGTTGAGGAGTTCGTGGAGTTGAGAAGTTGTGACTAATCCCATTGTCTGTGCAGAACTGATCTATTTCTGAGAAATCGAATTCTCTGTCGTTATCACTTCTTATGGCCTTGATTTTTTCTACTTTCTCATTCATCACCAGCTTGAACATCTTGATCAGCTGTGGGCTTGTTTCATCTTTTGAGGTTAGAAAGAATACCCATGTAAATCTGGTGTAGTCCTCGACTACGACCAGTGAGTATCTCTTTCCTCCAAGGCTCGTCATTGGAATTGGTCCAAAAAGATCCATATGTAGTAATTGCAGAGGCTTGTCAATTGAGTTGATGGTTTTGCTTTTAAATGAGCTTCTGGTTTGTTTCCCAAGTTGACAGGCATTGCAGGGCCTTTTTTTAACGAAGTTAAATTTGGGTAGGCCTGCAACTAGATCTTTTGAAGCTAATTTGGACATGCTTTCGAAGTTGAGATGAGATAATCTTCGATGCCATAGCCAGCTCATTTCTTCAGATGCTTTAGCTGTAAAGCATATTGTCTCGTCCGAGCTTAGTTGTCCAAGATTTACCGTAGTACATTTCCTTCTCTTGTTAGGTTAGCTTTTATCGCAGAAGTCTTCGTGTCTCGGACTTGACATTGATTGTTGATGAATGTTACTTGATGACCCTTGTCACAGAGTTGGCTAATGCTTAGAAGGTTGTGTTGTAGTCCTTCCACATAAGCCACCATTTCTGGCTAAACCATAGCCTCTTGTCTTGCCAGTGCCATTATCTCCAAAGATGACCGAGGGACCATCCTTTTCTATGTAGTTAGACAGAAGGGCTTTGTTCCCAGTCACGTGTCTTGAACATCCACTATCCAGATACCAAGTTGTGTTCGTGGAGCTTCTTTCCTGAGGTAACATTAAGCCTTCATTTTGGTACCCATATTTGCATGGGTCCTACTATGTTAGTACCCTTGGGGACCCAAATCTGCTTGATTTTGGATCTCACATGCATGGAATTATAATGACAATTCACTGCCTTGTGACCAACTCTATGGCATTCAAAGCATTTGATATGATGTATGTTAGTGTGTGTGTGTGTGTGTGAAAGTTCTTCCTCCATTTGGACTTTTGTGGGTAATTAGTCATCCTCCTGCTAGGCTGATATTCCTTTTTCCATGTGTTCTCTTATTTCATTAATTGAGAGGAGTATATCTTACTTTTACTATATCTTCCTGGTTTGTTCGTAGAGTTGATTTTATTGGACTCTACGATCCTTCGAGGTTGATGAGTAGTAGCTAGATTACTTTTCTCTTTTCTAAAACCTAGACCAGCATGAGATCCCTTACTCCTGGGAATATGAATTGAATCAGCTGGGCAGGGTTTGATAGGCTCATCACTTTGTGAGGATTTCACAAATATAATGCCCCTACTTAACCTTGAGGCATCACTCATGCTATTTTCCTTTACTTTTTTCCACACATGGCTCTAAGGTAGATTCCCCAAAGCCTAGCCCTGTTCTATCAGAGACGCTTTTCTAATTAGAGATTAGAGAGTCCATGGATGAAGAAGATTTATTCCATGTAGAGATAGTCTTTTCTAGATCCTTAATTTTTGAGGTTAGACTAGACACTCTTTTTGTGCTGAGCTCATTTGTTTGTCTCAAGAGCTTATTCTCAGCTTCAAGTTCAGAGAAAGAATTAGTACTGAGAAGGGCAATTTCCAGTTCTTCTTGAACCTTTTCTTTCTCCTTTTGAAGAAGTGAATAATCCTTAGACAGAACTCTAAACCACTTCATGTATTGGTGTAGATCAGATGTTATGCCATGTAATGTAGTTCTAAGATCATCAATATCTACATTAGGAGAGTTAAAGTCAAATACCTCATCGATACTAACTTTATGTATGTTGGAGTTCTGTTTGTCTCTTGCATTTTTGGCCATTAAGCAGAGATTTGCTGTTTGAGGATCTTCATCATCTCCAGATTCAGGAGTTGAGTCATTGTCTAAGTCACTCCACGATCCTCCAGCTACAAGACCTTTGTCTTTCTTTCCTGGCCTTTTGTTGCCTTTGTATTCCTTCTTTGCATGTGTCTTCTTTTTGAGTTCTTCTCTGAGTGGTTTGTTGCAGTTGGCAAAGAAGTGACCAGGTTTCTTGCAGTTATAACATAGGTCATTCATTTGCTCCTGGCTGCTGTAGTTGCCAACTTTCTTTGGTTTGCTTGTTCTGCCTTGTCTCATGAATCTTCTTTGTCTTTTAACCAACATTGCAAAGTCCTCATCATCATCTTCATCATAGTCAAAATCAGCCTCAGTGTTGATTTTGGAGGTGTTTTCAGTTACTTTGAGAGCAACACCTTTGTCCTTCTTTCTTCCTTCAGATAACGTTTCAGCTCGTTGTGTCAGCTCCAGTTCGTACGTGAGGAGGTTGCCATATAACTGTTGAACAGTCATTTCATGTAGATTCTTTGATTCTCTAATGGCAGTGGTTTTGTCATCCCACTTGCTTGGTAAAGCTCTCATGAACTTTATGATCAGATCTTTATTTGGATAGATCTTTCCTTAGGCTCGTAGAGAATTGAGCAGAATATTGAATCTCTCGTATGTAGCAGTGACGTTCTCTCCTTGAACATGGGCAAACATCTCATATTGTTGAGTCAAGAGAGATTGTTTATTTTCTCTAACTTCTTCTGTTCCTTCATGCATAATGAGTAGTGCTTCCCATACCACCTTTGTTGTTTTGCAGTTTACCACGTTTTCAAATAGATCATCCTCTAATGATTGAAATAAGATGTTCTTGGCCTTTTTGTCAAGTTGGACAACTCTCTTTTCGTTCTCTGTCCATTCTCCTTTGACCTTAATCTGTACTCTGTCTGGGTCATCTGTAGTTGGTGCAAGCTTTGTAAGAACATAGGGCCCATTCTGAACAGTTTCAAATAGATCTTCATCTATCGAATCCATGTAAGCTTGAATCCTAACCTTCCAGTTAGCAAATTTATCTTTGTTGCACATAGGTGGCTTGCTGCCTCCTCCAGTCTTTGATTCGCTTGGTAAATGTGCCATCGATCTACTCCACTTTTAGAGGTCGTATTATAGAACCCGCCTCGATACCAATTGTTAGTTCCCGGAGGCACGATAGATATCTAGAAGGGGGGGTTAAATAGATATTTAAAACTTTTTCTTTTAACTAATTTAGATTGATGATAATTAATGCACAGCGGAATGAGTATTTAATAAACCTTCTGTTAGATATCTTGAGTTAATGAGAGTGAGGCAATTATGACAGTTATAGTAGGTATAGCAGTTATAGCAATTATAATGAACACAACAATTTTAAGTGGTTCGGAGCACTTAAAGCTCCTAATCCACTCTTCTACTCCTTGAGTAGGAAATCTACTAAGGATGTCTATTACACTTCTTGAATCTCACAGATTCCTTCTGACCCGGCTGAGCCCAGTACTTCTTAGTTCACTCTTGAACTCTTCAAGTCCAGCAGACTTGGTTTCCCACATTTCACTTAGAACTCTTCAAGTCCTGCAGACTTGGTTCTCTTACTTCAGTTGATTGAAATGTTGTTTAGATCGTGATTGATGCTACTCAGTTGCTATTAAGCACTTGTTCGAAAAAACTTAGTAGCTAAGCAAGCTTCCCTTTTTCTCAGATCGTAGAGTTGAGCGTTGAGTGTTCTTGTGCGTTTTTTTTCAATGTTTGTCTCTCTTTCTCATCTGTCTTTGATCTGTATATATATGTGATCTTGAAATTTATCCGTTGAAGTCATCTGATGAGCCATTAAATGCGTTTGACATTTCTGAGCTTTGATATAGACTTTACTGTACATCTTCTGAATTGCACTCTGGCCAACTGACACAGCAGACTGCTTTCTCACCTAACACCTCAAAAGGTGTTTTCCTTTGCCCAATGGTCCTTTTCTTAGCTTCTTGAATACGTTTCTTTTGATCAATACTAAGGATGTCTTTTGTACGTTGGGACTGGTGAGAGTTTCAACATTCAAAACCCATTCCATATTTGTTGGAGTCTATCTTCGAATGAACGATAGGGCTTAATGTTTCTGAGACAAGGCAGATGACACTCTACTATCCATATCATAGTTTCTTGTCATATTGGTGCATCTTCTTAAGAGATCACTACGATTTCTCACAAAGATTTGCACACTAAGATCTTCACTTGCTCATCTTGCAGACTCTGTGTTTCCGAGAGCACACTACGATCTCTGAGTTAGCTTCAGCAAATGTCTGGACCACTCTGAGATTCCTGGAGAGGCCCTTCAAGGCAGATACACTACGATCATCTCAAAGACTAAGATCCCGCGCTTTAGCTTCTCAGATTTTGTTGATTAAATTGGGACAGACTACGAGCCTATCTATTTCTTTCTAGCCATAGATCAACCTAACAATTTTGATCTATCACTAAGTCCTTGTACATATATTCTTTGAAGAACTTTACATAATCATAAGTATTTTCATAAAACATCAAATCACAATATACATTCTTCCAACAAGTAAGGTTTGCTCTGTTCGGCAGAGTGACTACCAACATGGTTTACAACAATTCAAGCATGCTCCAAATCAATATTAAAGTGTTCATACATGAAGACATATATCATAAACATATCATGGCATGATAATTCACATTAATTGACATAGAATTTCAAGTAATTTCCAATAATCAAACAAAACCCATTTGAAGAATATAATTAGAACTTATACCTCTTCAAGCTTTAATTGGCTTCCTTATACACTAAGTATGCTCCCAAACTTTCTCAGCAACTTACAACTCTCAATATCAAACTTAAACAAACAACAAAACTAAATTTGGAGCTAGTATTTATAGAAGAAACTATGAACTAGACATTGGCTTTACACAAGATTGGAGTTCATGGTGCGAAGGATAAACACAGTGGTTGCTAAGGAGTGGTTGAGCAACTCACCACCAACCATTGGCTATCAAATTCTCACCTAATACTAGCCACTTGAAGAATACGTAACTAGTTTCTTACTATTGTTCATGTACTAATGAGACACTCAATTTCGGACAAGGAAATAATTCTCAGCATATTTGATCAACTAAGGCTTGGTTTGGACACTATAATTCCCATAATGTAATATAAATGTGTTACTACTACTACACAATTTATTTATTATAACATAGGTTATAAAGATTCAAAGAGCATACAATGTATTTCCTAATTACAATGTATCAAGTAGTGCACAAACATATAACAATATTATTATACAACTCACATGAATGCAAATAATTCATTACTATATAGTCTATATATAGACATATTAATGTGCCACCTTATACTATATAAAATATATATTTAACTACTATATAATAAATGTTTACTATATTACACAAATTAATCAAGTAAACATATAATCATTTTATAAATTATTAATCTCTTACACATTAATTATTATTTATTCATAATAATTATTAAGTAACACATTATCAATTAATCACTCATAATTACAATTAATCAATATAAATAATCTCTCGCTACTATATTCAAGTAAATTGAATATTTAATTATTTATAATCTTATCAATTCCTTGATATCAAACTCTTAGGGTTAGTCCACTAATTTAAATAAACTATTAGTGACTCCCTTTAATCATTTCATACATTCTCATAACCACATAAGGTTTAAATAAAATCACAAAACTAACTCATTAAAAGTAAATCACATATTTAATTAATAAGGAGTTTAAATTCGTGGACGTTACAAAAACTCCTCAGGGTCCTCTTCCTCATTATCCTCCTCTATCTCCTCAGAACTATCCTCCTGGGATCGGTTACAGGCTCATCCTCCTAGATCAACTGCTCCACTTTTCACGTGAATATCCTGTGGCTCATCGCTCTATAGTATCCGAGGTATCACCTCTCTCGGATCGATCCTCCCTTCGTTAGACATCCTGACAACAAAATAATGTCTTTTATTATTTAACTTCAATGGATACCTTAATCCATCCTTAAGACTCGATAAGAGTTGGACACCTCTATGTTTTCTATTTCCTTAAAGGTTACTTCCTAAGGTTTCCCCACCTAAGGTTCATAACCTAAAGCTCTGATACCAACCTGTGAACCCCCAAATCCAGGTACTTCATTCCCACAAGATTTGGTGTTCACTTATCAAAAACTATTACATCTAGCTACCCATAATCAAAGGATAAAGACATAATTTAAATAACTTAAACAATAATCTTCCGCATTAAAGGGTTACATCCTTTCAAAACAATCCCAGGTAATCTAACCTTAAAATTATTACATAAGTTTGAGGAATACATCACATATAAAACAAGTCTTTAATATAATTTATTAAAATAAAATTCTCATAAGTCTTCAACATTTGGACATCTTGCCCTTTCCTTTGCTAGTAGACGGCTCGTCGACTTTCTCAACGTTAGCTGCAGTGTTAAATGCAAGAGTGAGCAAACAATTGCTCACTGATATGGAGAATAACAACGATAGCAACATGAGAGTGAACAACAAATGTTGAATAATAATGAACTTGCTCTACGAATCAAATATAGAAAACAAGTTCGAAATCAATGTTTGACGGTCTTAAGACCATGAACTATGTCTTTGGTATTTAGGTATTATTACCTCAACCTTAACAGTCTTTTAGACTATACAGACCCTTCTTAACGTACTTAGGGGGATCAGCCCTTTGTACCATGTATTGTGCACAAACATCTAAACGTTACACGTACAAAATCCCCTATGCTAGGGTTGTTCGTCTCAGTTTGAATTTAGAATTTCCGCACCAAAGAAAGTTTAGCTCGGAACTAACTTATCAGTGGTTCTAGAATTTTAGAACACTATGCCATAATAGACTAGTTCAATCAGTAATGGTTTAATATAAATAATATAGAATTTAATAAGATTATCAAGAAAAAAGATCGAATACCAACAATATATAATTCAATAAACATGATATACATGCAAAGTGCTATATTCAAAGGAGTTAAAACAATCTTCTATGAATCAGTGTATTAGAACAACATATGCTTTGAATGATAATAAGGAAAGTAAAGCTTGCTCGATGTAACGAATTAAGGTTACAAGAGCTTGCACAAACATACTCAAGATAAACTAGGCTTGCTCAACTTTACAAGAATTTTAGGAACTTGTACAATAACGATTTAGGAATGGGAACATGCATTCAATATGAAAAGAATGAAGTTAGAAAGCTTGCTCAATGTAAAGAATTAAGGTTTAGAAACTTGCCTTGTTTGTAAGGTACACAAGTGTAAAATAATCTCTAATTACCCTACACATATCATTACAATCGCAACAGTAATTAGTTGTATGAATATTAACACTATGGGTATTAAACCATCATTTAAGTCATAAACCTAACCTAGCATCTAACCATTTAGGTTAACATACTTAACGAATCTGAAATCGCATTTTCATTTCTAACTTTTGAAAACATTACTTTTAGTTTCATTATATAACTCAATTAACAATCACCTAAAACTCTTTTACACTTTGTATTACAACACCTTACAATCTGTTATTGTAGTCCACTTTATGTTTTAATATCCCTAACATGCATGCTAAACTAACCAAAGTTTGTTACACATGACCTGCAATTAAGCTGCACTTCACTCGTCTCGAGATCGGCTACTTTCATGTGGCCATAGGCCAATAATATATTGTTATCTACATACCATGACGCTAAATACCTCCCACATAAATGTTATTACCATGCGACAACAATCACGTGCAGTCAGGCGGCGCCGCATGATGCCTTAGTTCCAGTTTTCCAAAACCTCGAAAACATACTCTGCTTTGACCAAAAATCCAAATTCTACAGATAATCACCCAACTTCAACATCTAAAATTTGTAATATTATAGTTACACATGCTAAACACCATTCTATATACAAAACATTACATATACATCATTTTGAGGAATCAAAACCATAGTTTTTCCAAATTTCTTAATTTTTACACTTTTAACGAATTTGATCACCACGAATTCGTTTCTTAGTCAATAGACATGATTCGAACTACGCCACTTTCATTTATTAATATATGAACATAATCCAATAACAAATTATAGACTACAACACATGTAGAGCATGGATTTTTGTACTTTCTAAAGCCATATTATAAGAACATAAACACTGATATTTCAATTTCCTTCCTCAAACCCAATTTCATGTGTATAACAATCAACAATTACTTATATATATATTGATAATAACAGATTCTACAAAAAATACATATAAATCCATTTTCAAAAACAATCCCACATACTTCCAACAACAATATCAAAACTTAATAGTTAAAATTAAAGTAGGTTATACCTTGATTAGAAAGAACAATTAACAACCCTTCTCTTTCTCTTGAAAATCCCAGAACAACTCCGTTCTTCTCCAAATTCTTTGTGATTCTCTCTTCCAAGGTCTGTCTCTCAACACTCTGTGTTTCCTTCTTTCTGAACTTAGCCTTAGAACAATAGACGCGTAGGAATTATAAACTGACTCCCACTTCCCCCACTAACGTCATGTAAAAACCCACAGATTTGCGTCAGTTGAATAAGCCAAAGGCTAGAAGGCCTTGTTTGGCTACCAAACCACTTCATAAACTAAATTATTTTTATATTATTATATTATATAGTTTTCATGTCACACCATTAATTTAGTTAATTAAATAACTTTAGTTTTGGCTTATAATAATAATAAAATTCTTATTATCAGTATACCTTATAAATAATAAACCTAGGACATAGATGATGATTATAGTCTTTTAGACTTTTAAAGGTTAAAGTAGAAATACATGAAAACCTAGAATAGAGTTCGTGGTCTTGTTACCCTCAGTGTATTCTTTGATGTTGATGTCTATTGTTAACTCAAACGTTCATTATTCCTTTGAACTCACAGCTGTTGAATTAAAGTTTATTGTTCCGGTAAGAATATTTTACCATTGAAAACTCAGTTAATTGTCATTCATAAAATGATTATTGTATATTATCCTTCTTGTGGGCAATTGTTTGCTCACTCTTGCACAAAACAATGCAGATGAAGTTATAAAGTTTGAAGAGTTTTCTACAAGCAAGGGCAAGGACAAAGTGCTTGATTAGACGACAACGTTTAATTTATCTTTTATTTATGAAGCTTATGTAATAGATTTATTTATGATCATGTTTTAATTTTTCCACTAATGATTGTAATAAAGGTTAGACGACCTTGGATTTATTTTAGATTATGTAACCCTTTAAATGGGAAATTGATTGTTTAAGCTTTTGAGTTTAATTATATCCTTTGTTTATGGGTAGCTAGTTATGATTTAATTGGATAGTGAACACCAAATTTGTGGGATTGAGATGCCCGAATTTGGGGGTGTCACAAGTTGGTATCAAAGCTTTAGGTTATAAACCTTAGGTGGGGAAACCTTAGGCTATAACCTTCTGAGAGATCAAAAACATAGAGGTGATAAACTCTTATCGAGTTCTAAGGAATGAATTAAGGAAATTCATTGAAGATAAAATGATAAAATACTTTATGTGTTTATGTGTTAATGACTTTTGTGCTCGCAAGTACTTAGGAGTAGCATTTATTATACACATTAAGTTGTGGGGTTGTTAAAACTTTGTTGTCAGAATGACTGATGAAGGATGATAGGGATTAGGATCCCTGAGAAGTTCATATAGTCTGAGTATGGTTTGTATTGGGAAAGCCATAACATGTATCACAAGGTGAAGGATGAGTACGAGGAGGGGGAATTCCTCAAATGAAGTGTATGGTCATAAATTGATTTATAAAAGGAGGTCAAGAAATTAAAAGGCCAAGTCGTAAAGCACCAAGCCACGTTAGCACAAGAAGATGTCGCGACTCAAGACCTTGCTGCACAACTTGCAGATGTAGAGCGGTTATTAGCTCAATCAGAATATTAAAGAAGATAGTTATAAGCTTGGAATGAAATTACGCAGGAATGACTGGGGAAAGGAGTCAGCAAAGTGGGTGAAATCTAAGGACGCATGGATGAAGGCTTTTAAATGCATAGATTGTGTTGAAGACAAGTCAAAAAGTGCCAAGCGAATGATGAAACGTAGAATTTAATCTTCCAATCTCCTGAAGATTCGTATCGTGGAGCAAGAGCGCAATGCAGTTGTACAACGTGGAACGTTCTTGTAGATAGCAAGAAAAACATTAAGATTATATATAATCACGATGAAAATTAATAAGTTGTAAATCATGACTTTTGAAATATATAGTGGGATATGAGGAAGTAATCCTGAAATTTAATTATTACAGGATAAATAATATAAATAGCTGTGAGGCTATTTTGTGATGTGTTGTGTAATAAATGAATAAAGGCATCATTGTTTATTAAGATATATTATGTGTTATCTATAAGTGGTTGAGATAAGCTTGAAAATTTTAATGCATGAATGAACGATGATCTAATGGTGCAAGTTTAAAATAGTAAGATGCTGCCTAGAAGAAGACAGCAGCGTCAATAGAACTCCGAGGAATATGCATACAATAGGGAAGCTAACGCAAATCCGGTGCCACAATTGGTGAATTTTCTGGTGGGACCACTGGCAAATCAACTGAATTTCTGGCTATACAATCAAATCTTGATGTTCCAACCAAATTCATTTACAACAGGGTTGGAGAGAATGATTGACGTAGACGGGGAAGGTAATACGCTGACATACAATTTAGGGCAGAGGGGAAAGAAGAGTGAAGATGATAAGGTGGGAGATAGTCATATCGGTAACGCTCGGAAAAGAAAGAAGGACAATAATATTAACGCTGAAAATCAGCAAGGGAATGAAAGGGAAAAGGTGGAGGTGTGTAGCAACTGCGGAAAAAAACATGTAGGTGTTTGTTTGAAGGGAAAAAGGGTGTGCTTTAATTGTGGTTTGAAGGGCCACATTGCACCAAAATGTTCAAGACCGAGGAAGGGAGCCTGCTTCACGTGTGGATCAAAGGAGCACTTAGCTCGAGGGTGCCCAAAGAAAGCGGTAGGAAAAGCAAGTGGAAGCAAAGGGGGCAGTGGCAAACTAGTTATTGCACAATCATCTCCGCCGAGTCGACCAACCGAACAATCATCCATAATGACGATGCAAGGCGCAATGCAAGGTATGGTTTCGATCAGTTATTTATATGACTGCATGTTATTTAATTCAAGTGTCACTTGTTAATGTATATCTGATGAATTTTCTTAGAAACTAAATTCACTTCAGGAAGAGTTAGACTATTCCCTAATTAGAGAAAGTGTGAATAAGGATTCCTTTTAAGTTGATGTATAAAAATTCTGTGTAGTATTAAAGGCCACGTAATGTCAATGGATTTATTTTTGATTTGATTTATGAGACTCTGAGGAAGTCAATGTAGTATTTTGTTCTTTCAGTTGCAAGACGTCTGTACGGTAGAGTTATCTATCGATGTTGTAAAACAAGAAGTTATTAAGAAAATATCGTGAGGGATACGTGAAGTTCAAGATAGTCACTTCGTTAGCTAATTTAACGAGAAAATCGGTGGAATTTATATGGGCAGGAAATTATAGGGTTAGTTTTCACGAATTGAGGAAGAATTTAGTGTGGCACCTGTGTTGTCTCTACCAGATAATACAGGAAATTTTGTGTTGTATAGCGACGCATCGTATAATATACTAGGCTGTGTGTTTAGGCAGAACAACACGGTCATTTTATATGCATCGCGTAAGTTAAAATTTTATGTGAAAGGGCATCTGACTCAGGATCCAGAGTTAGAGGTAGTAGTTATTTTCTTAACTGTGCAACATGGGTTCATAATAGAAATGATAAATTTATATTAGGAGATGAGATATATGAAAAGTCAGAGGAGAAACTATTCAGATGGACACCGTATAACTTTGTTGGATAAAGTAAAGGAAGGGTAGCTCCAAGACGAAGGTATCAAATTCATAATTAATACTGAAGGATAATTGAAATTAGAAGGAAGAAACTAGGTTTCGCTAATATTAGGAATTGAAAATAAAGTTTTGCATAAACGTATATGTTGAATCAACCAGGGAACACGAAATTATATATTGCCTCCGATAATACTATTTGTGGCAAGATATAGTGATAGATTTTGTGGTATGTCAAAGTTAGCATATTACCTATCGATCAGTGTGTGAAGTTATATGTTAAAGCAATTTTTTTTTCAAGGCACAGTGTTTCAGTGTCAATTGTGTCGAACCGAGATTCACGATTTACATCGAATTTTTAGAAAGGTTTGCTTGAGCGCGTGGACCACAATTAGAAATAAGTATGTTATATCGTTTGCTTATCGATTGCCAAACTAAAAGGAAATCTAGACATCGGAAGGCATGCTAAGCGCACGAGAAGTTTTTGATAATGTCATACGAGGAATCTGCATTGAGCAAGTATAGGCAAGTTAAGAATAAGTTAAGAGTAAGTTATGTTAGGTGGGATTTCAATTGAGGACTCATATGGTAACTAAGTCGTACAAATCTTTGTATGGGCAGAGGTTTTGTGCATATACTTGATTTATCACATTGATAATCATTGGAATATGTGTATCGCGCTATCCATGTATATGTGGTGGAAAGGTGATTCTTTTCTCATGTGTATATTGGATAGTTAGATGATATTAGGATTAGTTTCGGTTCATAAAACTAAAGTATATGCTAAGTTCGTGACTCATAATCATATGGTATGTTTTGAACCCCTCAGCGAATGGACGCCTATGGTCTGACTATGATAAGTTCCTAAACTCATATGATTATGGCAAGTTCCTGAATTTCCAAAGTGTGGTAAATGAGACGAACTATATTGGGTGTAAATCGGTTATAGTATAGGAAGCATTGATGACATTGAAAAGATGGTTTTGAGGTAGCTTTACCTCTACAGTTAGAGCGCATTCGTAATATTTTTCATGCTTCGGTGATATAATTGAACAAGCTCTAGTATAATCATATGATCAAGTACGAACCTTTATGGTTGTCCTACTAGGAAATTTCTATCCAGATAGTTGACAGAAAAGAACAAATGCTCACGGATAAGGTGATACCTTCTGTGAAGGTGGTATAGAGGAACCACAATGTCAAAGTGACTATGTGGGAACTCGAAGCTGAAATGATGAAGAATTATCTTAAGTTATTTGTTTAGTTGTGTCTTCGATTCTGGGGACAGAATCTTTCTAAAGAGGGAAGAATGTGACGATTTGATTGTTTGAGTTGTGATTCTGGGAATAGAATCCTTGTAAGGAGGGAAGGATGTAACAATCCAAGATTTTATTTGTAATTTAAAATATTTATTAAATTAAATAAAATTTTTGTTGATGAAGTTGTTGTTTTGTAATCTAAAATATTTCTTAAATTGAATAAGTATTCTATTTATGTGGTTGTTATTAGTGGAGATGTGTGAATTAAATTTATTAGATAATATTCTAAATTAAATTAATTTATAATTTAGAGAATTGTAGATAACATGAGATGTTATATTGTTATTTTGATATGTTATATTGTTATTTTGATTTAATAATTTAAGATGGTATGTTAAATTATTAAATAAAATTATAATAAAATTATAATTTTGTAATATTTATTTAATCTGGAGTATTTATTTAAAATGTAGTATGTATAATTATTTTATTTGATTAATGTTGGATATGGAAATCCAAATAAGGCATATGTCGTTATAAATTATAAACTAAATTGTTTATTAAAATAAATTAAAAGAGTTTAATTTAGTTTTTTCCAAACAAGGCTTAAATATATTAAGACTTTATTTTTAAAGACTTTTTTGCCAAACAAAGCCTTACGGCTTTTGGATTTCTTAATATTTGAATTATAATATAAATAAAATAAATTAAAATAATAAATATAATATATTTATAATCTATCGTTATATGTTATAACCGACAGCTTATTATGGCCATATCGCTTTTCTTTTATTATTACGCATTCATTCATGGTTATCGGTTTTTGGGGATTATACGATTCTAGTTTTCCTAAGCCTGAGAATTTCAGAGAAAAGTTAAGAGAGAATTGAGAGAGAAAGAGAGGAAAGCAAGTGATTTCAAAGTGATTATCAGTTGATTAGGATTGATTGTTTACGCATAAGAAGGTATTTATCTATAATTTTATATCTTATATATATATATATATATATGAGTTTTTTACATATAACTTCAAGTTCGTGAATTCATCTTTTTGGAATTATTGATATACAATTGATTACTTGTTATTATATATGTTTGTGATGATTCGAACTAGTGTTTAGATAAGAATTTTTATGCTAACTACGTTTAAAAGAAAGAAGTAATTACAGTATATGTATTTTACATATGGCTTGTGAAAAGTACCAATTTTAGTGGCCAATTTGTACATTAATCTGTTAATTGAGGCTTGATTATACTAGTTCGTTAAGAAACGAAGAAAACATAGTTTAAATGAAGTGCTTTGGTGAAGAGTTGAAATCACAGTGATGATTTTTGTAAAAGATGTCAAAATTGGTGTTTTTATTTGAAACCATGGAATTTGAGGAATTAAGTTAGTAAAAGTTGTTGTTAAATTGTTCTATATTGATATATATGTGAGGAAACATGTTTGTAATAGTTTTATATTATTTGTTTGTGTTAATTTCACTATTTGGTGGGTAAAATTCATGTTAGTTAGGCTAAAATTGGCATCGTTCATGTTATTTCGCCTTCAATCGGTAATCAATTAAAATTGCCGCTGCAGGTGTCAATAAAAAACGCAAGCAATTGCCACGGTCCCAAAGTTTATGTATGGCGCAATTGCGCCCAATAATCGATCCGAGGTAGTGACTTCATTGTTGTCGCAAAACCGGGATAATGACACTATAACTTGGTCTAATGATGTGTTAACTTAATAAACATGGAATATGGAGGTTAAAACAGAACCATGTCATGTCATTGATAATTTCAAAGTTGTAAAAGGTTTTATAAGTTAGGAATGTGATATGTTAGGACTTAGTGTACAAATTGAAGGGTGACTAAGTCTTGTGATGTTAGCACTTGTGGTTTCGGAAATGAACATTAAGATATGGAAGGTGATTAATATAAAACCAATGAGTCTTGGGAAGACTTAATCACTTGATTGAATTTCAAGTTCGATTAAGAAGAAATGTAGTATTGATTAATAAGAGTTGAAAATGTGATTTGGATGCTAGAAGTCTAATGTATGTGTTACTGAGTTTTCAGATTCAACTTATGTGGTTTATTTATATGGTTAGACATTAAACTAAAGGTTATAATGTAACTAAGATGATAAGTGAATCTATGAGGTTAATATATATAGCTAATTGATGTGATAATCCTAATGGTATGTGTAGGACATTGGAGTACGTGAGTTGTAATTGTATAGTTTACGCAAGAGGCAAGTTCCCTAACCTCTGCTACTTTATTATTCAGCAAGGTTACTATTCACTGTTATGTTATGCTTATGCAAATTCTATATCTCTAATCTTTTATTAACAATTTATTGTCTTGCAAGTTCTTTAACTTCATATATTGTTGAATAAGTTAGTTTATCTTTGTTTTTTTATTCCAATCGAGATTACCTTGGTTATTCAAAGTCTGTAATTTTATTGTAAGATGTGTGTTTATTCAGCTACTAATAACTGTTGTTTGATCTTCGTTCTTCAATATCATTGTATAATCTTACATTATTGTACTGAACTCTAAGTTGCTTAGCGATTCTTTACCAATTCAACTAACCTTTAGTTAATGAATATTCTAAACTCTAAATTACCCTTGAAGTCAACCCAAACAAAACTTCCTTTGGTTTGTTTATGTACTCACACACCTTTGAAAGCATGTTGTCGATGATAATAGTTGTTCAACTTAGAAATTGTTAATACTCTAGCTCTTATTGATTCATTGATATACCTTATTCATGAGGACATTATAATCAAACCTTTGAATAGTTATTGATTCATATCTGATTCAACCAGTACTTGGTTGATGAGCGTTCTAAAGTCTAGACTTCCTTTGAAGTTAATTCCCAACCAAAGTTCCTTTGGTTCGGAACCTAAGAATCTAAGCTGAGATAAACAACCCTATATCAGGGGATTATTTTAAAGATACACAATAGCGTTAAAATGTTTGCGCAATATATAGTACAAAGGGTTGATCACCCGGAGTACGAAATGATGGTCCATATAGTCGTTTAGACTGTTAAAGGTTACAGTAGAAACACCTGTAAACCTAGGACATAGATGATGATTATAGTCTTTTAGACTGTTAAAGGTTAAAGTAAAAATACTTGAAAATCTAGAATAGAGTTCATGGTATTGTGACCCTCAGTGTATTCTTTGATATTGATGTCTATTGTTAACTTAAACGTTCATTATTCCTTTGAACTCATAGCTGTTGAATTAAAGTTTATTATTCCAGTAAGAATATTTTACCATTGAAAACTCAGTTAATTGTCATTCATAAATGATTATTGTATATTATCCTTCTTGTGGGAAATTGTTTGCTCACTCTTGCACAAAACAATGCAGATGAAGTTAAAAAGTTTGAAGAGTTTTCTACAAGCAAGGGCAAGGACAAAGTGCTTGATTACACAACAACATTTAATTTATCTTTTATATATGAAGCTTATGTAATAGATTTATTTATGACCATGTTTTAATTTTTCCGCTAATGATTGTAATAAAGGTTAGATGACCTTGGATTTATTTTAGATTATGTAACCCTTTAAATGGGAGATTGATTATTTAAGCTTTTGAGTTTAATCATATCCTTTGTTTATGGGTAGTTAGTTATGATTTAATTGGATAGTGAACACCAAATTTGTGGGATTGAGATGCCCGGAGTTGGGGGTGTCACAGATAATCCATGCCCGGAGCATGAGTGATGAAGCTATAGGGTGAGCTAAGCCCAGTACATGGCAGTATGTCAAACGAATCTCTTATCCCTGCCAAGAAAATGGACCAAGATGCAGGATCTGTACACTCCGAAGGCTGAAAGGAGTATCACATAGTTATCTCATGGGTGAAACAATACCCATGTCGTCTGAAAGTGCCAATCGGTCTCAAGTGTGACATAAACCACACATACAACATGACCGAACTGCCCGTGAATACCCCTGTAGGGTAAGTGCTGCAATACGTGGTTGACCTTAGTGTCTCTGTGATGATCATTGGTACAATGGTGTGACCCTCCCTCAGAGCTCTCACTACCATGATGACTCCAATATCTAGCTCATCCATGTATCGTGGCATATATACATACAACAATACGCACAATAGCAAGACATCTACTCTAGCCAGACGCCAATGATCCTCTAGTGTGGTGAAATCCCCAGAATATCGTGTATAACTATCCTCAGAGCCAAATCAATCAAACATAAAATGTTGGGATATCACATGGCCGGATGTGAGCTCATCCTGTACAACACTACGCCTCAGCCCGGTGAGAGTCATGAACTGTTGGCTCATATCGCCAATGGCCATATACGAGAAAAGTTTGTCCAAAAGTAGAACCTTCAACCATGTATACTCCTCTAGAGTAGGAGTCAACTCATGGATGCCAAATCAGAAGACCTGCCTCTCCGGTATCCAGTTCTCCAACATGCCCTCCAAAAATCATGCGGGAACCAGAAACATCAAGAGAGTCATAGAATGCTGCAACATCTAATCTATAGTCACCCTGGCTGATGGTGACATACTATCATACCACAACCTCAGTCGTGAGGCCACCAATACTGGTGGGGTATGGTCAATGCGACTAACTATCGAAGAAGACAATTATATGGGTGGTGTCATAAGACCATCTAGGGGTCAATGCTGAATATCTCTGGATAAACATACATATGCATAACATAATACATATATGATAAACAATATATGGCAATATGATATAGGGAAAGGAAAACTGTACATATATTCCTAAGTATATCATCATCTAATACATCTCTGTACAGCTAAAATACAGGGAAATGGGGCAAAACTGCCCTATAACAAACAGAGACCGATCAAAAGATATATTGAGAATGGGGCGAAGTCACCCAGTGTCTAATAGAGGCCTATCAAAATAAATATCGTGAATGCACATCAGAAGAAGATAATATTGTCAATGTCTACATCATCAATCCTGTCCAACTAATGTAACTCCTCTTTAGTCACTGGATCTCTATCCATAGGGATGTCAGGCCTATACATGGGAGGATCTTCACTGGCAAAGAAATATGGGTCACCTGAGGGGTCAGCGCCAGAGCTGGAAGGATCAAAAGTATTTGCCTCTAAATGATCTCTACCCAAGTGCTAAATAAATAAATTTGCCTGGTCCAACTACCGGGTCAAACTATAAATCTATGTCAATTGAATCGAATCTCGAACACACGCTAACCAATTTGTCCTCGTCAAGGATCTAAGAACCATATCCCCTATAAACTGAGTGGCGTGGGTCTGGGCTCCAATGGTATGAGGGAAGCACTAATGTTGGAATATCTCTTGAGTACAGGGACCCTCTGATATTGCAAAACTATCAACACCCAATAATGGGATATCAATGACGGGTGACTGCGAAACAGGCCAATAACGCCTGGCAGGAGGCAAGATCGGTATATGAATCTCTCCTGTGGTGCTCCTGATAGCACGCTCTCCTAAATAGAGCTCCCATCATCCATCAGTAAAGAGAGGAATCCTACGGGTGGAAATCACATACTCAACACCAGTCGGGTACCCATCCTCAAATCCAATGGCTAAGTGCTCCCCGAAATAGGGAATCTATGTGATGACATCAGCTGTCAACAACTCCAGCTGTAAGCGGAAATGAGTGAAACCCTTAGCTACAAAGACCTCCATACATGTGATAAACCGCTAATCCATTTGTGTCATCATCACCTCACAGTTTAGCAAATAGAGTGATTGAGTCTGGTGAAACCAGCGTTAAGACAATGCCCCGAGGAAACCCCAGGGACAATGGCGGGGAAGGATGGAAAAGAACGCCTTGAATCCCCAACCATGTACAATCGCTCTATAATCATCATACAGATCCTGGTACATATAGTTGATGCTGAACCAGTTCCCTCGAGGCTGTATAAAGCCGGAAACCTACATCATAAAGCAGATCAACATCAGAATCCTTTACTCCTCATCAATAGGAAAGAAGGAAGATTAAGATATAACTTTATACCTCGTTTGCGTGCAGGTAAACTGAAGGGTGTCGACTAAAATCACCCAAAAGCTTTGGGTTCACCACCTGAATACTCGGGAGGTCCCTACGGGGAACATGTGCAGCAAGAGCGGGAGCCTCAACCGGTACATCCTCCTCCTCATCCTCCACGTCTGACACATCAACCCGGACTGGACATATCATCACCTCCACCAAACGATGAGACTGTTTAATGGAACTGGGTCGAGGCACATCAGAAGCCCTCCTTTGCACACCAGAAGTGGTCCTGCGGGAACTACTTGGCTGATCTAGATCCATAATATCTAGACAACAAGTCTCCAAATCACCTCAGAAAGGGTGTGGTAAATTCTAACCTAGAGCTTTTCAAAATTCATTTTATAACTACATGTATGCATGCATTATTTTAACATACATCTACAGTAGAGTTAAAAATGCATGACTACCCAATGCCTACATTTTGGAATTTTTTTGCCATAGTCCCCTTTGTAAATAGGACTATCCACATGCACATAGGCATGACTAGGTGGCCATTTAGTAGCACACCTACCCACAGTCATATACATCCTATATGCATTAATACATCATAGTAAAAAAAATTCGTAAGTGTAGTCTAATTACCAGGATTATTTTTCTTTTTTCACCTTTGCTCATTTGTCCTCAAATAGGATAAGAAATAGCAGTAAAAGGTGCCAATTTGACTGTTTCAAGAGTCTAATTTTTTCACATCATTATGTTTAGCACGGTTTAATACTAACATTTACTGTGTTGAATATTTTTTATCAAATCATTTTAGCATGCATATGCACTACTATGTGTTTAAATGTATTTCATGTGATAAGTTATTTTCCAACAGATAAAAACTGGAAAAGAATACATGCATACGTTACCAGGACAGTATAGAACACTTGTTTAGTGATAGAATTTGCAGAAGATCGCCCAAAACTTAGCAGATCTGAAGAAAAGCTCTCGGATTTCCTTCGCGGCGCAACTTGAAAGTGGCTTTTGAAAGTAACTTGCTGGCATTATGTAGCCACGGTTGGTCAGTAGTCCACTCGCGGCTACTCCTGTGTAATTGCTGGCACTCTACATGGGTCCCCTCCCATTTCGGCCCAATTTGAGTTGCAAAGGAGTTTTTACAAGCTGAAAAGGCCAAATCAGGAATAAAAATGCTACGCGATTGAGCGGAGTAGCCTGAAATCCTGGTTTTCACGGGCCAAACTATGGATTTACATCACACTAATTGGTCTTCGTCCAGACATAGGGTATACTATACCAATGACCTCAGCTATTGCAAATTACATTCGGCAATACCTCACGAAGGTCCGATGTTGTCAGTTCAGGGTCGTAGCCATAAGACATTATCCCCGGCGGGGGCGTCGCGCATTTTCATCCATCAACATGATCCCTGGCGGGGGTGTCACACATTTTCAACCATTGATGTACACTTCAATGAAGGTCAAGCAGCCTTGACAGGGATCCCCATTCGGGGTTACAACGCAACTCATCCATTGATGTAGGGATCCCTGATGGGGGTAACAACACAACTCATCCATTGATGTACATGTCAATGAAGGTCAAAAAACTTTGACATTATGGTAACTGATGAGAAGTAAATCTATCGAAGCATCAGAAGCCATTAGATGATTTCATCTATTGGTGCACGTATCTACAGGGATCCCTGGCGGGGGTTACAACGCAACTCATCCATTGATGCTGTGACGCCCCCGAATCCAGGTCCTCTGACCTCGGTTCGGTCATCACGATAAACTATAAAACATCCACCTCTGAACAACATACGATAACTAAAATGCGGAAAATAATAAATGTATGTCGTTCTTTCAAAAGGTGTTATTAGTCCCAAGATACGATAACCTTAATATCATTCTACAAATATACCCTAAAATAATCATTAGGGTTCATATTACATAACAGTAATTTAAACTAAGCATAAAATAAAGTCTGCTTCTTGCCATTATTCTACATCTTTCCTTTACCCTTATCCTTCCCCTGAGGTCTCGGGCTTAGCTGCTATATATTCATGATATAGCAAGGATGAGCAACAAGTTTACTCAACAAGTTTAAATACAACAATAAGGATATATCATGATGAATGGAAAAATATCTGGCAAAGGGTACAAGAATATGAATATATGAAGGTTTCAACAATATGAATATCGTAAGCAAAGATAATGATTACTTTTAGAATAACTGCTAGTCAAGTAGACTTTGAACTATAACACTCCAATGGAATCAATACCTAATTGACCCTTTGGTTACTGGATACAGAATAAGTACTTGAGGGGATCAAATTTCACGCATTTCCATGTATATGCATAACATTTAAATATGTTCATTGTATCTTTATAAGATACCTGCAATCCCTTATCATAGAAAGGGGTGTTCTTTCAGTCTAAGAATCATTACCATCAATTGGTTTGGATAGCTTTTATAAAACTTCATATGTTTGTTTGACCGAACAAAGGTTTAGACTCTATCTGACACAATCCAAGAATTATTGAACTTTAATGATGTACAAGTCTAAGACAGTACGAACTCAAGTGCACTAAGTGCGAATATCAATAATATCGATGTGGGATAATTGTAAAGTAATTAAACCACTTAATAGCATGCTTAAATGAATAACTTTCAATTCAACAATATCCTGCTCAATACAATATGAGAAGGATAGGAAAACTTTCACAAACTCAAAGTTGTGTAAGTCAGGGAACTCGCAACAAAACGAATTCGGGTACTTGCTCAATATAATTTAGAGTAAGTTTAGGGAAACTTGCATTCAACAAAAGTAATGCAAGGGGTTAGGATACTTGCATAAACATATACCTATTTGCACAAAATAAAGGTAGTGCGTAAGGTTTAGATACTTGCCTGTTTGCTCAGCTACAGTATAAAACTAGCTTTAACTAACTTGCGTTGAAATGACCTAACATTATCAAGTCAATCATTTCAATTAGCATGTGTAAACTAATACGAGTCTATACTTAAAAAGAATCAAGTCATCACATAGCATGCTTCTCAACACATTATATGACATATTGGTCATATATTACAAAGTAAAGTCATCATATAAGCATGCCTTGAAACTTCAAGCCAAAAATAGATTCTATTTGTGATCAGTAGGATAAGCAAGAATGCTACCTGGTCTAAGCTTAGGGATGGCGCACTGCTGGTGTCCTCGCTGCATCAGATTGAGCTTCACCGTCTCCGACTTCATCCAACTCAAACACACTAATCACACATACATTTTAACATACATACATGCTAGAGTTTCACATATAACACATGATTATACTTGAATTCATTACTTCAAGTTTAACTTACACATTATATGTCATTAAAACATAAAAAGTCATTTAATCCTCATGCTTTACAATCTTGGTCATACAATACTCAATAGTCATGCTTGTATATAGACAACACATGCATACATTACTCACATAGTTCATATTCTAGAAATTTCCTTTTCTTTATGACTATGCGTGTATAAGTGAAAACCATACATTAACCAAATGATGTTCATGTCAATATGTCTATAGGCATAATGAATCCTAATACACATGATTGAATGGTCATAACATATTATGCTCATTACTCGATGACATTAGCTTCCTCATTCTAACTTTCTATGAATTTGACACTAAGTCAACTTAGCATATATAAGGCATCTTAACATGTAACTCTCATGCATTTACAACATATAATAAAGCCACGTGCATGATCAAATGGTCAGGTCTTAAGATAAAGGCCTTGGTCAAGTTCACTTTTGAAATCACAAATCTCATTTCAATACCACAAGTGTTGTGTACATTGTAGGTACTAAGATGGTTATACTTGTTCCTACTACATGCACATGCTTATGTGTGTGTAGTACATTAGTTTACATGTAAGCTTTAACCATATACTAACATGTTAGCATAAAATAGAAACAAAAAAAAACATCGAGTCAGTTATAGATCGGGCGTGAGCTATACCGCACCCTAGAACAAAAAAAATCACCATTGGCCATGCCGTAAAAACATAATTTAGATTGGGTTACAAGTAAGCATCAAGACCGCACTCCTAGTACAAATAGGGAGTAAATGAGCCACGCTCGCATCAAAGACATGTAGCTTTTGCTCGTTTTCTAGATTCAAAGAACCCATCAAGTAAAAATCCTTACAGCATTACTTCTAACATAACTCAACACACTTATAAGCATGTATAACACTAAGAAACATAACTCACATCAACTAACAACCAATTCATGCTTAATTCAAAGAATCAATCCATCTAGACAATTTATCAAAAATGAAGAATGGGAATGGAAGTTATACCTTTGTGATTCAATTCAGCTGCTCTCTATCAATCTACTCACTCTTAGCAAACTAATTCTCAACAAATTGTAATAAGGAAGGATGATGTCCTATTTATAGGAGATTGATTATCTAGATAATGAGATTATCTCCCAAATCAAACCAAAGAATTTCAAGAATGCACAAGGGCTAAGAGAGGGTTGGTGAGAGTTGGTAATTCTACTCATGAATTCCACTATGACACCCCCAAATCCAGGTACTTCATTCCCACAGGATTTGGTGTTCACTTAATCAAAATTCATATCTAACTACCCAATCACAATAAAACTGGATAATAAATCCTTTCCCATTAAAGGGTTACATAATAAAATCTCTCAGGTTATCTAACCTTTAAATACAATCATTCAAATGCGGAAATTAAATAAACTTCATTAAAACCAAGTCTAAGATCATCATCACTTGCACATTTTTCCCTTTCCTTTGCTAAATGAAGGATCATCTACCTTCTCTTCTTTAGCTACAATGAGTTTTAAAATAAGCAAGAGTGAGCAAAACAATTGCTCACTGAATACAATATGAAATCAACAAGAGTATAGTAATAATAACTACCAATAATAGGCTCATCAACAATGAATAGTACTCTATCAACAATAATTAGGAACTGAAATCTAAAATGTGGAATAAATATAACTAAAGGTCATAAGACCATGAACTATGTCCACAGTTGCGAGTAATCTTTCAACTCCAACTTTAACAGTCATAAGACTATGAGGACTCCTCGCACTTTAGGGGATCAGCCCTTCGCACCATGTATTGTGCATTAAACATTTAACGCTACGCGTAAGTTATCCCCTAATAATAATAGGGTTGTTCATCTCAGTATTTGGAGTACAAGTCCGCACCAAAGAGAGTTTGGTTTGGATAAGCTTTCAAGGTAATTTGAAGTTCAACGATCATCAACTAGGGGACTAGTCGAATTAATAACATCATATTACAGAATAATCGTAATTGAATCAACATGGTAAATCAAAATCATACTTTAGGAATAATCTAATAGCATATACTTTGATTAACTATAACATGCCTTGCTTGAACAATATTAAGTCAAGGTTAATTAGAATTGAATACTAAGCATGCATAACAGTTTGAACGATAAAATTACATAACATTAGTATAAATAGTTGTACATGCTAAACAACAAGTTAAATACAAGAATAACTTGTCAACAACAAACCAAAGTTTAGGAAGTTTGCATCATTTATAAAGTAATCGAATTGAATAAATAGTTCAACAAGATAAAGAATTAGAAAACTTGCATTACTATATTGGGAACAATAATTGATTCCAATTACAAAGGTAGAGTTAGAGAACTTGCCTTGCTCGTAGGCTAATCCAAATCAATACGAATCACAATATCCTATAAACATATGTCATCATGACATAATTAGTCATTACCACCTTACAAACATAACTAAGTACGTTCATCATTTAAAATTGGATTTTTAATCACATAATCGAGTTATAACACAAGTTAATTATTAATAACATACTTATTCATAGTATAGAAATACTAAAATCAACATTTAGCAATCCTACTATCATCACATAACTTTTCTTAAAATTTCTTGTACAAAAAGAACACTGTCAAACCATTCTCGCTAACTTCGCACAAGGTGGGTACACAGCTTTTTACTGCTGGTAGCATGGCAAGGGTATGAAATATTAGTACATGAGATCAAGGCTATAAATAAGGTCACAGCCATGGCATATGAGCATAAAGACTGGTATTGCCACAAAGGCACAAAGGTAATGAATTATAGACCCCTACAGACAAATTTCTCAAGAATAAAGATGAGAAAAAGACAATTTTGGCCTACAAGCTCGTTTCTAACAGACCAAATAGAATGTAAATCATACAGAAACTTCATGTAAACAAAATTCAAGAACTCCTAACATGTTTCTACTCATATAACAACATTAACAACAAAATTAACACACCCAAATTCACTATTTTTTTGCTAAAACTCACTTTTTGATATTTTTGATGAAAATAAACACTGTAATTTTGTTTCTCAACCAAAACCACTAATTCAAAGCATTTTATCAAAGTATATATATACTCTAACAAATTCAATAATTAATTTATCAACTAAACAACAATTAAACCCTTAATTTCTACCTTAAACCCAAACAATATATATATACACAAAACTCTCTGTAAAAATATTTTTTTCTTCACAAACATATACATAATACCAATTTATTGACTATAGCTTATGAAAATCATTTTAACATCACTAGAATTCAATATAAAGCCACACAACAATCACAATTTGTCTCTACACAAGGAATTTATAGAGAATTAGAGAAGAGAAAACTAGAATTTTAGAAACATAAAAGAAAAAGGGTAGGATGAAACCTTGAAGAAGATGGTGATGGATATCTCTTTACTTGTCAAGCCTTTCTCCACTTCACTTCCAATTCTCTAGAATCCTCTCAAGTTTTTCCTCTCACTTTTTCTTTCTCTCTTCTTCTTCTTCTTCCACTGAGTTTTCTTTTCTTCTCTCTAACCTCTCTCCTCTAACTTACGTCTTAGGATTATAACGCATATAAGAATATAATATATATTTATTATATAATATAAATATAAAATACATAACTGACATCAGTTAAAATTTTTGAAATCAAAAGCCATAAGGCTTGTTTGGCTAAACACTAAAATATAATCAATTAATCCTTATGCCTTGTTTGGTAAAACACAATTAGAATAAAGACTTAATAAGCAATAGACCTTGTTTGGCAAAACTGAATTAAAACTCCTTTAAGTAATTTTAATAACTACTTTATAAAAGGTTATTTGTCACACTTTATTAAATTAAATTAATCTTAATAATAATTTATTAAATTACTTCATCACATAAATCAATACCACCAAAATTATAGTTTTCTATACAATTATAACTTTATTTAATCAACTAACACATCCTTTTAAATTTACAAATTCCAATAAAAGGAATAGTAATTCAATTAATCAAAATTCTCTAACTTAATAATTAAATTAAATTAGCAAAATAATTAATTTTCCTTAATTATTTATTTAACAAATAATTAACCACATCAATTCAAATTTGAATAATTATTTATTCAACAATAAACACATCCATTAAATATTTAAATAATTCAATAAATATTTAATATAACAATTAAAATTCTAGAATGTTACATCCACTCCCCATCCACTGTTGCTCTAGTTTTGGTGAAATTGAGATGAAGGTAGGCTAGCTTACTAAGACTTTCGTGTGGGAAGCAAAGAATGGGCTCTTGATTTGGGGACAAGGAAATAACTCTCAACATTTTGCACAAAATGAAAATGCTACAATTGGTTTATACCACATCTACACATAATATAAATTTTGGTTATCAAATAGGTGTACACCATTCATCTCATATAACATAGGTTATAATGATTTCAAGAGCATACAATATATCTCCTAATTTACAGGATATCTAGTAGTAGTGCATATATATATCAATATTATTATTCAACTCACATAAATGCAAATAACTCTTGCTATATAGTCTATATATATAATATATAGACATATTATCGTACACCTTGTATAATATAAAATATACAATTAACTACCACATAATAAAGGTTTAATATATTGCACAAATAAATCAAGTAAACATATAATCCCTTTATAAATTATTAATCTCTTACACATTAATTATTATCTATACATAATATTTATTAAATAACACATTATCAATTAATTACTCATAATTGCAATTAGTCAATATAAATAAACTCTTGCTACTATATTCAAATAAATTGAATATTTAATAATCCTATCAATTTCTTGATATCAAACTCTTAGGGTTAGTCCACTAATTTAAATAACTATGAGCGACTCCCTTTAATCAATTCAAAAATACACATAACCACTTAAGGTTTAAATAAACTCACAAAACTAACTCATTAAAATTAAATCGCATATTTAATTAATAAGGAGTTTAAAATTTGTGGACGTTACATCCCTCCCCCCTTATAAAAATTTCGTCCTCGGAATTGTAAAAATAAGGTTACTCAAATAAAAACAGGTAACTCGCTCTCATTTTCTCTTCTAGCTCCCACGTAGCTTCTTCTACAGCGTGATTCCTCCAGAAAATCTTAACGTGATGAATAATCTTATTCCTTAACTTCTATTCCTTCCTATCTAGTATCTGGACAGGAACTTCCTCGTACGATAAGTTTTTCTCGACTTGAATTTGTTCATAGGAGATAACTTGCTTATAGTCCGGTTTATACGGCCACAACACTAACACATGAAACACGTTGTGAATGTGCTCAAGTTCAGGAGGTAACGCTACCTCGTACGTCACTTCACCGACTCGCCTCATAATCTCGAACGGTCTTATGAACCTAGGGCTCAACTTGCCTTCTTCTCAAAACGAATCCTCCCTTTCTAGGGAGATACTTTCACAAAAGCATAGCTTCCTACTTCAAAATCTCTCTCCTTGCGATGTAAATCCGCATGCTTCTTCTGGCGATCTTGAGCTGCTACTAGTCGAGCTCTTATCACCCTGATTATTTCTATCGTCTGTTGTACTAATTCTGGTCCCAAAAGTTGACGTTCTCCAACTTCATCCCAGCATAAGGGCGTTCTACATTTCCTCCCATATAGTGCTTCGTACTGCGGCATTCCAATATTGGCGTGATAACTATTGTTATATGGGAACTCTACTAATGGAAGGTGATCCTCCCAACTACCCTTGAAGTCCATCACACAAGCTCGGAGCATGTCTTCAAGTGTCTGAATCATCCTCTTGCTTTTCCCATCTGTCTACCGATGATACGCAATACACATTCGTAGTTGTGTCCCCATCCTTTCTTGAAGACTCTTCCAGAAGTTTGACGTAAATCACAGATCTCTATCAGATACAATAGATACCGGTACCCCATGCCTCGAGATAATTTCCTTAACATATAATTTGGCTAACTGGTCCAAACTATACTTAATCCTAATCGGCAAAAATTTAGCTGACTTAGTAAGATGATCTATAATTACCCAAATGGCATCGTGCCCTTTCTGCGTTGCCAGAAGTCCCACCACAAAGTCCATTGTGATGTGCTCCCATTTCCATTCTGGAATTTCTAATGGTTGTAATAACCCGCTTGGTTGTTGGTGTTCTGCCTTGACTATTTGACAAGTTAGGCATCTACTTACGCATTCTGCAACCTCTCTCTTCATGTTTGGCCACCAGAAGTGGTGACACAAATCTTGGTACATCTTCGTGCTTCCTGGATGTATCGAGTATCTCGTACTGTGCGCTTCTTGCAAGATGTCTTCTCTCAGTTCTGGTACTAGCGGTACCCAAATTTGTCCTTCAAATCACAGCAGTCCAGTGCTATCAATCTTAAATTTCAACTCATCACCTTCAGTCAATCGCTTCTTGATGTTAATGCAATCTTCGTACTTTTCTTGTTCTTCTTTAACCTTATCCAATAAATTCAGACTCGTTGTTACTGTAAATAATTGTTCATTGGTCTCCATCGTATAATTAATCTCCAAGTCTAGTCGTTCTAAATCTTTCACCAATTCATCTTGAACGGTCAACTTCAATAACTTCTCTCTGCCTTTTCTGCTCAAGGCATCTGCCACTACATTTTCTTTGCCTGGATGATACAGAATCTCACAATCATAATCTTTGATCAATTCTAACCATCGGTGCTGCCTCATGTTTAATTCTTTCTGCGTGAAGATATACTTCAGACTCTTGTGGTCCGTATATATCTCAAATTTCTCACCATATAAATAATGCCTCCAAATATTCAAGGCAAAAACTACCGCTACTAACTCCTAGATCATGAGTCGGATATCCCTTCTAATAATCTTTTAGCTTACGTGAAGCGTACGCAATGACCCTGCCGTGTTGCATTAGTACAAAGCCAAGATCCTTATGTGACGCATCACTATACACTACAAATCCTCCTGTGTTATTCGATAAATCCAACACAGGTGCTTGACTAAGCCTCTTCTTCAATTCTAGAAACTCTCTTCACACTTCTCCATCCAAATGAACTTAACTGTCTTTCTGGTAAGATTGGTCAACGGTGATGCTAATTTAAAAAAATACCAAATAAATCTTCGATAGTATCCCGCCAATCCTATGAAATCACATTGATCTCGCTTCATTCTCCTCTACCGCCTCCCAATTGATAACCGCTTCTACCTTCGCTGGATCCACCGAAACACCATTCTTGTCGATAACGTGTCCTAAAAATTGCACTCTTTGCAACCAAAATTAACATTTGGAGAATTTTTCATACAGCTTCTCCCTCCTTAATGTTTCCAACACTATCCGAAGATGCTCGGCGTGTTCTTCCTCCATTTCTGAATTGATAGAATATCATCGATGAATACGACAACAAACTTATCCAAATATTGTTTGAACACTTTGTTCATCAAATCCATAAAGATTGCTGGTGTGTTCGTCAATCCAAATAACATTACCAGAAACTCAAAGTGTCCATACTGACTTCTGAAAGCCGTCTTTGGAATATTCTCCGGCCTCACTTTTAGTTGGTGATAACCGGTTCTCAAGTCAATTTTCGAAAAGTACTTTGCCCCCTTCAACTAATCAAATAAATCGTCTATCCTAGGCAACGGGTACTTGTTCTTAATGATGACCTTGTTCAACTCTCGGTAGTCGATACAAAGTCTTAATGACCCATCTTTCTTCTTTACGAATAAGTATGGTGCTCCCCAAGGGGATACGCTCAGTCGAATGTATCTTTACGAAGAACTCCTAACATGTTTCTACTCATATAAAAACATAAACAACAAAATTAACACACCCAAATTCACTGTTTTTGGTTAAAACTCCCTTTTTGATATTTTTTATGAAAATAAACACTGTAATTTAGTTTCCCAACCAAAACCACTAATTCAAAGCATTTTATCAAAGTATATATATATATACTCTAACAAATTCAATAATTAATTTATCAACTAAACAACAATTAAACCCTTAATTTCTACCTTAAACCCAAACATATATATATACACAAAACACTCTGTAAAAATATTTTTTTCTTCACAAACATATACATAATACCAATTTATTGACTATAGCTTATGAAAATCGTTTTAACATCACTAGAATTCAATATAAAGCCACACAACAATCACAATTTATCTCTACACAAGGAATTTATAGAGAATTAGAGAAGAGAAAACTAGAATTTTAGAAACATAAAAGAAAAAGGGTAGGATGAAACCTTGAAGAAGATGATGATGGATATCTCTTTACTTGTCAAGCCTTTCTCCACTTCACTTCCAATTCTCTAGAATCCTCTCAAGCTTTTCCTCTCACTTTTCTTTTTTTTCTTCTTCTTCTTCCACCGAAGTTTTCTTTTCTTCTCTCTAACCTCTCTCCTCTAACTTACGCCTTAGGATTATAACGCATATAAGAATATAATATATATTTATTATATAATATAAATATAAAAATACAAAACCGACATCGCTTAAAATTTTTGAAATCAAAAGCCATAAGGCTTGTTTCGCTAAACACTAAAATATAATCAATTAATCCTTATGCCTTGTTTGGTAAAAAACACAATTAGAATAAAGACTTAATAAGCAATAGACCTTGTTTGCAAAACCGAATTAAAACTCCTTTAAGTTATTTTAATAACTACTTTATAAAAAGTTATTTATCACACTTTATTAAATTAAATTAATCTTAATAATAATTTATTAAATTACTTCATCACATAAATCAATACCACCAAAATTATAGTTTTCTATACAATTATAACTTTATTTAATCAACTAACACATCCTTTTAAATTTACAAATTCCAATAAAAAGAATAGTAATTCAATTAATCAAAATTCTCTAACTTAATAATTAAATTAATTTGGCAAAATAATTAATTTTCCTTAATTATTTATTTAACAAATAATTAACCACATCAATTCAAATTTGAATAATTATTTATTCAACAATAAACACATCCATTAAATATTTAAATAATTCAATAAAATTTAATATAATAATTAAAATTCTAGAATGTTACATCATTCCTCCTTACAAGGATTACATCCCCGTAATCACAATTCAAACAATTCATTCAATCACATTTTCCTTACTTTACAAAGATTTACCCTTGTAATCAAATACACATGATTAAACAAATAACTCGTGGTAATTCTTCATCATTTCAAACGAGTTCCCACGTAGCCTCTTCGACATGTGGTACCTCCAAATTACCTTCATGAAGGTATCACCTTATTCCCGAGCACTTGTTCTTTCCTCGTCGACTATCCGAATAGGAACCTCTTCATAGGACAAATCTTTCTCAAAACCGCAATGGTTCGTACTCAATCACGTGCTTGTAATCAGGTTTTATTTGGCCGTAATAATCAAACACGTGAAAAACATTATGAATGTTTTGCAACTCCGGAGGTAGAGCTACCTCATAAGCCACCTCTCCAACCTTTCGCAGCACTTCGAAGGGTCCAATAAATCTCGGACTTAGTTTCCCCTTCTTACCAAATAGAATTTTTCCCTTCCAAGGAAAAACCTTTAGGAATAAAAAATCTCCTATGTCAAATACACGATCTTGTCTGTGTTAATCAGCATATTTCTTTTGTCTATCTTGAGCAGCTATCAATCTTGTTCTGATGAGTTTGACAACCTCAGCAGTTTGTTGTACCAGTTCTGGTCCTAATAGTTGACATTCTCTGACTTCATCCCAGCACAGTGGAGTTCTGCACTTCCTGCCGTATAATGCTTCGTGAGGAGGCATGCCGATGCTAGCGTGGTAGCTGTTATTGTAAGCAAATTCCACCAATGGTAATTGTTCATCCCAACTTCCTTTGAAATCCATGACGCATGCTCTCAACATATCTTCCAATGTCTGAATCGTTCGTTCACTTTGGCCATCTGTTTGCGTGGATGATATGCGGTACTCATTCGCAACTAGGTTCCCATATATTCTTCTAGTCTCTCCCAGAAGTTTGATGTGAACCTCGGATCTCTATCTGACACAATTGACACTGGAACTCCATGTCTCGACACAATCTCTTTAACATATAACTTTGCCAGCTAATCATGATTGAATTTAATCATTATTGGCAAAAAGTGTGCAGATTTTGTCAATCTGTGCACTATCACCCATATCGCATCGTATCCATTTCAGAGTTGCTGGAAGACCTACCACAAAATCCATTGTGATATGTTCCCATTTCCATTCCGGTATCTCCAATGGTTGAAGTAACCCGCTTGTTCTTTGATGCTCGGCCTTGACTTTCTGACATGTCAAGCACTTTGCAACGCATTCTGCAACGTCTCTTTTCATATTTGGCCACCAAAAATGTCGCCACAAATCTTGATACATCTTCGTACTTCCTAGATGAATCGAATATCTCGAGTTATGAGCTTCGGTCAAGATTTCTTCTTTAATCTCTAGTACTGCTGGAACCCATATTCATCCTTCAAATCTCAACATTACATCGGTATCAATCTTGTATTTTACCTCTTTTCCCTCAACCACACTTTTTCTGATTTTTCTGCATTCCTCATCCTGTAGTTGAGCGTTCTTCACTTTGTCCACCAAAGTTGGACTGGCTTCCATCTGGTAACATCTTTCATTGGATTCTCTTGGAAATTTGATTTCCAACTCTAACCTTGACATTGCTATAATAAGCTCCTCCTTATCAGTTAACAACATCAACTTTTTCCCGCTTTCCTACTCAAGGCATCTGCTGAACCACGTTTGCTTTGCTCGGATGATAAAAGATCTCAAAATCATAATCTTTTATCGGTTCCATCCATCTTTTTCGACGCATGTTCGTGTCCTTCGTGGTGAAAATATACTTCAGACTTTTATGGTCTGTGTAGATCTCACATTTCTCTACGTAGAGATAGTGTCTCCATATCTTCGGAGGAAACACAACCGCCGCCAACTCTAAATCATGAGTCAGATACCCTTTTTTGTAATCTTTCAATTGCCTTGATGCATACGCGATAACTTTGTCGTTCTGCATAAGGACACATCCTAAACCTTTGTGTGAGGCATCACTATACACCACAAAATTTCCTGTATTATCCGGTAATGACAACACAGGTGCCATACTTAACTTCTTTTTCAATTCTTGGAAGATTTCTTCACACTTCTCCGTCCAAACAAATTTTACAGATTTCCTCATTAAATTTGTCAACGGAGTGGAAATCTTGGAAAAATCCTGGATAAACCGTCTGTAATACCCTGCTAATCCCAAGAAACTTCTCACTTCTGATGGAGTTCTCGGTTGTTCCCAATTTATCACAGCTTCAACCTTTGATGGATCCACTGAAATTCCATCCTTGTCAATTACGTGCCCAAGAAATTGTACACGTTCCAGCCAAAATTCACATTTAGAAAATTTCGCATACAACTTTTCTTTTCTTAGCATCTCCAGCCTTAGACGTAAATGTTCCACATTTTCCTCTTGAGTTTTAGAGTACACCAGAATATCATCGATAAACACCACCACAAACTTGTCTAAGAATGGTTTAAACACCATGTTCATCAAATCCATGAACGCTGCAGGGCGTTTGTCAAACCAAAAGACATCACCAAAAATTCGTAATGTCCATACCGAGTTTGGAATGCCGTCTTCGGTACATCCTCCTTTCTTACCTTCAGTTGATGATACCCACTTCTCAAATCTATTTTCGAGAAATATCTAGCACTCTTCAATTGATCAAACAAGTCCTCTATTCTCGGCAAAGGATATTTATTCTTAATAGTGACTTTGTTTAACTCTCTATAATCAATGCAAAGACGCATTGACCCATCCTTCTTCTTTACGAATAACACTGGTGCTCCCCACGGTGACACACTCGGCTGAATGTATTTCTTGTCCAACAGCTCCTGTAGTTGTACCATCAGTTCTTTCATCTCCATCGGAGCCATTCTGTATGGGGCTTTCGATATCGGAGCGGTTCACGGAACTAAGTCGATCACGAACTCGATTTCTATCGTGCGTAAGTCCCGCAAATCCTCCGAAACACGCCCACAAATTCCCTAACCATTGGTATTTCTTCCGGTTTCGCACCTCTTCTTACGAGTATCGACTATGTAAGCTAAATAACCCACAAATTACGACTCAACAACTTTTGGCCCTGAATAATCGCCGACATCTCATTTGTCTAAAGCGATTTTCAACCATTGAAAACTTCCTTTGACGGAGTCATAAGGTTTACACATTTCTTTTGGCAATCAATTATCGCTCCATAATTGAACAACCAATCCATTCCCAAAATAACGTCAAACTCTCCTAGCCTGATCGGAATCAAATCTATAATTAAAATATTTCCCTTAATGTTCACCCTACAGTTCTTGTATACGAACCTAACAGGAACTACTTCCTTATTCGTAATTTCTATGTTTAAAGGGAAATTCAATTCTTCACTAGGCAATCCTAATCTCATAGCAAATTCATCGATATAAATGAGCAAGTAGCACCGAATCAAATAATACATAAGCCAATATCATTGATCGGGATAATACCGACACCACATCCTTTGATTGCACAGCATCTTGCATAGTTATGTTGAAGGTTCTGGCTGTGGGCTTATTTGTTGTTGTTGGTCCCGCAATAGCCAACGCACCTCCACTAGCATTTCCCCTATTTCCATTTGTCTCACCAGATCTCTTCTTGGGGCATTCACGAGCAAAGTGATCCTTGGATCCGCACGTGAAGCACACATTCTTCTTAGCTTGAGTGCAATTTGGGGCGATGTGACCCTCCTGGCTACAATTGAAGCATACTCATTTCCCCAGCAGACACACTCCCTTATGAAACTTTCCACACGTAGCACATGGTTCGAACTTCTTATTTTGCTAGTTTCTTTGCTGATTTCCAGTTCCTCCGTTCCCATTCCACTTCCTCTTCAGGTTGTTTCCATTACTACCGTTACCACTACTCTTAGCTTCACCTTCACTTTTCCTCTTTCTCTGCTCTTGATTATGCTTTGTTACCGCCTCGCCTCCACTTTCAGCGAGAATTGCCTTCTCCATCACTGCTGTAAATGTCCTCATTTGGAACAGGGAAACCCTACTGTACAACCAAGGTTTCAGTCCCTGCTCAAACTTCTTCGCATTACGCTCGTCTATACTGACCTGATATGGCGCAAACCTTGCCAACTCGTTGAACTTTGCGACATACTCCGACACTGACATTGTTCGTTGCTTCAACTCCAAAAATTGAACCTCTAGCTGACTCTTCGAACTCTCTGGGAAATAAGTCTCGAAGAACAGCTCCTTAAACCTATCCCAGGTCATTACTCCTGGTCCTTCCCGAGTTTTGTTGGCCTGCCACCAATAGCTGGCCTCCTCCTACAACATAGACGTTGCAAAAGCAATCTTCTGATTCTCCTCTACCCTAGCCACATCAAAAACTTTCTCGATTTCCATAATCCAAGTCTGTGCTTCAACTGGGTTCATGGACCCATGAAATTCTGGTGGTCCAACCGCCTTGAAGTCCTTAAACGTAACACCTTGATTCTGAGGTTGATTCTGCGATTGATTTTGCAGTGCACCTGTCAGTAACGTCACCAACTGTTGAACGGAGTTAGTTTCAACATTATCATTGTTGGTTCCCTCGGTAGTTCTGTGACGAGGTGGTTGACATCTTGGAGGCATTTTCTGTTAAAAAAAATACACTCATTAGATTATTACTCAACTCTTTCAAGTAATTTCTACTTAGCTTGCCCCCATGAAAGTAATCATTCTATAACACATAACACTTTGGATAAAGAAAATAATATCTTTTATTCAAAACTTCTTTGAAAACATCATATCAATAGCATCACTACTACTTACATTATTTCCTTGAACTACTAAAGTTTCAGGACATCATCATCATATCCCATAGGTTGCATAACACTTAGGATTAACAAATTATTTATCATAACATAACTCAAGTACACTCCCTACGATGTCCTATTAAGATATTGTAAAGCCTTACGACGCTCTTCTTCCATCACTCGGAACATGGTTCGACGGTCCAGTATAAACGAGGGTAGTGTCTCGAACTGAATTGGATAACCCATGACCCGGTCTTGAGCTCGATTGATCGCGGTGTTGAACACGTTATGCATTTCTTCCATCTTCCTTCTCTTTGCTTGTGTGTCTCCCTTTGCTATTTCGGCTTGTTGATAAGCTTCACTGTACGCATCTTCGACTTTTGCCCTATTTGCAGATTCTTCTCTCAACTTTCTCTTCAACTTTGCAGCCTCTGCTCTCATTTGATCGTTCTCTTCCTCAACGTGAACCAGCTTCTCTTCAACATTGTTCAGTCGTTCTTCTCGATCCTGAATCTCGTCGTCCTTCTGTGCCAACGAAGTCTGTTGTTCAGCTACTATCTCTTGTAATTCCTCAACAGTATCTTGAAGTTCCACGGTGCGGTCATGCACCTAATCGTATATACGGCCAGCTGTCGAGTTAAGTGGAATCCTTTCCTCCTCGTCCCCTTGATCCATCTGCGGCAGCTCCACAGAATCTTCCTCATCTGTTTCTACATCATCATCATCATACTCCTCGACCACTGCGAGTAATGGAGCTGACTCTCGTGGGAACAGTTGTTCCCAAACCACTTGAATATCACGAGATTCCTCCTCTTTAGGCATCCGAGGTCCTTCCTCCCTAGCCTGACTGGATTCTCCGATATTAGTCATCCTGTCAACCAAAGTTTAAGTTTTAATTATTAATCATTACTACTCGACTCTCACGAGTACATAAGTTGTAAACACATAAGCACATAAGTGTTTTATTACTTCTTCCTTAAAACTCGATAAGAATTTATCATCACTATCTTTTCGAAGGTTACTTCCTAAGGCTTTTCCCCCACCTAAGGTTCATAACCTAAGACTTTGATACCAACCTGTGACACCCCCAAATCTAGGTACTTCATTCCCACAAGATCTAGTGTTCACTTAATCAAACATTCATATCTAACTACCCATTCACAATAAAACTGGATAATAAAACCTTTCCCATTAAAGGGTTACATAATAAAATCTCCTAGGTTATCTAACCTTTAAATACAATCATTCAAATGTGGAAATTAAATAAACTTCATTAAAACCAAGTCTAAGATCATCATAATAAAAGTCTAAAGTAAAAATTATAAGTCTTCATCACTTGCACATTTTTCCCTTTCCTTTGCTAGACGAAGGTTCATCTACCATCTCTTCTTTAGCTGCAATGAGTTTTAAAATATGCAAGAGTGAGCAAAATAATTTCTCACTAGATACAATATGAAATCAACAGGATTATAGTAATAATAACTGCCAATAATAGGCTCATCAACAATGAATAGTACTCTATCAACAATAATTAGGAACTAGAATCCAAAATGTGGAATAAATATAACTGAGGGTCATAAGGCCATGAACTATGTCCACAGTTGCGAGTAATCTTTCAACTCCAACTTTAACAGTCATAAGACTATAAGGACTCCTCATACTTAGGGGGATCAGCCCTTTGTACCATGTATTGTGCACAAACATTTAACGCTACGCGTAAGTTATCCCCTAATAATAATAGGGTTGTTCATCTCAATTATTTGGAGTACAAGTCCGCACTAAAAGAGAGATTGGTTTGGATAAGCTTTCAAGGTAATTTGAAGTTCAACGATCATCAACTAGGGGACTAGTTGAATTAATAACATCATATTACAGAATAATCGTAATTGAATCAACATGGTAAATCAAAATCATGTTTTAGGAATAATCTAATAGCATATACTTTGATTAACTATAACATGCCTTGCTTGAACAATATTAAGTCAAGGTTAATTAGAATTGAATATTAAGCATGTATAACAGTTTGAACGTTAAAATTACTCAACATTAGTATAAATAGTTGTGCATGCTAAACAACAAGTTAAATACAAGAATAACTTGTCAACATCAAACCAAGGTTTAGGAAGCTTGCATCATTTATAAAGTAATCGAATTGAATAAATAGTTCAACAAGATAAAGAATTAGAAAACTTGCATTACTATATTGGGAACAATATTTGATTCCAATTACAAAGGTAGAGTTAGAGAACTTGTCTTGCTCGTAGGCTAAACCAAATCAATACGAATCACAATATCCTATAAACATATGTCATCATGACATAATTAGTCATTACCACCTTACAAACATAACTAAGTACGTTCATCATTTAAAATTGGATTTTTAATCACATAATCGAGTTATAACACAAGTTAATTGTTAATAACATACTTATTCATAGTATAGAAATACTAAAATCAACATTTAGCAGTCCTACTATCATCACATAACTTTTCTTAAAATTTCTTGTACAAAAAGTACACTGTCAGACCATTCTGCTAACTCGCGCCGCGGCGCCACAGTTTACATTGTGGGTCGTACCGCATGGCATGGCTGCATGTAAATGCACATGGAGATCAAGGCTGAGGATGAAGGACGGTCGTGAGAGAGTACGGCGTCAAGACTATTAAAGGTATCAGAAGTCCGCAGTGCCATGCTGAATGATTGAACCTCTCTACAGACGAAATTTCGACAACAAAGACGAGAAAAAGCCAATTTTGGCCTACAAGCTCGTTTCTAACAGACCAAATAACATGTAAATCATACAACAACTTCAAGTAAACAAAATTCAAGAACTCCTAACATGTTTCTACTCATATAACAACATAAACAACAAAATTAACACACCCAAATTCACTATTTTTGGCTAAAACTCACTTTTTGATATTTTTGATGAAAATATACAATGTAATTTTGTTTCTCAACCAAAACCACTAATTCAAAGCATTTTATCAAAGTATATATATAATCTAACAAATTCAATAATTAATTTATCAACTAAACAACAATCAAACCCTTAATTTCTACCTTAAACCCAAAAATATATATATATATATACACAAAACTCTCTGTAAAAATATTTTTTTCTTCACAAACATATACATAATACCAATTTATTGACTATAGCTTATGAAAATCGTTTTAAAATCACTAGAATTCAATATAAAGCCACACAACATTCACAATTTATCTCTACACAAGGAATTTATAGAGAATTAGAGAAGAGAAAACTAGAATTTTAGAAACATAAAAGAAAAAGGGTAGGATGAAAACTTGAAGAAGATGATGATGGATATCTCTTTACCACAAGCCTTTCTCCACTTCACTTCAATTCTCTAGAATCCTCTCAAGCTTTTTCCTCTCACTTTTTCTTTCTCTCTTCTTCTTCTTCTTCCACTGAGTTTTCTTTTCTTCTCTCTAACCTCTCTCCTCTAACTTACGTCTTAGGATTATAACGCATATAAGAATATAATATATATTTATTATATAATATAAATATAAAATACATAACTGACATCAGTTAAAATTTTTGAAATCAAAAGCCATAAGGCTTGTTTGGCTAAACACTAAAATATAATCAATTAATCCTTATGCCTGGTTTGGTAAAACACAATTAGAATAAAGACTTAATAAGCAATAGACCTTGTTTGGCAAAACTGAATTAAAACTCCTTTAAGTTATTTTAATAACTACTTTATAAAAGGTTATTTGTCACACTTTATTAAATTAAATTAATCTTAATAACAATTTATTAAATTACTTCATCACATAAATCAATACCACCAAAATTATAGTTTTCTATACAATTATAACTTTATTTAATCAACTAACACATCCTTTTAAATTTACAAATTCCAATAAAAGGAATAGTAATTCAATTAATCAAAATTCTCTAACTTAATAATTAAATTAAATTAGCAAAATAATTAATTTTCCTTAATTATTTATTTAACAAATAATTAACCTCATCAATTCAAATTTGAACAATTATTTATTCAACAATAAACACATCCAATAAATATTTAAATAATTCAATAAATATTTAATATAACAATTAAAATTCTAGAATGTTACATCCACTCCCCATCCACTTATTGCTCTAGTTTTGGTGAAATTGAGATGAAGGTAGGCTAGGCTTACTAGCACTTCATGTGGGAAGCAAAGAATGGGCTCTTGATTTGGGACAAGGAAATAACTCTCAACATTTTGCACAAAATGAAATGCTACAATTGGTTTATACCACATCTACACATAATATAGATTTTGGTTATCAAATAGGTGTACACCATTCATCTCATATAACATAGGTTATAATGATTTGAAGAGCATACAATATATCTCCTAATTTACAGGATATCTAGTAGTGCAAATATATATATATCAATATTATTATTCAACTCACATAAATGCAAATAACTCTTGCTATATAGTCTATATATATAATATATAGACATATTACTATGCCACCTTGTATAATATAAAATATACAATTAACTACCACATAATAAAGGTTTAATATATTGCACAAATTAATCAAGTAAACATATAATCCCTTTATAAATTATTAATCTCTTACACATTAATTATTATCTATACATAATATTTATTAAATAACACATTATCAATTAATTACTCATAATTGCAATTAATCAATATAAATAAACTCTTGCTACTATATTCAAATAAATTGAATATTTAATAATCCTATCAATTTCTTGATATCAAACTCTTAGGGTTAGTCCACTAATTTAAATAACTATTAGCGACTCCCTTTAATCAATTCATAAATACACATAACCACTTAAGGTTTAAATAAACTCACAAAACTAACTCATTAAAATTAAACCGCATATTTAATTAATAAGGAGTTTAAAATTCGTGGACGTTACATCCCTCCCCAGAGAATCTTAACGGGATGAATAATCTTATTCCTTAACTTATGTTCCTTCCTATCTAGTATCTGGACAGGAACTTCCTCGTACGATAAGTTTTTCTCGACTTGAATTGGTTCATAGGAGATAACGTCCTTATAGTCCGGTTTATACGGCCACAACACTGACACATGAAACACGTTGTGAATGTGCTCAAGTTCAGGAGGTAACGCTACCTCGTACGTCACTTCACCGACTCGCCTCAGAATCTCGAACGGTCCTATGAACCTAGGGCTCAACTTTCCCTTCTTCCCAAAACGAATCTTCCCTTTCTAGGGAGATACTTTCACAAAAACATAGCTTCCTACTTCAAAATCTCTCTTCTTGCAATGTAAATCTGCATACTTCTTCTGGCGATCTTGAGCTGCTACTAGTCGAGCTCTTATCACCCTGATTATTTCTACCGTCTGCTGTACTAATTCTGGTCCCAACAGTTGATGTTCTCCAACTTCATCCCAGCATAAGGACGTTCTACATTTCCTCCCATATAGTGCTTCGTACTGCGGCATTCCAATACTGGCGTGATAACTATTGTTATACGGGAACTCTACTAATGGAAGGTGATCCTCCCAACTACCCTTGAAGTCCATCACACAAGCTCGGAGCATGTCTTCAAGTGTCTGAATCATCCTCTCGCTTTTCCCATCTGTCTACCGATGATACGCAATACACATTCGTAGTTGTGTCCCCATACTTTCTTGAAGACTCTTCCAGAAGTTTGACGTGAATCACGGATCTCTATTTGATACAATAGATACCGGTACCCCATGCCTCGAGATAATTTCCTTAACATATAATTTGGGTAACTGGTCCAAACTATACTTAATCCTAATCGGCAAAAAGTTAGCTGACTTAGTAAAACAATCTATAATTACCCAAATGGAATCGTGCCCTTTCTGCGTTGCCGGAAGTCCCAACACAAAGTCCATTATGATGTGCTCTCATTTCCATTCTGGAATTTCTAATGGCTGTAATAACTCGCTTGGTCGTTGGTGCTCTGCCTTGACTCTTTGACAAGTTAGGCATCCACTTACGCATTCTGCAACCTCTCTTTTCATGTTTGTCCACCAGAAGTGGTGATGCAAATCTTGGTACATCTTCATGCTTCCTGGATGTATAGAGTATCTCGTACTATGCGCTTCTTGCAAGATGTCTTCTCCCAGTTCTGGTACTAGTGGTACCCAAATTTGTCCTTCAAATCATAGCAGTCCAGTGCTATCAATCTTAAATTTCAACTCATCACCTTCAGTCAATCGCTTCTTGATGTTAATGCAATCTTCGTCTTTTTCTTGTTCTTCTTTAACCTTATCCAATAAATTCGGACTCGCTGTTACTGTAAATAATTATTCGTTGGTCTCCATCGTATAATTAATCTCCAAGTCTAGTCGTTCTAAATCTTTCACCAATTCATCTTGAATAGTCAACTTCAATAACTTCTCTCTGCTTTTTCTGCTCAAGGCATCTGCCACTACATTTGCTTTTCCTGGATGATACAGAATCTCACAATCATAATCTTTGATCAATTCTAACCATCAGTGCTGCCTCGTGTTTAATTCTTTCTGCGTGAAGATATACTTCAGACTCTTGTGGTCCGTATATATCTCACATTTCTCACCATAAAAATAATGCCTCAAAATCTTCAAGGCAAAAACTACCGCTGCTAACTCCAGATCATGAGTCGGATATCCCTTCTCATAATCTTTTAGCTGACGTGAAGCGTACGTAATGACCCTGCTGTGTTGCATTAGTAGAAAGCCAAGACCCTTGTGTGACGCATCACTATACACTATAAATCCTCCAGTGTTATCCGGTAAATCCAACATAGGTGCTTGACTAAGCCTCTTCTTCAATTCTAGGAAACTCTCTTCACACTTCTCCGTCCAAATGAACTTAACTGTCTTTCTGGTAAGATTGGTCAACGGTGATGCTAATTTCAAAAAATCCCAAATAAACCTTCGATAGTATCCCGCCAATCCTAAGAAACTGCTGATCTTTGTCGGCGTCTTCGGCTGCTCCAAATTGATAACTGCTTTTACCTTCGCTGGATCCACTGAAACGCCATTCTTGTCGTTAACGTGTCCTAAAAATTGCACTCTTTGCAAGCAAAATTCACATTTAGAGAATTTTTCATACAGCTTCTCCCTCCTTAATGTTTCCAACACTATCCGAAGATGCTCGGCGTGTTCTTCCTCCGTTTTTGAATTGATTGAATATCATCGATGAATACGACAACAAACTTATCCAAATATTGTTTGAAAACTTTGTTCATCAAATCCATAAAGGCTGCTGGCGCGTTCGTCAATCCAAATAACATTACCAGAAACTCAAAGTGTCTATACCGACTTCTGAATGCCGTCTTTGGAATATTCTCCGGCCTCACTTTCAGTTGGTGATAACCGGTTCTCAAGTCAATCTTCGAAAAGTACTTTGCCCCCTTCAACTAATCAAATAAATCGTCTATCTTGGGCAACAGGTACTTGTTCTTAATGGTGACCTTGTTCAACTCTCGATAGTCGATACAAAGTCTTAATGACCCATCTTTCTTCTCTACGAATAAGTATGGTGCTCCCCAAGGTGATACGCTTGGTCTAATGTATCCCTTATCTAACGACTCTTGTAATTGAGCCAGTAGTTTTTTCATCTCTACCAGTGCCATATGATACGGCGTTTTGTATACCGATGTTGTCCCTGGTGCCAAATCAATGACAAACTCAATCTCTCTATCCGATGGCAATCCCGGAATCTCGTCTAGGAAGATATCAACAAAATCCCTTACAATAGGTATCCAACCCAGTTCCCCCTCGACTCGTCGAGTATCAACCGCGTGAGCCCAATAACCTATACAACCCTTCCTAAGCAATCTCTGCGCTTGCACCATCGTCAGAAAATGATATTATCTCGGTGATTTACTACCATAAAATACAACCTTCGACTTATTCAGAGTCTTAAGGTGTACACACTTCTTCTTATAGTCTATAACTGCTTTGTGAACTGATAACCAATCCATTCCAAGGATTACATCGAACTCCCCCAAACGAAACAATATCAAATCCACTTTGAGCTTAAATCCTCGCAATTCGGTATAACAATTCCTATGAATGTATTCTACGGGGATAATTTCCTTGTTCGCTACTTCTACGTTCATAGGGTGTTCTAATCTCTCATGGGGTAATTCTAACCGTTTACCAAATTCTTCGGAAACAAAAGAGCAGGTAGCACCCGAATCAAATAACACGTATACATCTATATCATTGATTGTAATGATACCTAACACCACGTCCTTAGACTCCATCACATCCTGTACGATCATGTTGAACGTTCGTGTCGTTGGTCTGTTGGCTTGACTGGATGGCCCTCCAATGTTCAGCCCATTGTTGTTGTTGTTGCGGTTGCCGCTAGCTGCATTGCCCTTTTTCTTCGGGAAGTCCTTAATTTGATGGTTCGTGGCTCCACACGAGAAACATCCTCCCTTTTGCATATTCGGACACTGAGGAACCATGTGCCCTGGTTGTCCACAACGATAACAAACACTTTTCCCCTTCATGTACTCCCCCGAGTGATTCCTCCCACAATTGTTGCACTTCATACTCTTCTTGGCCTCCCCTCTGGACTTATTACCTCCAGAGGATTGACTCTCCATCCATTAACGCTTGTTGGGGTTCCTGCCTCCGCTGCTCCCCCCCCCCCCCTCTGACCTTTCTGACCGGTCTTCTTTTCTTGTTAGAATCGAGCGATGGCTTCATTGCCTCCTTTGGCAATGATAGCCCTTTCTAAAAGATCAGAGTAAGTCATAATCTTTAACACAACCACTGCCTTCTGCACCCATGGTTTAAGTCCTAGTTCGAACCTTCTTGCCTTCCTGGCCTACGTGTCAACCTGATGTGAAGCGAATTGGGCTAACTCATTAAATCTCACCGCGTACTCTATGACATACATACTACCTTGTTTTAGTTCCAGAAACTTAACCTCTATATCTTGTTGCGTATTCTCTAAGAAATAATTCTCAAGGAATAGCTCCTTAAATCCCTCCCAAGGAATAACTCCTTCGTCTGCTCGGCCCCTATTTGCTTTCCACCAATAATTAGCTTCGCCCTTCATCATGAAAGTGGTTAAGCTCATCTTCAATTCTTCGCCCACCCATGCGACCTTAAACACCTTCTCCATTTCTTCAATCCATGTCTGGTCTTTAATTGGATCCAAGGTTCCTCAGAACTCCGGTGGTCCTACCAATTTAAAGTCCTTAAAAATAGCCAAGTATCGTCTTGGTCGCCTAACTCGTCAAGTGAAGTCATTTTGATTGCCTCAGTTAATGAGTTAACGAAGTTTTGCATTGGATCAACATTTTCCCCTCTACCATTATTAACAGATCCTTCCTCCCTCTGATTCTGCTGAACTCTCCTAAGTGGCATGATCTGAGGAAAGGAAGAAACAATTAGGTTTTATTGATATGCTATACATGTTAGCATTAAGAAGTTTAAAATGTCTATTAATCATTCTTGATTTAAATAAACAACTTCAATATCACAAAAAAAATGATGGATTTCCCCAACCCATCACTTACATACTCTACTTGAGTTTTCTGCTAAGGTAATACCTAGGTTTCGCATTCCCAACGTTTATAACCTACAGCTCTGATACCAACTTATGACGCCCCCAAATCCGGGTCCTCTGACCCTGGTTCGGTCATCTCGATAAACTACCAAACATCCACCTCTAAACAACATATGATAACTAAAATTCAGAAAATAATAAACGTATGTCGTTCATTCAAAAGATGTAACTAGTCCCAAGATACGATAACCTTAATATCATTCTACAAACATACCCTAAAATAATCATTAGGGTTCATATTACATAATAGTAATTTAAACTAAGCACAAAATAAAGTCTGCTTCTTGCCATTATTCTACATCTTTCCTTTACCCTTGTCCTTCACTGAGGTCTCGGGCTTAGCTGCAATATATTCATGATATAGCAAGGATGAGCAACAAGTTTTCTCAACAAGTTTAAATACAACAATAAGGATATATCATGATGAATGGAAAAATATCTGGCAAAGGGTTCAAGAATATGAATATCTGAAGGTTTCAACAATATGAATATCGTAAGCAAAGATAATGATTGCTTTTAGAATAACTGCTAGTCAAGTAGACTTTGAACTATGACACTCCAATGGAACCAATAGCTAATTGACCCTTTGGTTACTGGCTACAGAATAAGTACTTGAGGGGATCAGCCTCACGTACTCTATGTGTATGCATAACATTTAAATTTGTTCATTGTATCTTTATTAGATACCTGCAATCCCCTATCATAGAAAGGGGTGTTCTTTCAGTCTAAGAATCCTTACCATCAATTGGTTTGGATAGCTTTTATAAAACATCATATGTTTGTCTAACCAAACAAAGGTTCAGACTCTATCTGACACAGTCCAAGAATTATTGAACTTTAATGATGTACAAGTCTAAGATTGTACGAACTCAAGTGCACTAAGTGTGAATATCAATAATATCGATGTGGGATAGTTGCAAAGTAATTAAAACACTTAATAGCATGCTTGGAAATAAGATTTCAAGCTTAAATAAATAACTTTCAATTCAACAATATCCTGCTCAATACAATATGAGAAGGATAGGAAAACTTTCATCAACCCAAAGTTGTGTAAGTTAGGGAACTCGCAACAAAAGAAATTCGGGTACTTACTCAATATAATTTAGAGTAAGTTTAGGAAACTTGCATTCAACAAAAGTAATTCAAGGGTTTAGGATACTTGCATAAACATATACCTATTTGCACAAAATAAAGGTAGTGCGTAAGGTTTAGATACTTGTCTACTTGCTTAGCTACAGTATAAAACTAGCTTTAACTAACTTGCGTTGAAATGACCTAACATTATCAAGTCAATCATTTCAATTAGCATGTGTAAACTAATACGAGTCTATACTTAAAAAGGATCAAGTCATCACATAGCATGCTTCTCAACACATTATATGACATATTGGTCATATATTACAAAGTAAAGTCATCATATAAGCATGCCTTAAAACTTCAAGCCAAAAATAGATTCTATTTGTATTTGCGCAGGATGGTGCAAATTGCGCCTGGTTCAAAGCTTAGGGATGGCGCAATTATGTGTCCTTGGCTGCAACCGAGGATCGAGATCGAGTCATTCTCGATTAACTGCGTTGAAATGACCTAACATTATCAAGTCGATCATTTCAATTAGCATGTGTAACTAATAGGAGTCTATACATAAAAAGAATCAAGTCATCACATAACATGCTTCTCAACACATTATACGACATATTGGTCACACATTACAAAGTAAAGTCATCATATAAGCATGCCTTGAAACTTCAAGCCAAAAATAGATTTTTTATTTAGATTTAGGATGGCGCAATTGCTTATTTATCGTCCCTGGCTGCACAAGATTTAGCCTGGCGTCCCGACTTGATCAACTCTAACACACTAATCACACATACACTTTAACATACATACATGCTAGAGTTTCACATATAACACATGATTATACTTGAATTCATTACTTCAAGTTTAACGTACACATTATATGTCATTAAAACATAAAAAGTCATATAATCCTCATGCTTTACAATCTTGGTCATACAATACCTAGTAGTCATACTTGTATATACACAACACATGCATACATTACTCACATAGTTCATATTCTATAAATTTCCTTTTCTTTATGACTATGCATGTATAAGTGAAAACCATACATTAACCAAATGATGTTCATGTCAATATGTCTATAGGCATAATGAATCCTAATACACATGCTTGAATGGTCATAATATACTATGCTCATTACTCGATGACATTAGCTTCCTCATTTTAACTTTCTATGAATTTGACACTAAGTCAACTTAGCATATATAAGGCATCTTAACATGTAACTCTCATGCATTTACAATATATAATAAAGCCACGTGCATGATCAAATGGTCAAGTCTTAAGATAAAGGCCTTGGTCAAGTTTACTTTTGAAATCACAAATCTCATTTCAATTCCAGAAGTGTTGTCTATTGTAGGTACTAACATGGTTATACTTGTTCCTACTACATGCACAAGCGTATGTGTGCGTAGTACATTAGTTTACATGCAAGCTTTAACCATATACTAACATGTTAGCATGAAAGAGAAAGAAAACAAAAAAACATCGAAGTTGTTGCGAGATTAGATACCAAGACCGCACCCTAGTACAAATAGGGTAGCAATTGCACCATGCCGTAAACATAAGCGAGTTTGAGTTACTGGTAGCAATTGCTTTACACCCTAGTATAAATAGGGTGCGATTGCGCGATACGCATCAAAGAGCGATAGCTTTACTCTTTTCGGCAGTTCAGCAACCCATCAAGTAAAAATCCTTACAACATTGCTTTTAACATAACTCAACACACTTATAAGCATGCATAACACTAAGAAACATAACTCATATCAACTAACAACCAATTCATGGTTAATTCAAAGAATCAACCCATCTAGACAATTTATCAAAAATGAAGAATGGGAATGGAAGTTATACCTTTGTGATTCAATTCAGCTGCTCTCTATCAATCTACTCACTCTTAGCAAACTAATTCTCAACAAATTGTAACAAAGAAGGATGATGTCCCATTTATATGAAGATTGATTATCTAGATAATGAGATTATTTCCCAAATCAAACCAAAGAATTTCAAGAATGCACAAGGGTTAAGAGAGGGTTGGTGAGAGTTGGTAATTCTACTCATGAATTCCACTCCCCATCCACTTATTGCTCTAGTTTTGGTGAAATTGAGATGAAGGTAGGCTAGGCTTGCTAGCACTTCACGTGGGAAGCAAAGAATGGGCTCTTAATTTGGGACAAGGAAATAACTCTCAACATTTTTCACAAAATGAAATGCTACAATTGGTTTATACCACATCTACACATAATATAGACTTTGGTTATCAAATAAGTGTACACCATTCATCTCATATAACATAGGTTATAATGATTTTTAGAGCATACAATATATCTCCTTATTTACAAGATATCTAGTAGTGCACATATATATATCAATATTATTATTCAACTCACATAAATGCAAATAACTCTTGCTACATAGTCTATATATATAATATATAGACATATTATTATGCCACCTTGTATAATATAAAATATACAATTAACTACCACATAATAAAGGTTTAATATATTGCACAAATTAATCAAGTAAACATATAATCCCTTTATAAATTATTAATCTCTTACACATTAATTATTATCTATACATAATAATTATTAAATAACACATTATCAATTAATTACTCATAATTGCAATTAATCAATATAAATAAACTCTTGCTACTATATTCGAATAAATTGAATATTTAATAATCCTATCAATTTCTTGATATCAAACTCTTAGGGTTAGTCGACTAATTTAAATAACTATTAGTGACTCCCTTTAATCAATTCATAAATACGCATAATCACTTAAGGTTTAAATAAACTCACAAAACTAACTCATTAAAATTAAATCACATATTTAATTAATAAGAAGTTTAAAATTCGTGGGCATTACAGATGCACACGTCAATGAAGGTCAAGCAACCTTGACAGTCTGCCCAACAGGGATATTATCCGGTTATGTACATGTCGGTGAAGGTCAGGCAACCCAAACGATACATACTGTTGGCAGTAACTCCGACAGAACAATGGTATGTCCTGGCTATACAAACCAGGGAAGACCATCCTTATCGGGGAGGATCTATGATGGAATATGTTATACACATCCTCAAACAGATAACATACATCCCCACAGTCTCTTGCACATGAGAGATATATCTTTAGTGGAAAGTCTATATCAAGGATTCAAGATTTTGGTGATAACCCCAACGTCAACAATCCTAGAGATTCCGGGTAGCTGTGGATCACGTGTCCATGACAGTTCATCAGGCTGCTAATTTATTGTTGTCCCCGGTAGAAGCAACAGGCAGCCGACAATCTTCCCATTATGTTGGAGAATAATCCAAAAAAATACATGCATTATACATTTGCATCATGTTTCTGCACATGACATCATCTTTATCTTGTTGCATTTCAAGTGTCTAGGATTCTTTATCTTATCCATGCCATTGTATTGCATGAATATGATAAAGAGGGGCATATGTAGACATTCAAAATTTTCTGTACACCTGCTACTAACATTTCAGGAAGGCGGATTCGTCTTTCGGAAATGACCCTAGAAGACAGCTCAGCTTAATCCCAGAAATACCACCGGAAGTTCAGTCCATCTCAAAAAACACACCGGGAAGAGCATTTCCAACCTCGAAGATAACCCCGAGGCATGCAGTTCAAATACCAGAAATTCCACCGGAGAAGGCCGATCCATCTCAGAGACATCCCCTAGATATTTAATTTCAGTCCCGAAAATAACACCAGGAAAGATAATGTCAACCTTGGAGATAACCCCAAGGAGTGCAGTTGCAGTTCCGGCGATAACCCTGGAAATGCTTATTTCAAATGCATGCAGCTTCAACCTCGGAACTCCCACGAGGCACTCAATTCCTAAGACCCGGAGATAACCCTGGGAAGACAGAAGCACACCTCAGAGATGACCCTGAGGACCTTCAAAACTTACAGTAGTCCAATCTCAGATATAACCATGAGCAACGTCTACTTTATCAGCTCAAACCGGAGATAACCCTGGTGAGGGAAAAAATTTCATTTTGCCACCTCGACCCCACATTGCGCTGTCTCAACATTTCATACATACATACACAACAATGTCCCACAAGAACCAAGGAGTTACAATCCCGAGTGACTACTACGCGAGGCAGCACATCGGATAAAATTTGGAGCTCGAAGAGATAAAACATGGTTCCATCTTCCTGACTTCATACCTGGAGTCCATACGTCACGATCCCATCTTCTTCCAAACATACATTATTATATAGCTAAATATAACAACATATACTCTAAAATCCCAGGTTCTAAAAACCTTATAACCTTTTTCATTACAAATTATGATAAATACATTATTCATTTCATCTTACAAGAGTGACTTTTATCCGCCACCAAGGATACATAATGATTTCTTAAACTAGTCATAGTTGATTTCATATTTCTATATTACAAGTCTTCACTTGATCTTCTCGCTCATTCACATTCTGAATGGCACTTCATCTAGATACCGTCAGCTTGATCTTTACGGGATTCTTAAGTTCTTCTAACATCGTTCGCTGAATTTTTTTTTCATTTAAAGTAAGTGTAAGCATTCAATTGCCCAGCAAGTCACAACAGTTGAACAAACAACTTTAAGAGTTTAAACGTTCCTTTAGAACTTCGATAACCGAACAAAGGTTATGAAGAAGCTTAAACAATATGAGTAATCTCGATTCCTATCATTTTAAAACATTATTCATATGCACTTTGAAACACTTCCATTCTTCTACCTTTTCCATACACATTTTGTCTGGCTAGAATCATTAGAACAAACTTAACAATAACGGATCATGTATGAACAGGGCATTCTTTTATTGAACAGTTAAATCACAGAATAGTTCATCTCATAGAAACACCGAAGTGTTCACATTGTGGCACAAAGCCTCATATGTTCTACCACTTTACACAAATATAGCACATTAGCACATAGACAAAACTTCTCAAGTTCAACATCTGAGAAGTTTAAGAAACTAGCATTCATTTCAAATATGAATGAATTTAGGAAACTTACCTTCACGACGCATTCTGACTTATTTGAAGCTGCTTTCATTCTAGTTCCTATATAGCACATAAGAAAAACAACACATACACCCATTAGTCATGTATATTTGATTTATGTATTAGTTTGCTTAACTTTACTTCTTAGGGTTTGCGTTCTTGCAACCTAAGTTTACGCGACCACTTTCATTATCGTTCTATGGCTTCATGACATACAGAAATGTCTTACTTATATGTTCATCATCTTTGATATTTTACATTCTTATCTTCTTCTTATAACTTCTCTAGGACTAAGCACACATCGTTTCTCTATTAGTAGTCCATATGGTACTCTGAGTGGTTTCCCACAAACAACCAACAAACAAGTTCTAGTCTCATCTACACTGCCCATAACAGTGAGTTAGATCAGTTGCCAGATTTGTATATACCTTCGCTCTCTAAAGAAATTGTTTAGCCCAGCTCCCATATGTCAACCATCAAAGGTTACGATTGTACTACAACTTAACTTATCTTAACTTATCCGAACTATTAAACTATAATCTTCGTTAAGTTAATTTCTCATTCCTTATGGCTTCCTGGCAACAAAATGCCACCCCTCAGGATTCATTCTTATATGACTCACCTTCGACTTTTAATACTCTTATTACCGTTCATTACGGCTTCCTCGATAATTCACGTCTTACTTACTACCTTTGTCAATGTCTAGGTCATACAACCAGGGTATACTTAGAACGCTCGTCCGATGTGAATACGATTCACGAGGATCATTTACGTATTCAACGTTCACGTTGCTCATCTTTTAATCTCTCATTCAACCTTTACTCAAGGTTTTAATCGCTTTCGATCGTTATCCATCCCATGAACCCCATGTTCATTATTCTTTCTTACTGTCGAAATCATACTGCTCGTTGTATGTTATGACCGATCATTTATCGCAACTGCGTTGCGTTTGCAGCGTCCATACGCTTTACACTTATCTATCAATATCATGACATAACATTAAAATGTTATTCGTTACCCTCGTCACTCAACATGTAAGGAATCACAACCATAACAATCCTCCACGTTTGTTTATCGTAACTACGGTCCCCGGATATCGGTTCCTTAATCCACGTTTACATTCTTTCTCTTTCACTCTTATTTAATCTTTTTGTTCGACCTTTATTAATGGTTTAATTCACTTATTTAAGTGTTATATTAGTTACACATTATGTTCTTTATCTTCCCGTACGTTTCCCCCAAGAGTTGAGCAGTTAAAAGCTCTTCTCTGGCTTTTTCCCTACATTGGCGCTGCGGCGCCACTATCTTCTTTATCTCTCGTGCCACGACACGAGTTTGTAGTGCCCGACTCTCTGGTCTGGCACTGCAGCGCCACCTATAAAGGCATGGCTGGCGTAGCGTTGCCAAGCCCTAACCCTAGAAAATTTCTCTAAGTGTTAAACCCAATTTGAGACGCTTACATCCTGCTTCCATAACTTATTCGTTATAACTCAGAACGAGGTCGTTCCAAAGCCATTCTCTTCCTTATTTTACGTACTTCAATAACCCTGGACAGAACTTCGGTCTGAATCCGTTAACATGCCATAAGATTCACTTGATCTTCACCCTTCATTCATTTTACGTTTTTAACGCTCTTTGTTTGTTCATCCGTAATTCGATCATCCAAAATCGGAATTTGTTCGTTCTTGAGTCTATGACTCACCTTTTCTATATTTTCTCACATTCTTATGAATCCCTACATGTTCAGGTTTATTTACTAACTTTCTAATTCTCGTTTGTCTTTTACAAAAATTTTTCCATAACTTTGTTATAGCTAAGTTTTAACCCGTTCTTCATGAATGTTTCTACCGTTCCTGACCAACCAATATTCATCTAACTTATATGCGATGGTTTTAAACTTGTCCATCAAAAACAATTATCCTACTATGGTTTTAAATTTGTCCATCAACAACGTTCTTCGTGTTCTTCGTTCGTTCTTCATTTTAATCGATATTTTTAGATTACAATTTCACTTTTTATTGGAATTTGAAGTTATAGAACATTATTCCTAACTTATTTCACCTACTTATTCATATAATCCTCTCGGATCGTTCTAATTCATTACGAATCTTATACTTCCTTAAGAAATTTATAAACTAAACTTCAATTCTTATTTTCATTATTTCTCATGATTTCAACCATATGAAATCATTCCTAACTTCTTTTAGTCCTTATTCTTATTAATCTAAGTTTTGAACATAAAAACTTAGAAAAAGTTAACTTAGGAGTTAGGTTTTAACATCTTTCCTCTTTATTTTTCTTTCGCTAAACAAAACCAGCGATTCGCTAGCTTTTCTATTTCACGAACATTTTCAATCCGAACATTCATGCTCATGTTCTTCCTTCTCCCTCTTCATCCAACCCTCTCTCTCTCTCTCTAGATTTTAGGATTTTCAAAATCCCATTTAAATGAAATAAGCTTCCTATTTATGAACTATTGTCGGACTCTATCTAATGAGCCTGGATTTTACATCGATCGTTCTTTGCTATATATATATATATATATATATATATATATATATATATATATATATATATATATAGCGATAAATCGTAGTAATGATAAAAAATAGGGATCGATATATATATCTGTCGTTCTGCTTTTGTGTGTGTGTATATATATATATATATATATATATATATATATATATACATTTTGATCAGGCACTGGAGTTTACTTCATGGCCTTTTACTGCGTTATTTACATTTATTCCCCCTGGAGTTTACTTCGTGGTGGTTGATTATTTTTTACTGCTTTCTTTACATATAGTCCGGCTGAAGTTTACATCGTGGTGGTTGATCGTATTTACTATTTTATTTACATTTTTGATCCCCCATGGAGGTGCTTCGTGGTGGTTGATCATTTCTCTATATATATATTTATCGCTTTTATATATTTACGTTTTCGATCCCCCGTGGAGGTGCTTCGTGGTGGTTGATCATGTTTGTTTATATATATTTATAGCTTTTATATATATAAATGTTTACTGCTTTTCATATAAATTGCGGCATCATGTGAGCCTAGGAATCATGTGATCACAGATTCAGTCTACTGAATCTAGATTCGGTTCCCGTGATGGACATTTTCAAATGTAAGCAGCTTGTAAATTATTCATGGTGTTTAAATTTCCTTAGATGGCTTTCATGCCCATGAGGAGTTCGGCACTGCTATGTATTATTTTTCTCAAAGATGCTTCGCATCTTAAAAATAAAAGCAACCAAGCCGAACATTATAATAAAATGTAAGTATTAAAAGGTCTCAATTACTATTGAGCACAGGGTTTGAAAAACATCTTTTACAAATCCTCACTGTTATATCTTGCTAAAACTGATTTTTTATACAAATTCTAACCCTTTTTATATATGTACGAACGAGGCCTCATATTACTTCCAAATAACAACACATTAACCCCCCCCACACACACACGTTCATATAACAGTTTCTTGAAAAATGATAACACGAATGTCGGGGGTGCCTAACACCTTCCCTCCGCATAATAAAACCCCTGAACCCAAATGAATCTCGGTTTCACAGACCCGTTTAGCAGTGTCACATCACTGGGTCAATGTGAAACCCTTTTCTCAGTTACATTGGTGTAACCAGTTAAAATCACCAACTGGCGACTCTTACAGTCAAATCGTCGACATATACATATCAGACCTTTTTCACTTATTTTTTCAAACAAATCTCACCTAACATGAGAACACCAAAGAACAAGAACAAAAAAGGGACAAATAAAAATCCTGATGTCGACACGCCTGTAATGTGAAAAGGCAAGTGGTTTGACGTTTGGTAAAGGGAAGTACTATTGGCGAAAATGACTCTTAGATGATAACCTATGGGTCCCATAAAATAAATCAAACTTACAACAAACGTCTCATGACAAACATCTCTATTTATATCAAAAATTGAATAAATATTTACCACAATTCACTTATCTTGAATCAACACATTTTTAATTTTTTAACAATTATTCATCATTAATATTATAACTCACAACATTAACAACCTAATCATTTCCAGGAAAGAGGGGGCTTTCCGATAAGGATTTTTCCTTATTGGCGCATAATTAAATAACCTAACCCCTTTTATCGATAAAACTTTCTAGACATTGTCAATAATGCAAATAATAATATGAACAACAGTGTCGTGTCAATTATTGATTTAATAATATAAAATATTGTGCAAATGATCTTCATAACAATAATTGAATCAAAAATATGAGATACTACGCGAATTATTGTGACAATTATTAAATGGAACCGAGTGACTTCTTACGTAAGCATCGATAATCGGAGATATTATGTAATATCCGTATCTTATTAATGCGATAATGCGTATTCTTTGTACTTTTATCACCGAGTATTTCAACAGTTTAACGGTAAAAGTCTTGTCGTTATTTTTATAAAAAGGTTATTTTTGTTCTTTCAATATCCAACAATTATTCTGTTATGGGGTTCACCAATGATTGCGTCGTCGTATGAATATTCCCCGATCAAACGAATATTTTATGATAACTTACTTACTTTGTAAAATTTGCATATATCAACCAAAACTATAGCATTTATTAAATTATCACCAAACTATTTAGAATAATATTTATAAGAAAAATTATAATATCCCAAATTTTACGAATAAAGATTTAATTTTCTCGAATTTTTTTTTAAAATTATGGTGTGGATTTGAGATAATGTTATAGTTGTGGGTAATATTTATAAATTTTGCAAAGTATGCAAGTTGTTGTATAATATTCGATTGGTGAGGGAATATTCTTTTCGAGGAATATTAAATGCGGATTGGCACGATCATTGGTGGACCCCTAATAATTATTGTTGGATTGAAAAATGACAAAAAATATTTTTATAAAAATAACTATGAAGTTTTACCGTTAAAACTGTTGAACTACTCGGTAGTAAAAGTACATCTGATGTCTGTGATGATTCATAAGTAGTAATACTGCAGATTGATTATTGATACTTACGTGAGAAGTCACTCGGTTTTGTTCAATTATTGCTACGAGAATTGTTGCATAGTATCTCACGTTATTTGATTCAATTATTATCGATATTTTATATATTATTAAATCAATAATTGAGACGACGAAGTTATTAATATTATTATTTGCAATATTAACGATGTCAGAAGTTACGCGAGAGAGGTTTGGTCACCTAATTGCTTGCGCATGATAAGGAAAAATCCTTATTGAAAGCCCCTACTCTGAAACGAATTTCAGTCGATTAATTTTGTGAATTATAATAATGATGATAAATATTGTTAGATATATTGATGTGTCTTTTATGAAGTCACGAAGTTTATATATATATATATATATATATATAGAAATTTAGTTTTATTAGTATTATTAATGTAATAAAACAGAAAAGCTTTTTATATAAAACAAAATACTTTTATAAAGTTATTTATTTTATTAGATAATAATTAGAATATATTATATTCTATTATGCATAGTGTTTTGCATAGTAAAATCTTTTTTATAGAAAACAGAATACTTTTATAAAGTTATTTATTTTATTAGACAATAATTAGAGTATATTATATTTTATTATGCATAGTGTTGCATAGTGTTCTGCATAGTAAATCAATATGGACCGTCCGTTTAAAAGTATATTAATCTGGTCCGTTCAAGAATTAGTTACTATTCAGTCCATTCTTCTATAAATAGAAGCTCATTTCTTCATTATTTCTTACAAATTCACTGAAACTTTCGAGAGGGAAACTATAGAGAGATAGAAGAAAAGTATTCGGCTACTTCGCTACTCCTATATCCAGTTTCTTATAAGGTAAGGGATATTATTTGTTGTACTCGTAAGGGGTATTATTTCTTTTATATTCATGAAGAGAAATTTTGTTATTCCATTCTTTATTATTCTGTTCGAATAACATGTATACGCGGGCTACCCTATACTTGGTGAAATTCTTCTGTTATTCCATTCCTATTATTATGTTAGAATAACATGTCTATACATGAAATACTTGTATACATGGTGAAATTCTTACATTATTCCATTCCTTATTATTATGTTGGAATAACTTTGTACATGCATGCAATCTTGCATATATGGTGAAATTCTTCTATTATCCCATTCTTTACTATTATTGTTTTGGAATATCCTATCTCATGCATTTTACGCATTTGACTGGTTCCATTCTTTATTATTCTTTGAATATCACATGCAATGCGTTACGCATGACTGGTTCCATTCTTTATTATTACATGTCATAATATCGTATGCATGCGTTTACTGCGTGACTTGGTTCCATTATTTATTATTACATTTGGAATATCGTATGCATGCGTTTACGCGTGACTGGTTCTACATTATTTATTATTACATTGGAATAACTTTTGTATGTGTGATTACATCACATGCACGGTGATTTCTTTTGTTATTCCATTCTTTATTATACTCAGTTAGTTAAAGTTTTGACTTCTATAATCCATGAAATTAGTGGAATATCCTTGATATTTGCGCTTCATCTAGTATCTTTTCATAGAAATATTCTTCTGAGCATTCTTGAATTTTACTCTACAAAGAAGTATCATGTTGACAATTTGGACGTTATTAGTTCCTGGAAAAATTAATTCTTGAACTTGTTTTATTAAATTATTATGTCATTGTCATCATCCTCATGTTTATATTTTGTTGAAAGTCATCTGTGGCCTGTAGTGTATAGATGGACATGGTATGATTATGACCAGGGATTATTCGGTGTAATCATGATGGTAATATTACAATTGATGTAGAAAAAGTCCTCATTGGCCCGTAGTGCATTGATGGACAGTTTTTGGTATAATTATGGCTATGGATTCTCTTCGGCCAAGGGTGCAAAGATGAATTATTTTATGACATGATCAGGACCGTTAATGAAAACATGATTATGTTTAGCCTGTAGTGCATGGATAATTCGTGGTCGTGATACTAAAGAATATCATTGGCCTGTAGTGCAAGGATGAATTGATGATGTGGATTATTTATTAAGCTGAGTTTCAGCGATAAAAGTGATGAAAAACCTTTTAAATCATAGAAGATAGTAGATTTTATTCTCTACTTGCTACTTGACTCTTCTAATGGATTGCTTGTTCCGCTACAGTTAAACTTGATGGTTGTTATATTGTATCAGTTTATCACTGTTGAAGGCTAACGATAATTTATTCTACATTATCTTAATTATAATATTTCTTACTGGGCTAGTTGAGCTCACCCTTTTTGCTTTCACTGTTATCTTCAGGAAATGAGAACGTAGCAGGGACTAGTCGGGGAACGGAGTGACGGTCCAGATGATAGCATTAGTAGTCCTCACTATTCTATGAAATAGTGTGATAATAAATGTAATAAGATTGAATTTGTGTGTGGATAGTGTCTAGATGACAATATTTGTGTTAAAACTCTCAGATTATGTTTTGTCGTATTTTGAGTTTGAATACTGTCTAGAAGACAATATTTGTATTAAAACTCACAGCTCATGTTGTATAATTGAATTTATATTTGAATTTTGTACCATGTATTTGGCAAATCAAGAAGGGTGATGTATACCTATTTTGGGGGAGTCACAGTTGGTATCAAAGCTTAGGGATATGATCCCTGGCTGAGATGTGAGACAAGAACTAGTCGGGGAGAGACGGGGAATTCCTTCGCTAGTATGACCTACCTGAGTTTATTCGGTATTTAATTGGTCGGTCAGAGTATAGGTATAATATGTGATATGTTAATTAACCCTTGTTTTGTGACAGTGTTAAATTTGCGGAGTTATCCCGATTTGCATCCAATTTGGTCGATAATGAGAAGCGAATGACGCGAATGTTTCTAAGAGGTTTGAAACCCGATATACGTCAATACCTCATTTCTCATAAACTTTGTTTATATTCAGATGTTGTGAATAGGGCTCGATTATTGGAGCGCGATAATGAGTCAAGACAACCAAAAATGACGACCAACAACACGATAATAATCGTGCCGGTGGCAACGACCATCGAAACAATGGTAACCATCGTGGGGGAAATTATCATGCCAAGAATGGTAACCACTTCGATGGTAATCATAGCCAAGATTATAGAAGTGGAAGTTTCAAGAAGAGAAGGTCATCTAGCTCGATTTTGTCGTGTAGTGAAATCAAGTCCAGCTGGGACGGTGGCACCAAAGGCGGATACGGACAAAACAAAGTCGGTGGTTTCAGGAAGAGCGTTTTTCGTGACTTCTCGAAAGCCGAGAACGACGAAGTTAGCACGGGTTAGTTAATTATAAATTTTTGCGAAGTCTATACCTTATTAAATACCAGTTCTACCCATTTTTTTATCTCTCTTGCTTGCGCTCAATGTTTAAATTTAACTCTAGAGAAGTTAGACTTTGACTTATTGGTTGAAACTCTGTTAGGAGAAACCTTTATTACATGTGTTATCCAAGTCTTGGATGAGAGTCACTGTTTTGAATGATATTTCTATCGTTGATAAATTCCTGACGTATCCTTGAAGACTTCTTAGCCTACCCTAGAGAGTAAAATCAAATTTTGTATTGACCCCAGTACAAAACCCATTTCTTCAACCCTTAAATATTTCTTCAACCAAAACGATTGTATAACGTTCCAAAGACGTTGGCTCGAGCTGTTTAAGATTATGATAATACCATTCAATACCATCGTGGAAGAGCGAACGTGGTAGCTGACTCGTTGAGTAGAAGATTGTATGTGTTTACGAGTGCGATGTTGTTAACACAAAGACCCATTTCGTATAACTTGCAAATGATGAAGATAGAGTTAAAGACTCTAGGGACCCATGTGAAGATAACGAATATACGATTAGAATCGACTTTAATCGATAAAGTTAAAGCCACTCAAGCTACATACTCAGAGCTAATGAATGTGAAGAAGAAGGTTCAACAGGGCGTTATTCTAGAAGCAAGAATCGAAGAAGAGAAGAAATCTCAACCCTCAATTTAATTCACCCATTTGAAATCCCCGATCGAGTAAGAACTGTGGCTTATAGACTCATTTTACTGCTAAGTATGTCGCGTGTTCAGAACGTTTTTAACGTATCGATGTTACGTAAATATGTGAATGACCCGAACCACATTATTAATTTAGAACCGGACAAGATAGCGGAAGATTTAACGTATGAAGAGGTTCCTGTTAAAATCTTGGATAAGAAGGAGCATATTCTACGCTCAAAGGTTATACCTCAAGAGTTAGAATCTGACGAAGTGTCCTCATTTGTTCGGTATACCAGGTACGTACGTAAATTTCGAGGGAGAAATTTCATAAGGAGGGGAGATTATAAAATCCCAAATTTTACGAATAAAGATTTAATTTTCTCGATTTTTTTTTAAATTATGGTATGGATTTGAGATAATGTTATAGTTGTGGGTAATATTTATAAATTTTGCAAAGTATGCAAGTTGTTGTATAATATTCGATTGGTCGGGGAATATTCTTTTTGTCAGAGAATATTCGTACGCTGGCACAATCATTGGTGGACCCCACAACGGAATTATTGTCGGATTGAGAAAATGACAAAAATATTTTTTATGAAAATAACGGCGAAAGTTTTACAGTTAAAACTGTTGAACAACTCGGCGATAAAAATAAGAATCTGGCATGGTTGCGTAGTAATACGGTATTGATTATTGATGCTTACGTGAGAAGTCACTCGAGCTTTTGTTCAATTATTACTCTGATGAATTGTTGCATAGTATCTCACGTTATTTGATTCAATTATTATCGATATTTTATATATTATTAAATCAATAATTGAGACGACGAAGTTAGTAATATTATTATTTGCAATATTAAGGATGTCTAGAAGTTACGCTAAGGAGAGGTTTGGTCACCTAATTTCGGGCCAATAGGGAGAAATCCTTATTGAAAAGCCCCTCTTTCACAGGAGCGACACAGTCGATTAATTTTGTGAATTATAATAATGATGATAAATGTTGTTAGATATATTGATGTGCCTTTTTATGAAGTCACGGAAGTTTATATATATATATATTATATATATATATATATATATATAAATTTAGTTTTATTAGTATTATTAATGTAATAAAAGCAGGAAAAGCTTTTTATATAAAACAAAATACTTTTATAAAGTTATTTATTTTATTAGACAATAATTAGAATATATTATATTCTAATATGCATAGTGTTTTACATAGTAAAATCTTTTTTATATAAAAGCAGAATACTTTTATAAAGTTATTTGTTTTATTAGACAATAATTAGAATATATTATATTTTATTATGCATAGTGTTGCATAGTGCTGCATAGTGTTTTGGCATAGTAAAATCTTTTTATATAAAATAGAATACTTTTATAAAGTTATTTATTTTATTAGACAATAATTAGAATATATTATATTTTATTATACATAGTGTTGCATAGTGCCTGCATAGTGTTCTGCATAGTAATTCAATATGGACTATCCGTTTAAAAGTAAATTAATCTGGACTGTTCATGAATTAGTTACTATTCAGTCCATTCTTCTATAAATAGAAGCTCATTCCTTCATTATTTCTTACGAATTCACTGAAACTCTAGAGAGGGACACTATAGAGAGAAAGAAGAAAAGTATTCGGCTACTTCACTACTCCTATATTCAGTTTCTTCTAAGGTAAGGGATATTATTTGTTGTATTTGTAAGGGGTATTATTTCTTTTGTATTCATGAAGAGAACTTCTGTTATTCCCTTCTTTATTATTATGTTGAAATAACCAGTATACGCGGGCTACCCTATACTAGATGAAATTCTTCTGTTATTCAATTCCTTATTATTATGTTAGAATAACATGTGTATGCAAAGTACCGCATACATGGTAAAATTCTTCTGTTATTCCATTCCATATTATTATGTTGGAATAACTTTGTCTACATCTAAATCTTTGCATACGTGGTGAAATTCATCAATTATTCCATTCTTTACTATTTTGTCGAATATCACATGCATGCATTTTACGCGTGACTGGTTCCATTCTTTATTATTACAGCGGAATATCATGCCCTGTTCCATTATTTATTATTCATTGGAATATCTCTTTTTTGTGCGTTCGCATGACTGGTTCTCGTTATTTATTATTACATTGGAATAACTTTGTATGTGCGGTCTATCACATGCCTGGTGATTTCTTTTGTTATTCCATTCTTTATTATACTCAGTTAGTTAAAGTTTTGACTTCTATAATCCATGAAATTAGTGGAATATCCTTGATATTTGCGCTTCATCAAATATCTTTTTATGGAAATATTCTTCTGAGCATTCTTGAATTTTACTCTACAAAGAAGTATCATGTTGACAATTTGGACGTTATTAGTTCCTAGATAAATTAATTCTTGAACTTGTTTTATTGAATTATTATGTCATTGTCATCATCCTTATTTTTATATTATGTTGAAAGTCATACGTGGCTGTGGTGCATAGATGGACTTTTTGTATGATTATAATGAGGATTATTCGGTATAATCATGGTAGTAATGTTACAAATGATGTAGAATAAGTCCTCACTGGCCCGTAGTGCATTGATGGACAATTTTTGGTATGATTATGGCTATGGATTCTCTTCGGCCAAGTGTGAAAAGATGAATTATTTAATGCATGATCAGGACCGTTGATGAAAACATGATTATCTTTAGCCCGTAGTGCATGGATAATTCGTGGTTGTGATACTAAAGACTATCATTGGCCTGTAGTGCAGGGATGAATTGATGATGTGGATTATTTATTAAGCTGAGTTTCAGCGATAAAAGTGATGAAAAACCTTTTAAATCATAGAAGATAGAAGATTTTATTCTCTACTTGACTCTTCTAATGGATTGCTTGTTTCGCTGCAGTTAAACTTGATGGTTGTTATATTGTATCAATTTATCACTGTTAAAAGCTAACGATAATTTATTCTGCATTATCTTAGTCATAATATTTCTTACTGGGCTAGTTGAGCTCACCCTTTTTGCTTTCATTGTTCTCTTCAGGTAATGAGAACGTAGCATGGACTAGTCGGGAAACGGAGTGATGGTTTAGATGATAGCATTAGTCATCCTCACTATTCTATGAAATAGTGTGATAATAAATGTAATAAGATTGAATTTGAGTGTGGATATTGTCTACATGAAAATATTTGTGTTAAAACTCTCAGATTATGTTTTGTCATATTTTGAGTTTGAATACTATCTAGAAGACAATATTTGTATTAAAACTCATAGCTCATGTTGTATAATTGAGTTTGTATTTTAATTACAATTAAAGAAGGTTTAAGTTCAAATTCTCTATTCGATTACATGCGATGTTAAGCATATCTCTGCCCTAACATTCATCAAGATTCCATTAATTCACAGAATTCAAGAAAACATGTTATATTAACTAAGTCTAGACTCGTACTTACTCTCTCGAATCCATACAAGTCCACAAAGAATTGTTGATTAGGCAATTCATAAATTCAAGCATAAATTAATATAGATAAACTGAGGAATAGCTTATTAAACTGAAAATCAAAGTTATATAAGCATCGTTTCACTTAAAGATCCGTCATAAGCCTAAAAAGTGATTCAGTTCAACATAAATGAAATAAAAATTGAATAACTTAAATATATCATCCTTCTTGTAGACACTCAAAATTTTCTGCACCCCTATTACTAACATTGCAGCAGAGCAGATTCGTCATTCGGAGATAACCTTGGAAGACAACTCACATCCATTTCGGATACTACCGGAAGTTCAATCTCAAAACCCGGGATACACACCGGGAACCTCATTTCCAACCCTGGAACACACACCGGAAGGATCATTTCCAAACCTCGGAGATAACCCCGAGTTTCATCCTTGGCGATAACCCCAAGGAATGCTGTTGCAGTTCCGGCAATAACTCTGGAAGTGCTTGTTTCAAATGCATGCTATCAGCTTCAATCTCAGACCTCCTGCTGAGGCACTCATACCTCAGACTCGGAGCTAACACCGGGCAGAAAAGCACACTCACAAGATGAGATTGTGGCATACAAACAAGTAGTCCAATCTCAGATGTAACCCTGAACAACGTTAACTATCAACTCAAACCGGCGATAACCCCGGTTAAGAGTCAAATGTCATCTTGCTACCTCAACACCTGTGTGTCGTCTCAACACTTCATACATACATATCTATAACAATGTCCCACAAGAACCGAAGAGTTACAATCCCGAGTGACTATTACGCGTGGCAGCACACCGGATAGAATTTGAAGCTTGAAGACAATGGACATGGTCCCCTCTTCCTGACTTCGTACAACGTCTAATCCATGTCATTGCGTAACTCTCGATGCAAGTTGTTCGAAGAAGGTCATATATACCTCGTTCGGATGCTTGGATTGAAGTTCTGCAAGTTCGAGCGGACATTACAGTGCACGAGTGCGCGTACTTTGAAACGACAGGACCCGCGAAGCCCGGGGACACCTTGACCAGCCACAGGTGCAACTGCGGCCATCAGTCTATAAATATAGACCTTTGGCCAGCCATCTTGGAAGAGAGAAAAAAAGAGAGAGGCGAGGAAGCCTTGTCCAATTTACTCTATACACACCCATATTGAGTGTTTCCTTATTCTAAACATCTATTAGCTCACATATAGCTGCATTTTTATCCGGCGAGAGCAAAGTGTTTATCCAAATACAGTCATAGAAGCCTACATTGGCAGCCCATTGTAAGCCTTCTTTCATTCTATAAAGCCTTTCTTTTCATCTTCGCACACACTGTTATACACATTGAGATTCGTGTAAATATGTATGCCTGCATTTCCGATCTATGGTTTTCATTTCTATCTCGTATATATATACTTATATATGTATATATTTTGTATATGGACTAACATTATCGAGTTATGCCTCGATTGAGCCTGAACTTATATATATATATATATATATATATATATATATATATATATATATATATATATATATATATATATATTATATATATATAATTTTTATCGGACATATCAGATGAGCCTGGATTTACATCCAGAATGCGTTCTTCGCTATATATATATATATATATATATATATATATATATATATATATATATATTATTCTGTCGAGCACGGAGTTTACTTGTGGCCTTTTACAACTTTTATTTATGTTTCGTCCTCCTAAAGTTTACTTTGTGGCGGTTGTTGATCGCTTTTACGACTTTATTTACATTTCGTCCGTTGGAGTTTACTCCGTAGCGGTTGAGCGTATTCTTCTTTGTATTTACATTTCGATCCCCATGGAGTTGCTTTCGTGGTGGTGATTGATCGTATATATATATATATATATATATATATATATATATATATTTATTTATCGCTTTTATATATTTACATTTCGATCCCCCATTGGAGTTGCTTTCATGGTGGTTGATCATGTCTGTATATATATTTTTATAGCTTTTATATATATAGCGCTTTCCATACAAATTGCGATTATCATGTGAGCCTAGAATCATGTGATCACAGATTGATCATCTTGAATCTAGATTGATTCCGTGATGGATATTTTTCGGTTATGGCGACTTGTGCATTATTTATAGTGTCTGAATTTCCTTGGATGGTTGTCATGCCCATGAGGAGTTCGACACTGCTGTATATTATTTTCTCGAGGATGCTTCACATCTTGAAAATAAAAGCAAACAAGTCGAACACTTAATAATAAAAATGGAAGTATGAAAAGGTCTCAATTCCTATTTAGCACAGGGTTTGAAAAACTTCTTTTTACAAAACTTCATTGCTATATCTTGCTTAAAACTGAATTTTTCTATAAATTCAAACCCTTTGTATATAGGTGCGAATGAGGCCTCGCACTACTTTCAAATAATTGCACATTGATCCACACACAGACACACATTCATACAACAGTTTCTTTAAAAGTGGTGGTCACCGTGGCAACACGGATGTCGGGGGGTGCCTAACACCTTCCCTCCACATAATCAAGCCCTCGAACTCAAATGAATCTCGGTTTCACATACCCGTTTAGCAGTGTCATATCACTAGGTCAATGTGCAAACCTTTTCAGTTGCGTTGGTGCAACCAGCTAAATACACCAACTGGCGACTCTTAAAGTTAAATCGTCGACATTATACATGTCAGACCTTTTTCACTTGTTTTTTTCAAACAAATCTCACATTGACATGAGAACACCAAAGAACAAGTAACGAAAAGGGACATTAAAAAATCTCAACGTCGACAGCTGGCGACTTTGTAGGGGACTCTAGTAAGAAGGCTTAAGCCGCTATTACAAGCTTTTCAAAATTGTTGTATGCTTGTGTGTGAATGTTGCATTTACATTTATGATGAATGTGTATGAATGCATTTTACTTACTGCACTATACTATATCTATCTGTGATAGTAGTCCTTCGCACATGTCATCATTTTCATGAACGCAGTGAGACACGTTGTATTTGAATATACGTTGTGTGGTTCCTCCACCAGGAGGTTATCCTGTCGGTGTTTGATTACTGGACTCGTAGGAAGACTTATTCCAACGGGGCTCAGGAAAGGAACCACCCAGATTCGCTATAGTTGAAAGACCGGATTAACTTCATGTCAATTAGATTGCGATGATCTGGGAACCTTCATGCCAAAAAGCCGCGAGAGTAACCCTAAGATAGGTCAACCTCTGATAAACCAAATGCGGAGGAAAGTCTCTTCATGCTTTCCATTTTCAATTACTTATAAAAGCATTTACTTGTAATTTTATTCCATGTTCATCTTTATGTAATGGAAAATATGAAGATTGCTTATGCATACATGTTATCAATTAACACCTAGTTTTGCAGGACAACATTCCTAAAACGGACATATTATGATAATATTTACATTACCCTAAGACTAAACTACATAATCTTTTGTAGGGAAATCATTGGGCATGTTACCCGCTCAAAATCCAAAAAGGCCACGAGCCTACAACCAATCATGTCTTCGTCTGACCAGTCTAATCCTGTTTCTCGTGAAGAATATGATGGGTTAAGTCAGCAAATCACAAATTTAGATGTCTTGCTTAAAGAATTGCATCACTTCACTTAGGGTACAAAGATACCTCCACATACAGAATCCTCTACACAAGGAGGAACACAAGGTCTGGATAAAACAAATCCATAACCTCAATTGGATACGACCAACAAAGACCCTGAAAACACCAATCTCAAATGAGATCCAGACACCGGTGATATCAGGAAGAAAGTACTCCAAATGGAGGAAACTATCCGTGTTCTCAAAGGGATTGGAACACATGGAAGTGTTTCATATGCTGACCTTTGCATCTTCCCTAGTGTTCATTATCCAGAGAAATTCAAAACCCCTGATTTTGAAAAATAGGACAGATTAGGGGATCCTTATACACATTTGAAGGTCTTCATTGGAGAACTTGGATCTTACGCAGAGAATGAAAAGCTCAGAATGTAGCTATTTCAGAAGAGTTTGACTGGAGAAGCTCGTTCATGGTATACCAGATTAGACAACTCAAAGATCCATAGCTGGGAAGAGCTAGCTCACGCCTTCCTCACTCAATACAATTTTCAATCTCAGATGGCTCCTGACCGGTACCAAATTACTAAGGTCACGAAACAATCTATCGAATCTTTCAAAGAGTATGCTCAAAGGTGGAGGCGCCTTGCTGCTCAAGTTATTCCTTCCATGACGGAATCAGAAATGGTCATGACATTCATAGATGTACAGGAAGCTATTTTCTATGAGAGAGTCTTCGCTGGTATTGGCAAAGCATTTTCTAAAATGATTAAGCACGGAGAGATGGCTAAGATGGGATTAAAGTCCGGTAAAATTCAAGACCTAGCCGCTCTTAAAGCAGTTGCTGAGCACATCCAATCTGGATCTCATGGAAACAACCCCCAAAGGGTCCATAAAAAGAAAGCTGAGGATGTTTCCTTGATACTATAAGGTCAAAAAGGCAATCAGAATATGCCTTTTTTAAGCACAATCTTCAAACTCTCCATTGCCTAAAAGTGGAGAAGTAAAGCGTCCTCAAACGTTCACACCATTAGGGGACTCGCTCGAGAATATCCTTGCTCTTCTGACTACTTAGAAGAAAATTATACGTCTTCTTCCACTAGCCAACCCTAATGGGAGGGGTTTTAATGCTACTCGAAAGTGTGCTTATGATGCCGGAGCACCTGGACATGATACTCAAGATTAGTGGGCCTTGAAACACAAGATCCAAGATTTAATAGACAACGGTGAGATTGTAGTCACCAAACCAAATCAACCTCATGTACAAGACAACCCTCTTCCTCAACACAAAGAAGAAGAGGTCAATATGATTAGTTGGAGCACTGGACAAAGCTCCGGTTTTAATGTTGAATCATCCCAGACTATCAAAGATGGTGTTAACAGATGGATTACGCAAAGTTCCAGTTTACCATGGAATGAAAGATGAAAGCTCTTTGCAAGCAAATTGAGCAATTGGCAGAACTGGTGACCCACCAACATCAAGTCACACGCCAATTTATCAGTCAGGAGCATGCTTATCTCCTTCCTTTTGTTATGAATGCTCCATAACCACCTTCAGAAAGCGAAGCTATAGAGGATAAGGTTGCGAAGAGAGCAAATGCTAAAGCGTGTCGAGATTTTGCCAATCAAAGGGAATTTACCTATCAGGGCCAATCTATGGAGGAGATATTTCAAATATTGATCAATGAAGGAAGAATTACCTTCTTTCTGCCTCCAATGAAGTATGTCAATATCATTCACATTCTCGCGGTCATAGCATAAAAGAATGCTGGGCACTCCGCCATCTCATTCAGAATCTTATTGATAGCGGTGTCCTGCAACTAGCAGATGATGACATTGTGAAACTTGAGAGTGGGAATACATGTCCTACCAAATGGAAGGGATCAGTAGCAGTTATATCCGAAGTGGATAATAAGACTATCAAAATATTTCCCATACAAGCAATTCAACTCAAAGGAGCTGACAATCCTTTGACAGTTGCTGCACCATAGCTAATTTCTTTACCCTTCAGACCACAACATCCTGTTGTCAGCTTACACAAAGTTCTATGGAATTATGGAGAAGCTGAAGGATCCACGTCTCATAATACTGCTACAGTGTCGAGGGAAAATCCACTGTATTTTCCTCAACGAGTTATGAAACCTACTTGCCAAGAAAACGGGAAGATTCTCATGGATAAGACTGAAAAAATCCTCTGCACTATGGGCCATAATGAAGCCAAGGTGGTTTTAAGCATACGAGAAGCTCCACATCAGATATCAATACTGGACTTGGTTTTATCTTCCGATGATCATCAGAAGATCTTATTGAAGGTTTTGGAAGAAGCCTACTTGCCAAAATCAGTGGATGTGGAAAATTTTCAACATCTGGTTGATCACATTTTCAACAACAATGTGATATCCTTCACTGATGATGACATACCTCTCGAAGGGACCAGTCATTGCAAGCCATTGCACATTGCAGTTTTGTCTTCCGGGTATTTGCTAGCTGGAGTTTTGATAGATGGAGGCTCATCTCTAAATAATTGTCCTTATGCCACCTTGGTGAAGATGAATGTCAATCTCAAGCGGATCCAAAGCAGCCATACGGTTATTAGAGCTTTCGATGGATCCCGATGAGATTCTGTTGGAAAGATTGAGCTGCCAATTGAGATTGGTCCAAATACATTAAATGTATCCTTCCACCACTACAAGAAAAAGGTTTATCAGCGACCACGTATATGACGACAGACACGTAATGAGATAGCCATCAATGACGCTCAGGGTGTTCACGATAGTCATCACATAAAATCAAGTCACTGGGATGCACATCAGCAACAACTATTAGCGACCGAATGGTAAGCAGTCGCTAATAGGTATTAACGACCGCATGCGGTCACTGATTTTAAAAATTGAAGAGCAGATTTTTGCTGTTTTGCAAAATTCCTGAAAAACTGTACCTGTTTTGTACCTGCTTTATCCTAACACACATACACAACATTATAAATAATGTGCACAACAATATAAATAATGTGCACAACAATATAAACATCCATCGTCGTCCACCAACACATACACCAAACTAGTATACAACATCCATGGTCGCTAGTGGGCCTTTATTCATATAGTGCACGTCCTCAAAATAGATTCAAGATACAACTTGCTATTGGGGAGACCATGGATACACATGGATGGAGCCGTTCCCTCCACGCTACATCAACAACTCAAATACATTGTTAATAACAGTCTACTCACTGTCAACGTTGAGCCGGAATGTCCTAAACAAGGAACTCTACAAATCAGCTTCAATTCAGAAGTTGAACCGGCCTGTTTTCATGGTTTGGAAGTGAGTACCAAGCAATACAATTCTATTGGAGCGCCACTTCTTGTACCCAAGATTTTTGTCGAGGTTATGTCAGCCACTCAAGAAATGATGATATTGGGTCATCAGCCTGGACAAGGGCTTGGTAAAAATTAACAGGGTATTAAGCACCCTATTCAAATGTCTAGTCAAATTGGGACAGCCGGACTAGGCTATTTTGCCAGTACTAGTCACAGGAATCCTCATAAGCACAAGCAGGTTCCTCAGGCTTCCGCCTTACATCGATTTTCTCTACCTTTACTCCATGAGTTGACATAGTCTCCAGTAAAGGTGCCAGCCCATGTTGTGGCCATGATGTTTCCTAAACCAGTGCCAATCAAAGCAAAAGAGGTGCTGATTCCTGATCCTGAATTGGAAAAAAAGGAATGGAAACGTAAAAATGACATCGCCTTGATGATGTCAGGCATACGCGTCATTGTTCATGATGAACATACAAACAGATATACCCCAGAAGATGATTGCCCAGATGTTATGGTTATCATTTGGGAGAAGGAGGACAATGACGATCCTTCCATCACTGCAGTCCTTCAGGACTTTGCCCTCGAAAATTGGAGCAGCACTCCATGCATTGGTCGACGAGGGTAAAATGGACAGAAAAATCCCTTTGCCCTGTAGATAACTTTAATTGCTTACTTTTCTTTACAGTATTAGCAGTTATTTTATCAAGTACATGCTAACACTTTTGTATGATCAAACAGTTGCATATATTAAGTGAAAGAATATTTTGTTTTAGGACTCTTAATTTAGATGTGTCTGTACTTGCTGATGAGGTGCCTTCTCTCCACAAGGGTTGTAACTTTGATGCACAGTTGGACTCAGACTTGATGGATATAGAAGAGGACATTGAGACACCTCAGAAGATTAAGGAATGGGTCACAGATAAACCTAAACCCAACCTTGACCAAACAACTTCTTTCAATCTTGGAACCTTAGAAAACCCTAAGCTAATCCAAATTCGTTCAGACCTTGCCACAAATTATCGGAATGACATGGTTGCCCTATTAACCCAATTCCAAGATGTGTTTGCATGGTCTCATGAGGACATGGTGGGTTTGTCCACTGACATTGTTCTTCATCGCCTTCCCATTAAAGAAGGATTCAAGCCAGTTAGGCAAAAGCTCATGCGATTGAAACCTGAGTGGAGTTTAAAGGTTAAAGAAGAAATTGTGAAACAATTTCAAGATGGCATTTTCATGGTGTCTACATATCCGGAGTGGATATCCAACATTGTTCCCATGCCTAAACCAGGAGGAAAGGTGCGAGTCTGCATAGATTACCGGGATTTGAACAAAGCTTGCCTTAAAGATAGCTTTCCCGTACCCTTTATCCACATTCTTATTGACAACATTGCTCAATACGACATGTACTCCTTTGCTGATTGCTTTGTGGGGTACCATCAAATTATGGTCGCTGAGGAGGACCGTGAGAAAATTGCTTTCATCACGCCTTGGGGGACTTTTGTTTACAGACGGTTGTCATTCAGCCTCATCAATGCCGGGTCAACCTATCAGCGAGCTTTAATGGCTCTTTTCCATGATTTAATGCACAAGGAGATAGAGATCTACGTGGATGACATCATTAGCAAATCCCGAAAGGAGGAAGACCACTTAGACCATCTTAGAAAACTTTTTAACAGGTTGCGTAAGTATAACTTAAAGTTGAATCCAACCAAGTGCGCCTTTGGTGTCAAATTAGGGAAGTTTCTAGGTTTCCTAGTCAGCCACAAAGGGATTGAACTAGATCCTACCAAAATCTAGGCCATCAGGGAAATGCCCATTCCTCAGACAGAGAAGGAAATACTGGGATTTTTTGGAAGAATCAACTTCATTAGTAGGTTCATTTCTCAACTCACGGCAGCCTGTGAGCCAATCTTCAAGCTGCTAAGGAATAACTCCTCCATGAAATGGAACGATGAGTGCCAGAAAGCCTTCCTTAACATTAAAGAACAACTAATTAACGCTCATGTTTTGGTACCACCCAGGGATGATGCTCCCCTATTCATGTACCTATCCATTAATGACAATGCCATGGGCTGTATGCTGGGACAAAAAGACGATAGAGGCCAAGAACGAGCTATCTATTACCTCATCAAAAGATTCAGCATCAGTGAACACAACTACACTCTGATTGAGAAGACTTGTTGTACTTTAGCATGGGCTTCCATGAGGTTACAACATTACCACCATGGTCACACAACCCATCTCATATCCCACGTGGATCCTCTCAAGTATGTGTTCAGTAAGCCCATACTAAATTATCGACTGTCTAGATGGTAGTTGATCTTACAGCAATTTGACATCATCTACGTGACATAAAAATCTGTTAAGGGTCAAGGAATTGCGGATTAACAGGCCGCCACACCTGCAAGGGACTACAAACCCTAGGAAACATACTTCCCCGATGAAGAGGTAATGGCAGTTCATCAATACCATCAGTACGATACTTGCCGTACGTGGAAAATGTATTTTGATGGGGTACATTAATACGAAGGTTCCGAGGCTGGAGCGGTTCTAATATCAATGCGGGGGAGCGATATCCGTCGTCGTTAAATTGCAGTTTGTCAGCACCAATAACATAGCTGAGTATGAAGGTTGTATTATGGGGCTAAAACTTGCCCATTCAATGGGCATCAAACGGTTAACAGTCTTTGGGGATTCAGAGTTGGTAGTCAAACAATTCACGAGAATCTATCAAACCAAAGAATTGCATTTGCTGCCTTACCATCGACAGGTTTTATAGATGGTTTGGAGTTTGAAGAAATCTCCTTTCTACACATTCCTAGTAATAGGAATGATTTTGCGGATGCATTAGCAATGTTGGCCTCCTTGATTCACATACCTGATAAGGAAAACATGTCATGCATCACATTTGCACTGCAAAAGGCCCCAGTCTATGGGAAATAAGTTGGAGAAGTATCGAATGAACTACCTCCTATCCACAACCCTTAGTATCAATACATCAAGGAGTATCTACGAGATGGATCTACACCCGCTGAGACGAACCTAACTGAGAAGAGGTGGATTCATCGAATTGCTATGAAATTCTACCTAAGCGGAGATGCACTCTATAAAAGAGATACAGGATTAGGTCTCCTCAGATGTTTGGATATAGACCAAGCTCAGAGGCTCATGGATGAGATCCATGGTGGAGTATGTGACCCTCACATGAGCGGACCCTTACTTGTCAAGAAGATCCTCAGAACAAAGTATTATTAGCTTACGCTCAAAGCTGACTTTGATGATCACGTTAAGAGATGTTATCAATGCCAAATTCATGGGAATGCTATCCACGCCCTTCCAAGGGAACTCCACAATATGAGTTCGCCATGGCCCTTCTCAATGTGGGGAATGGACGTGATCGGGCCCATCGAGCCCAAAGCCAGTAATGGACATCGACTCATATTCACCATGATTGACTACTTCACCAAATGGGTAGAAGCAGTTTCCTTCCCTAGGGTTACTAAAGAAATCATCATTGTTTTCATCAGAAACAATATCATCTGTCGATATGGACAACCGAGAGGTCGTCAGGTTTGTGCCGAATGATGGTAAGAACCTCAACAACAAAATGATGGAGGAGTTATGCGAGAAAATTCCACATCACCTCAACTCAACTCCGTCATCTCTGAGTCCAAAGATGAATGGTCTTTGTTGAGGCGACTAATAAAAATATCAAAATATCATGCAGAAAATGTAAAATCAATCACAAAGGATGGCTTGACCTCTTGCCTCGACTTTATTAGCCTACTGAACTTCCATGCATTTTCTATTGGGGCAACCCCTACTATTAGCCTATGGGATGGAAGCAAAGTGCTCCCGTAAAGTTGGAAATGGAGTCCCTCAAAGTGTTGATGGATGCTCAGTTGGATGAAGACCAATGGGTACAAGACAGGTATCACCAATTGTCTCTGATAGACGAAAGGCGAGTCACGACTATGTTCCATGGTCAGTTATACCAGTAAAGGATTACACAATCCTACAATAGCAGCCTGGTTTCACCTCAGTTTAAACATTTCACACAGTTTTGGTTATCCTAAAGACGAGATTAAACCTTTCAAAACCTGTAGTTTATCCTGAAGACGGGATTAAACTTTTCTACGCTTGCAGTTTGTCCTGAAGACGGGATCAAACTTTTTCTTCACACCTGCAGTTTATTCCCATTATGGGATCAAACTTTCTTTTCCCCGCAGTATAGCCTGCACATGCTATTTACACTTCTATGGCTGCGATTCGTCCTGAGGGGCGAACTACGTAGACCTAATCTCCCTGATACCCGGGAGTACATAGGCAACCATATTCCATATGGCCCGGTCGCAATAAAAAACAATAACAAAAACATTTCTGCCTTTTCTCTACAAAAAAATATTTCTATACCCATCTGCCTTTCACATTCAGCGTTGAACCTCTTACACTAGGTTTGAACTACGCAGACTTTATCTCCTCTTCAATAGGAGTACATAGGCAGCCATTTATGGTTCAGTCTAACCCATACCAGAATAAAAATACTTGTCACACGATACTGGGATCAACCTTTAATTCACCACATTTCATCGATTTCAGATCAAAGGGATGGAATTACCCAACTTCTTCTTACCAATAGAAGATTCGGTGACCATCTAAGCTGCGGTCATACCTCAAAGAGAAATACCAACCAATGAGAGATGGAATTAACTAGGTTTCTCACAAATGGAAGTACTGGCGACCATCTGTGGTGCGGTCAATCTTAGAGAGGAAAAACCACCCTCCTCTCCACTTTTCCATACCGATACCAGTCCCAAGACACCAAAGATGGTAGGGATATAGAGAAATCAATGATCCGTTCTTAGAGATCTTGCGACGTCTCAATGTCCACCTATCAAGGATAAGTTCAGAATGCATCAAGATCACAAGGCCCTGAAGAAACATGCAAATATCAAGGAAGTATCAAGGCATAACTAAAAGGGATATTGATTAATTGCAATTATGAGTGATTAATTGATAATGTGTTACTTAATAATTATTATGAATAAATAATAATTAATGTTTAAGAGATTAATAATTTATAAAATGATTATATGTTTACTTGATTAATTTGTGCAATATAGTAAACCTTTATTATATGGTAGTTAACTATATATTTTATATAGTACAAGGTGGTACATTAATATGTCTATATATAGAGTATATAGTAATGAATTATTTGCATTCATATGAGTTGTATAATAATATTGTTATATATTTGTGCACTACTTGATACATTGTAATTAGGAAATACATTGTATGCTCTTTGAATCTTCATAACCTATGTTATAATAAATAAATTGTGTAGTGGTAGTAACACATTTATATTACATTATGGGAATTATAGTGTCCAAACCAAGCCTTAGTTGATCAAGTATGCTGAGAATTATTTCCTTGTCCGAAAATGAGTGTCTCATTAGTACATGAACAGTAGTAAGAAGCTAGTTACGTATTCTTCAAGTGGCTAGTATTAGGTGATCATTTGCTAGCCAATGGTTGGTGGTGAGTTCCTTAACCACTCCTTAGCAACTATTGTGTTTATCCTTTGCACCATGAACTCCAATCTTGTGTAAAGCCAATGTCTAGTTCATAGATTCTTCTATAAATACTAGCTCCGAATTTAGTTTTGTTGTTTATTTAAGTTTGATATTGAGAGTTCTAAGTTGCTGAGAAAGTTTGGGAGCATACTTAGTGTATAAGGAAGCCAATTCAAGCTTGAAGAGGTATAAGTTCTAATTATATTCTTCAAATGGGTTTTGTTTGATTATTAGAAATTACTTGAAATTCTATGTCAATTAATGTGAATTATCATGCCATGATATGTTTATGATATATGTCTTCATGTATGAACACTTTAATATTTATTTGGAGCATGCTTGAATTGTTGGAAACCATATTGGTAGTCACTCTACCGAACAGAGCAAACCTTACTGTCTCTGATGTAGGCGCAGCAATTTCCCCTATTGTACAAAAGGAAAGTCTTGTAAGCAAATTGCCGCGTAATCCAAACCTAATTTTTCTCGTGCACGTGGCAATTTGTATTACCCTAATTATCTTAGGGTGTAAGCAGCTTGGCGCTTGATTCTAGACTTGACACGATGTTTTTACTTTGATCTGTTGCATGCTAACTTGTTAAGTACATGGTAGAGCAAGCTTGTAAACTATTTTAACATGCACATGTAAGCACATACATATAGTATGAACAAGTATAGCAATGATTAACACAACAATTGTGGTCTTGAAAAGAGGTTTGTGATTTCAAAAGTGAACTTTGTCACGAACGCATCATGATCGCATCTTGACTTTATGAACATGATAATATGGTTTATATTGACATGAAATGTAGGACTAAAGTGTTTAAACACACTAGCATGCATGATTGAAAGATTTGTCTATTTCAAAGTTAAGAAATTTAAGGCTTTTAAAGAGAACTTGACCAAGACTTTGTCTAATAAGATCTGACTATTTGAGCATGCATATGTGACTTTAATATATGTTATAAATGCATAAGAATTACATGTTAAGATGCCTTGTTTAAGCTAAGTTGACTTAGTGTAAAATTTAAAGAAAAATAGAATGAGGAAGCTAATGTCAAGTAATGAGCATAGTATGATATGACCATGCAAACATGTGTATTAGGATTCATTATGCCTATAGACATATTAACATGATCATAGTTTAATTAATGTATGGTTTTAACTTATGCACACCTACTCATAAAAAGGGAAATTTCTAAAATATGCACTATGTGAGCAAATTATTTATGTGTTGTCTATATACAAGCATGACTACTTAGTATTGTATGACCAAGATTGTAAAGCATGATGATTACGTGACTTTTTATGTTTTAATGACATATAATGTATAAGTTAAACTTGTGGTAATGAATTCAAGTATGGTCATGTGTTATATGTGAAACTCTAGCATATATGTATGTTAAAATGTATGTGTGATTAGTGTGTTAGAGTTGAACTGAAGTCAGGAGAGCAGAAGCTCAATCCTAGTCTGGCTAAGGGACAAAGGCGGTCTTGGACTTAGTTCCTAAGCTAGACTGCAACACCATTTGCAAATCCTGCAGTCTTCTTAGAGATGAGCTATTTTTGGTTCTGAAAGTTAAGGCATGCTTATATGATTACTTTACTTTGTAATGTGTGGCCAATAGGTCATATAAGGTGTTGAGAAGCATGCCATATGACAACTGAATTCTTTTAAGTGTAGACTCGTATTAGTTTACACATAGTAATTGAAAAACCGACTTGTTAATGTTAGGTCATTTCAACGCAAGTTAGTTAAAGCTAGTATTATACTGTAGCTGAGCAAACAGGAAAGTCCCCTAAAGTTACTCCATTTATTAGTGAGCAAGTATCTAAACCTTACGTACTACCTTTATTTTGTGCAAACAGGTATAAGTTTATGCAAGTTCTTTGAACCCTACTTAAGTTTATGCAAGTTCTTTGAACCATACTTTTGTTAAGCAAGTTCCTTGAACCCTACTTTTGTCAAGAAAGTTCCTTGAACCCTACTTTTGTTAAGCAAGTTCCTTGAACCCTACTTTTGTTAGGCAAATTTCCCTAAACTTACTCTATATTGTATTGAGCAAGTATCCGAATTTATTGTGTTGCAAGTAATAGAGTCTGAATCTTTGTTCGGTCAGACAAACGTGTGAAGTTTTAACAGCTATCCAAGCCAACTGATGGTAAGGATTCTTAGACTGAAAGAACACCCCTTTCTATGAGAGGGGATTGCAGTTATCTAATAAAGATACAATGAACATATTTAAATGTTATGCATATACATAGAGTACGTGAGGCTGATCCCCTCAAGTACTTATTCTGTAGCAAGTAACCAAAGGGTTAATTAGCTATTGATTCCATTGGAGTGTTATAGTTCCAAGTCTATTTGACTAGCAGTTATTCTAAAAGCAATCATTATCTTTGTTTATGATATTCATATTGTTGAATCCTTCAGATATTATACTGTTGAACCCTTTGCCAGACATTTTTCCATTCATCATGATATATCCTTATTGTTGGGCTTAAACTTGTTGAGCAAACTTGTTGCTCATCCTTACTATATCATGAATTATATTGCAGCTAAGCCCGAGACCTCAAGAAAGGACAAGGGTAAAGGGAAGATGTAGGATTATTGCGAGAAGTAGAATTTATCTTATGCTTAGTTTAAATTACGATTATGTAATGTGAACCCTAATATTTATTTTAGAGTATGATTGTAAGATGATATTAAGGTTATCGTATCTTGGGACTAGTAACACCTTTTGAATGAACGACGTACGTTTATTATATTCCGCATTTTAGTTATCGTATGTTGTTTAGAGGTGGATGTTTGTAGTTTATCGTGATGACCGAACCGGGGTCAGAGGACCCGGTTTCGGGGGCGTCATATTTTCCATCAAACTCCATATCAGCCGAGATGTATGATGCTCTATATGACCGTAACATAGAGTTACAGGACGAAGTTGAGGAGCTGAAGGAGTTAGTTGAGATGCATCATGCTGCGGTAGAGGAGAAGGATGCGAAGATTCAGGAACTCGACTCAATACTTTGAAACATAGAGTGGGACCTACTTCATACCAAGGGTCAGCATGAAGACCTGTTGGTGGTGAACGAGAAGATGAAGACTGACTTGGAGAAATTGAAAGATGATTTCAAGGAGGAATCAGCTAAGCATGCAAGAGCAGAGGATGCTTGGATGAAGGCGACTCAACGTGCAAACCGTGTTGAGGCTAAGGTTCAAGTGAAGAAAGCCAAGATGAAGGAGATGGATTATGCTTTTAATTCATGATTGATAACAGAACGGTGTATCGTATCATGGAGGAAGAGCGTCGGGAAGCCTTACGACGTCTTAATATGCCTAGATAGAATAAGAGTGATGATAATGTGTGGTTAATTATGTGAAAAAATAAATTGTGAATCCCTTATTTTGAGATGAATAAAGGGATAGAATGAGTATGTAATCCTGAAACTTGTCTAGTTCAGGAAAGTGAATGTTTATAGTAGTTATGCTATCTTGAGTATGTTCTAAAACTTTATGAATAAATAAAATATCAAAGTTTATTTGAAATGTTATGTGTTAAAGCTTTAATCTTAGAATGTTTAAGTTAAACTTCAAATACCCAAGAAGTTGAGTAATGAACCAATAAAGCGTATATTTTAGCAGAAAATGCCTCCTAGAAGAAGACAACCACGTCAGCAAGCACCTCTTGAGGGGTCTACTACTAATAATAACGAGGCCAACACTAATCCGGTTCAGCAGTTGGTAGCTCTGTTGACGGGTGCACTTGTGAATCAACCGCAAGCTCAAGTCACGACTTTCAAGGAGTTCAAAACGGTTGGACCGCCAGAATTTCAAGGGTCTATGAATCTAGTGGAAGCCCAAACCTGGATCATGGAAATGGAGAAAGTGTTCGACCTTGCTAGAGTTAATGAGGATCAGAAGATTGCGTTCGCAACGTTCATGCTGAAGTCTGAAGCTAGCTACTGGTGGCAGGAAAACAAGGTTCGTGGAGGACAAGGAGTGATAACATGGGATAGATTTAAGGAAATGTTTTTCGAAATGTACTTTCCAGCAAGTTCTCGGAATAAGCTGGAAGTGCAATTTCTGGAGCTGAAACAAGGAACTATGACGGTGCCAGAATATGCTACGAAGTTTAACGAGTTGGCAAGGTTTACCACATATCAAGTCAATACCGACGAGCATAAAGCAAGAAGGTACGAACAAGGATTGAAGCCTTGGCTTTACAGCAAGGTTTCAATGTTCCAGCTGAACAAATTTGCGGCTGGACTGGAGAAGGCGATTATCGCGGAAGGTGGAAGCGATGCCTTGACCAAGTACAACCAAGAACAAAAGAAGAGGAAGAATGGGAATGAAAATAAGGCTGGTGGAAGTAATGTTGGAAATAATAATTAGAAGAGGAAATGGAGCGAGAATTCAACTATGGGAGGACAGCAAGGAAATCAACAGAAGAAAAAGTTTGAGGCATGTGCGACGTGTGGAAAGAACCATATTAGGGTATGTTTGAAGGAAAAGAGGGTATGTTTCAACTGTGGTCAGGAGGGACACATTGCACCAAACTGTTTTAGCCTGAAGAATGGATCATGTTTTACATGCGGTTCAAAGGATCACATGGCTCGTGATTTCCCTAAGAAGCTAACAGTAAGTGCAAGTGGCGGAAAAGGAAACAACAACGGTGGTGGTGCATCATTGATTATCGTGGACCAAAGACGGTCAAAACCGACCTCATTGCGAGGACTTTCAAAATGATGCGCAATCTGTCGATGATCTAAGGATGTGGTGTCAGGTATCATTCTGATTAATGGTATTAATGCTTATGTACTATTTAATTCGGGTGCTACTTGTTCATTTATATCTGATGAATTTGCTCAGAATTTAGATTTTCCTTAGGAAGAATTAGAATTTCCTTCAAGTATAGAGATTTCGAATAGGGAAGTGATTCTTGATAAATTCATATATAGGAATTGTAGCGTGGATATAAAAGGTCATGAGATGATGGTAGATTTGATACCAATTAGACTTGGTGAATTCGATGTTATATTGCAAACGGATTGGTTATTCAATTACAGAGCAGTAATTGATTGCCAAAGGAAATGTGTTAACCTTATGACTCCGTCAAAGGTTATGTTCTTTGGCAGCAAGTCACCTCGACAAGCAAGTTGTCTGATGGTGATGCAAGCCAAGAAGTTGTTGAGACAAGGATGTGTAGGATACTTAGCCTACATAGTCAATACACAGAAAAAGAGTGCGAAGTTAGAAGAGATACCAATTATAAGAGATTTTACAGACGTATTTTGTAACGACCCCAAAATTCATACAATTTAATTCTCGACTTCGGTCGTTAATAATACATTCAACTTCTAATTTTACATCCTTAAACGATAATACAACCATTGAAATTTGCGAAATAATTAAAATTTTCTATTACAAACTATCCTCATTCCCAAAACCTTCAACCTTTACATCTAAATATTTTAGAATCATTTTAATACTACAATAGTTTACATCGCAAAACGATATTACAATTCAACATTAATACATTATTCAAAACCTTAAACATAGTTTAAATAATAATAACACAACCAAAGTGTATAAATCTTCCAGTATCACATCTGATTCATGTCTTTCAAGTAACACATAAATTAACCTTGAATCTTGAACCTGCAAAAGTGGTTATTTGAAAGGTTGAGCTCGACAACTCAGCAAAATCTAACAGTTTTCATGCATCACATAGCACATAATAACATGCTCAAGATATAACATACATGCTACAGTTCATATAACAAGTGTAAAGATTGAATCCTTACTCAATCAGCATGCTTTAATCAATCAACATAGTCATAAATCAACTTTAACATTTCATACTTTCAACATATATATAACACATCATGCTTTTTGCAATAAAGATTTAAAACAGTTAATCATCTAGTTCACATAGCAAATAGGAACTGAAAGACTTGCCTGATCCATAGTTTATGAACTACAACTTAACTGCTTAACGCTTTTCTGCACTTCGTGTATTCCTACACAATTATATAATCATAGATTCACATCCATTAGTCACATATTAACACATAGTAGTTGTAATGTAAACTTTACGCTATATCTCATAATTCTGATGACATCCAACTTTGGATATGCTATAAACAACATATTAACCTATTTTTAAAAGTTATTGGACACCCATTTCGGATAAGATAGACAGTCCCAAACAATGTTCAAAAAGGGCGTTCAAATCTGTTTTTCATTCTTTCCCAGCTTTACCCTCTCTTGCTAAAATAGTCATAACTAATTTGTTTCAAAACATTTTTGAGCAATTCTTAAGCCCACGCGAAGCTAACTTCCGAGGCTACAACTTTCATTCTTTGACTATTTCCAAATTCAAAACAGAGAATTCTGGAAAAGTCGTTCAAGGAGACCATCCCGAGTTGGTTAGACAGTTTTGACGCGACTGCTTTGAATAGTCATAACTCTTTGCTCCAAAGTCAAAATTAGTCCGTTCCAGAGTCTATGGAAAGCTAATTCAGTGTACTATAACATACCAAAAGCCCAGAAGTTTCTAGAAATATTAACTAATCGAAACAGTGTCCCGAATAGCACCTCCTGCTGCTGACTTTCGGTTTGACAAATTCGATACATTTCCTTCCAATCATCGAAACTCCTCATCCGAGGCCTGGAATGAGGCCATTCCAAAGCCTATGGCTTCCTAACTCAAAGGCACTACAACTACCCGAAAACTCGAAATTTTAGGCAACATAGCTATTCCGAATTTGACACTATAGTCTTTATTCATTTAGTTTTATTTCTAGACATGGTTTACTAAAATCTTCATCACTGATTCATTTTAACTCCGATTTGGTTTATTCAAGTTAGGTAATCTTCAGAACTTAGAGGGGTATAACATACAATCATCAAATTAAGCTTTTAGACATAAATCAAAAGCACAAATGGTCCTCAAGCTCGATCCCAAAAGCATCCAACATGATTCTTTGTAAATATTTTATTTTGTGAGTTTTGGTTACACTTGGATGATGTTAAGGCTTCATATCTCTAATTAGAATCATTAGAACTCATTTACATAATCAATTACAAGCCAAAATAAACATAGTAAACTAACTAGTTTACTAACAAAACTAACTAAACTTCCAAAATTTAAACTTTAACTAACAAACTAAATACAATATTTAAAATAATAACATTACCAAAAATTAAATAAGAAACATACCCGAAAATACGAGTTTCACAAACTGAATACGCACTTCCACGTCAAAATTTAACTAAGGAGATTTTTATAAAAAGTCCTCCCACAACAAAGCCTTTCTCAAAAATTGGAGGCCTTATTGTTGGTGAATGAAACAAAGGATCAAGCCCTTCTATTTATAGGTTTAGCAAAGGGTAAAGTTCTCAATTTAGTTGACGTGGGACTTGGTTTATACTAATTCTAATTTGTTTATATTAATTTTTCCTATTTTCAACATGCTAAGTGTATTCATTCATCACGAATTTGTTTCTTAACCAATTCGATCCGTTCAAGTTGCGTTGTTTTCGTTTTATAGAGGAGAACAACAATCATCCATTAATTTAAAGTTTCAATCACGAATTCATCATCAACTTTAGTTCCAAAGTACACAAAAACACACATTACAATCAAAACCCAAACTACTCTTCTTTAGTATAAATACATGAATTTGATTTTTGAAAATTTGTTTCTAGATGACCATTATCAAATTATAAATATCTAATAACATATAAAACATCGTAACCCACAAATTCATTAACCAAAACTCCAATTTTAAAAGAAACTCAAGAACACATAAACTAGAAATATAAACTAGATTATGTACCTTTAATTCCTTAAGAAATAAAATACCTTATCAGTAAAATTATAATTTCTATTCAACCATTATAATCCTAACATTATTTAACAAATTCTCACTACTCTAATTTAATTAATTAATTAAATTAGAATATCACAATTATATTCGCATAATAAAATACGTATAAATCTCATCTATTTTATCACACTTAAATAAACTATCTCATAATAATTTTCATCAAATATTTATTTAATACCATAAATATTCATTTTATTCCATAAAGTTTGCAACTAAAATATTTAATGTACTTAATAAATATTTTACTCGCATTATACTAATATTTACATTTTCATGCAATATATTACCTTCTCACTTTATTAAATCAATTATACTTGTATTAATTCACTATTTTAATTAAGTGAATTATTCACACTATTTATGAAACTTAACTCATAATAATTTCCATTTCCCACAAGGCATAATAATTAAAATTATATTATCTCATAAAATAATTTCAACTTAATTAAATAAACTAATATTATTTAATTTCTTTAATAGTTTAATTAACTATTAAATCTCACATTCTCCAACATATGAATATATAATTCTCTTCACACCAAATCACATAATTCAAAATATATACACCTCATAATAAGAATTTTAATTATTAAATTCTTATTTTAATAACTTATAAAAATTCGGGTTGTCACATATTTCCAGACGATTTGTCGGGTCTTCCGCTGGATCGACAAATCGAGTTTGTGATTGACTTACTACCGAGAACTACCGATATCTAAGGCACCATCTGTAATGGCCTGAGAGAGATGAAGGAGTTTATGGTGCAATCGAAAGAATTGCTCGACAAGAAGTATATTCAGGTGAGTGTGTCGTCATGGGGAGCACCGATGTTGTTTGTTAAGAAGAAAGACGGATCAATGCGGCTCTGCATTGATTATAGAGAATTCAATAAGGTCACGATCAAAAATAAGTATTCATTACCTAGAATCGATGACCTGTTCGATCAGTTGAAGGGAGCGAGATATTTCTCGAAGATAGATTTGAGAAGTGGTTATCATCAGCTAAAGGTGAGGCCGGAGGATGTGCCAAAAATAGCGTTCAGGACTCGATATGGTCATTACGAGTTTCAGGTTATGTCTTTTGGTTTAACCAACACACCTGCATCGTTCATGGATTTGATGAACATGGTGTTTAAACCATTTTTGGTCAAATTTGTGGTGGTATTTATTGATGATATATTGGTATATTCCAAAACCAAAGAGGAACATGTCGAACATTTGAGAGTGACGTTGGAGACATTGAGAAAAGAGAAGTTGTACGCTAAGTTCTCAAAATGCGAATTTTGGTTGGAGCGTGTACAGTTTCTCAGACACGTTATTGATAAGGATGTAATTTCGGTGGATCCATCAAAAGTTGAAGTCAGTAATAAATCGGGATCGGTAGAGACACCGTCGTAAGTAAGGAGTTTTCTAGGATTGGCGGAGTTACTACTAGGCGTTTAATTTAAAGATTTTTCCAAGATCGTAACTCTCAGTTGATTGAATTTAACTAGGAAGGCGATTAAGTTTGTTTGGACGGAGAAGTGTGAGGAAAGTTTTCGAGAGTTAAAGAAGAGGTTGATTTCGGCTTTGTGTTGCCATTGCTTAATAATCTGAAATTTTGTGGTATATAGTGACGCATCGCATAAAGGACTCAGGCGTGTGCTTATGCGTAATCAGCGGAGTTATAATACATATGCATCACGTCAAATTTGAAAGATTACGAGAAGGTATCCGACTCATGACTTAGAGTTGGCGGTGGTGGTGTTTGCCCTGAAAATTTGGAGACATTATCTTTTTGGAGAGAGGTATGAGATATATACCAACCATAAAAGTCTGAAGTATATCTTTACACAAAAAGACCTGAACATGCGACAAAGAAGATGGTTGGAGCTGATCAAAGATTATGATTGCAAAATTTTCTATCATCCCAGAAAGGTGAATGGTGTTGCTGATGCCTTAAGTATGAAGGGACGGGAGAAGTTAATGTTGTTAATTGCTCAAGAGAAGCTAGTGTCGGAAATGGCTAAGATGGAGTTGGAAATTAAATATTCGACAAAATATGATGAAAAGTTATTCCATATGGGAAATAGTTCAATGTTGGTAGATAAGGTGAAAAATGCACAACTTCATGATGAAGACTGCGAAAAGATAAAATAGAAGATATCTAAAGGTGAGGAAAAAAAATTTAAAACTGATTCGGAAGGATTACTTCGATTTGAAGGGAGGATTTAGGTTTTGCCAGTACCAGAAGTTAAAGAAGAAATTCTGAATGAAGCCCATAATTCAAGATATTTGATTCACCCTGGGAGTACAAAGATGTACCAGGATCTTAGACATCATTTTTGGTGGCCGAAAATGAAGAAGTATGTGGCTGAATGTGTGGCAAGGTGATTAACGTGTCAGAAAGTCAAAGCTGAACATCAAAGGCCAAGCGGATTATTACAACCGTTGGAGATACCAGAATGGAAGTGGGAGCATGTCACAATGGATTTTGTGGTAGGTCTTCCAACGATTTTGTTTAACTTTTCATCAAAGTTACAATCCTTGTGGAGAAGAGGCACCTCATCAGCAAGTACATGCACATCTAAATTCAGAGTACTGAAACAAAATATGCTTCACTTAATATATGAAACTATGTAATCATATAAAAGTTAGCATGTACTGACTAAACAACTGCTAATATTGTACAAAAGCAAGAAGTTAATGATATCTACAGGGCAGAGGGATTTTCTGCCCATTTTACCCTTGTCGACCAATACATGGAGTGTTGTTCCAATTGTCAAGGGTAAATTCTTGATGGACTGCAGTGTATGACGGGCTATCATCATCCTCCTTCTCCCGAATGATGACCATAACATCTGGGCAATCATCATCTGGGGTATATCTATTTGTATGCTCATCATGGACAATGATACATATGTCTGACATCATCATGGCGATGTCTTGTTTACGTCTCTGTTCCCTTTCTTCCACTTTGGGATCAGAAATCAGGACCTCTTTTTCTTTAACCGGTATCGATTTGGGAAATAACATAGCCATAACTTGGGCTGTCACCTTTATTGGAGACTGTACAAGCTCAGGATTTGTAGGTGGAGATAATCGTCGTGTGGCAGAAGCTTGAGGAATCTGCTTGTGCTTATGAAGATTCCTATAACTGGAACTGGAAGCATAGCCTAGTCTGGCTGTCCTGGCTTTATTGGACACTTGAATTGGGTACTTAATGCCCTGATGATTTTTACCTAGCCCTTGTCCAGGTTGATGACCCAATGATATAATTTCTTGAGTAGCTAACATTACTTCGATAGAAATCTTGGGTACGGGAAGTGGCTTCCCAATAGGATGGTATTGCATGTTGCTCACTTCCAGGCTGTGAAAACTGACTGGTTCAACTTCTGAATTGAAGTTGGTGAGTGGTATTTCACCCAGTTCAGGACATTCCGGCTCAGCGTTAACAGTGACTAGTTTGTTGTTGATAATGTACTTGAGTTGTTGATGAAGGGTTAAAGGGATGGCTCCAGCCATGTTGATCAATGGTCTCCCTAATAACAGGTTATATCCTGAATCTATCTTGAGCACAAGAAAAGATATGCAGAATGTATGGGGACCAATCTCAATTGGTAGTTCATTCTCTCTAACTGAATTTCAGCGGGATAATTCAAAAGCTTTAATAACCGTATGGCTGCTTCGGATCCGTTTGAGGTTGACGTTCATCTTCACCAAAGTGGCATAAGGACAGATATTCAGAGATGAACCTCCATCTATCAAGACTCCCGCTAGCATATATCCAGAGGACAAAACCGCAATGTGCAACGACTTGCAATGACCGGTCCCTTCGGGCGGTATGTTATCATCAGTGAAAGATATAACATTGTTGTTGAAAATGTGATCAACAAGATGTTGAAATTTTTCCACATCCATTGATTTTGGTAAGTAGGATTCTTCCAAAGCCTTCAGTAAGATCTTCCTGTGATCCTCAGAAGAGAAAACCAAGTACAATATTGAAATTTGATGTGGAGCTTCTCTTAAGCTTAAAACCACCTTGGCTTCATTATAGCCCATAGTATGGAGGAATTTTTCAATCTTCTCCATGGGAATTTTCCCCTTTGATTTGATGGTAGGCTTCATCACCCTTTGGGGAAGATATAGTGGATTATCCTTCAACACTGCATTAGGTGTATGAGACGTGGATCCTTCAGCTTCTCCATAATTCCATGGGACTTTTTGTAAGCTGACAACAGGATATTGTGGTCTGGATGGTAAGCAAATTGGCTCTGGTTCAGCCACTTTTAAATGATTATCAATACCTTTGAGTTGGATTGCTTGTATTGTGAAAGGTTTGAAAGTCTCATCATCCTCAGCGGATATAACTGCTACTAATCCCTTCTATTTGGTAGGACAGGTATTCCCACTCTCGAGTAGCATAGTGTCATCATCTGCCAGCTGCAGGACACCGCTCTCAATTAAATTCTGAATAAGGTGGCGGAGTGCCCATCATTTTTCTGTGTCGTGACCACGAGAATGTGAATGATATTGACATATTCAATCAGAGTTGAATCTTCTTGAATGGGGATTAATTGGAGGTAAAAGGGAGGCGATCCTTCCTTCATTGATCACTATCTAAAATATATCCTTCATAGGTTGGCCTAGGTATGTAAATTCCCTATTATTGGCAAAATCCCGACGGGCTTTGGCACTTGCTCTCTTTGCAACTTTATCCTCCAGTGTTTCATTTTCTGAAGGCAATGACGGAATATTCATAACAAAAGGAAGGAGACTGGCATGCTCCTAGCTAACTAATTGGCATGTGACTTGATGTTGATGGATCACTAGTTCTGCCAATTACTCAATTTGCTTGCAGAGAGCTTTCATCTTTCGTTCCATTACAAATTGGAACTTTGCATAATCCCATTTGTCAACACCATCTTTGATGATCTGGGATGATTCATCGTTGAAATTGGAACTCTGTTCACTTCTCCAATTAATCATATTAACCTCTTCTTCTTTGTGTTCAGGAAAAGGGTTGTCTTGCATATGAGGTTGATCTAGCTTGGTGACCACGATCTCACCGTTGTCTATTAAATCTTGGATCTTGTGTTTCAAGGCCCAATAATCTTGAGTATCATGTCCAGTTGCCCGAGCATGATAAGCACACTTTCGAGTAGCATTGAAACCCTTCCCATTCGGGTTGGCTGGTGGAAGAAGATGTGTGATTTTCTTCTAAGTCGTCAGAAGAGCAAGAATATTCTCGAGCGAGTCCCCTAAGGGTGTGAACGTTCGAGTGCGCTTTGCTTATCCCCCTTTAGGCAATGGAGGGTTTGAAGACTGTGCTTGAAAAGGGGAGTAGTTTCTCCTTTAGATAGGCATACTCCGATTGCCATTTTGACCTTGTAGTATAAAGGAAACATCCTCCTCTTTCTTTTTATGGACCCTTCGGGGGTTGTTTCCATAAGTTCCAGATTGGATGTGCTCAGCAACTGCTTTAACAAATGCTAGGTCTTGAATCTTTCCTGACTTCAATCCCATCTCAACCATCTCTCCTGGCTTGATCATTTCAGAAAATGGTTTGCCAATACCAGCTAAGACTCTCTCATAGAAAGGAGCTTCTTGTATGTCTATGAAGGTCATAACCATTTCTGACTCTGTCATAGAAGGAATAACTTGAGCAGTGAGGCGCCTCCAGCTTTGAACATACTCTCTAAATGACTCATTGGACTATTTCTTGACCTTGGTAATCTGGTATCGGTCAGGAGCCATATGAGACTGAAAGTTGTATTGAGTGAAGAAGGCATGAGCTAGCTCTTCCTAACTATGGATCTTTGAGTTGTCTAATTTAGTATACCATGAATGGGCTTCTCCAGTCAGACTCTTCTGAAGTAGCTGCATTATGAGCTTCTCGTCCTCTGCATAAGATCCAAGTTCTCCAATGAACACCTTTAAATATGTGTAAGGATCCCCTAACCCATCATACTTTTCAAAGTCAAGGGTTTTAAATTTCTCTAGATAATGAACACCAGGGAATATACAAAGATCAGCATATAAAACACTTTCATGTGCTCCAATCCCTTTGAGAGAACGAATGGTTTCTTCCATTTGAAGGACCTTTATCCTGATATCACCGGTGTCGGGATCTCCTTTGAGATGGGTGTTTTAAGGATCTTTGTTGGTAGTATCCAATTGAGGTTCTCGATTTGTTTTATTCAAACCTTGAGTTCCTCCCTGTGTAGAAGATTTTGTATGTGTAGGCATCTTTGGGCCCTGAGTAGACTGATGCAGTTCTTTAAGTAGAATAGCCAAGTCTATAATTTGTTGAGTTAATCTTTTAAATTCTTAACTAGAAATGGGATTAGACTAGTCAGATGAAGACAAGATTGGCGGTAGGCTCGTGGCCTTTTTGGACTTCGAGCGGGTAACAGGCCCAATTGTTTCCCTACAAAAACTTATGTAGTTTAGTCTTAGGGATAATGTAAATGTTTACAGAATAGCATGCTAATTTAAATATGCATGTGCACATATTTCTTCATATTTCCCATTACAATGAGATTGATATGGCATGATTCTACGAATAAATGTTTTATACATGTAATTAAAAATGGGGAGTATGAAGAAACTTCCCTCCACATTTGGTTTATCAGATGCTGACCTATCTTAGGTTTACTCTCGCGGCTTTTTGGCATGAAGGTTCCCATATCCTCGCAATCTACTTGACGGGAAGTTAATCCGGTCTTTCAATTAGAGCGAATCTGGGTGGTGCCTTTTCTGAGCCATATTGGAATTAGTCTCCCTACGAGTCCAATAATCAAACACTGATAGGATAGCCTCCTGATGGAGGAACCACACAGCATACATTCACATAGAACGTGTCTCACCGTTTATGAAAAATGATGACATGTGCGAAGCACTAATATCACAGATATATATATTGCAGTGCAGTAAGTAAATGCATTCGTAAACATTCATCATAAATGTAAATGCAACATCCACACACAAGCATATAACAGTTTTGAAAAGTTTGTAGTAGCGGCTTAAACCCTCTTACTAGAGTCCCCAGCAGAGTCGCCACCTATCGACTTATAGTTTACTATTCTTGCGATTTTTGACCCTTTTCTCCTATCAACGTCGAGATTTTTATTGTTCCTTTTCTGTTCTTGTCTTTTGGTGTTCTCATGTTAGGTGAGATTTGTTTGAAAAGACAAGTGAAAAAGGTCCGACATGTATATGTCGATGATTTGACTGTAAGAGTCGCCAGTTGGTGTTTTTAACTGGTTGCACCAACGCAACCGAGAAAAGGTTTGCACATTGACCCAATGATGTGACACTACTAAACGGGTCTGTAAAATCGAGATTCATTTGGGTTCAGGGGTTTGATTATGCGGAGGGAATGTGTAAGGCACCCCCCGACGTCCGTGTTACCACGGTAACCGCCACTTTTCAAGAAACAATTATATGAATATGTGTGTGTATGGGTCAATGTGATGGTATTTGGAAGTAAAGCGAGGCCTCGTTCGTACCTATATACAAAGGGATTGAATTTGTATGAAAAATTCAGTTTTAGCAAGATATAGCAGTGAGGTTTTGTAAAAGATGTTTTTCAAACCCTGTGCTCAATAGTAATTGAGACCTTTCGATACTTCCATTTTATAATAATGTTCGGCTTGGTTGCTTTTATTTTCGAGATGTGAAGCATCTTCGAGAAAATAATATTTAGCAGTGCCGAACTCCTCATGGGCATGAAAGCCATCTATGGAAATTCAAACACCGTGAATAATTTTAAGTCGCATAGATTGAAAATGTGTAAAATCATGGGAACCGAATCTAGATTGAGAGACTAAATCATGTGATCACATGATTCCTAAGCTCACGATGATGCCGCAATTTATATAAAAGCAATAAACAGTTATATATATAACAGATGTGTATATATATATATATATATATATATATATATCTACAGACATGATCAACCACCACGAAGCACCTCCGCGGAGGATTGGAAATATGAATATATAAAAGCGGTAAATATATATATAGAGACATGATCAACCACCACGAAGCACCTCCACGGGGATCAAAAATGTAAATAAAAACAAGAATGTGATTAACCGCCATTTAAGTAAACTCCAAATTTGGACTAAATGTAAAAAAAGCAGTAAAAAATGATCAACCGCCACGAAGTAAACTCCAGGCGGGACTAAATGTAAATAAAGCAGTAAAAGGCCACGAAGAAAACTCTAGGCCTAACAGAAACGTATATATATATATAAGCATTAAACGCACCAGATATAAAATCTAGGCTCATCGAACAGAGTCCAACAATAGTTTATATATATAAATATATATATATATATATATATATAAGTAATAAACACTACGGATGAAAAATCCAAGCTCATCAGACAGAGTCCGACAATAGTTCATATATATAAGTATATATATATATATAAGCAAATAAACGCTGCAGACATAAGTCTAGGCTCAATCAAGGCATAACTCAAAAATGTTAGTCCATATATAAATATATATATATAAGTATATATATACAGACAAAAAAGAAAACCACCGACCGAAGTTCGGGCATACACACACAACACGACTCTCAATGTGAAGAAGAGTGTGTGCAAAGATGAAGAGAAAGGCTTTATTATGTGTAAGAAGGCTTACAGTGGGCTGCCAAAGAAGACTTCTATGACTTTAAGTGGATGAACACTTGGCTCTCGCCGGTAAAAATATAGCTATATGTGAGCTAACAAGTGCTTAAAATGAGAAAGCACACAATATAGGGTATGTACAGAGCAAATTTGACAGGGCTTCCTCGCCTTTTTCTCTTATGAAATGGCCACCCCAAGCCCTATATTTATAGAGCTGGGAGCCACAGTTGTACTGTGACGGCAGCGCAGATGTACTGCGGTGGTAGGGGTGTCCCGGACTCGGTGGGTCTGCCTAGTCTCAGCACGTAGACATGTGTGTTGTGATGTCCGCTCAAGCTTTCAAACGCCAATCAGAAGCATCCGATTGAGGTGTATAAGACCGTTTCAGCATACTTTTTGTCAAGAGCTACATGAATGTCATAGGATTAGAGGTCAGACGAAGTCGGAAAAGCGGAACCATGTCCCTATCTCTTGAGCTTCAAATTTTATCGGTGCAGCCGCCTCCGTAGTAGTCACTCGGGATTGCAACTCCTTGGTTCTTGTAGGACATTGTTGTGTATGTATGTATAAAATGTTGAGATGGCACAATGTGGGGTCGAGGTGGCAAAATGACGATATTGCCCCTCACTAGGGTTATCTCCGATTTGGGTTGATAACGCAGACGTTGCTAAGGGTTATCTCTGAGATTGGACTGCTGCAAGTGCTGAAGGTCCTCATGGTCATCTCTGAGGTGTTCCCGTCTTCCCGGGGATATCTCTGGGTCTTAGGAATTGAGTGCCTCGGTGGGAGTTACGAGGTTGAAGCTGTATGCATTTGAAACAAGCATTCTGGGATTATCGCCGAAACTGCAACTTTACTCCTTGGGGTTATCTCCAAGGTTGACATTATCTTTCCCGGTGTTGTTTTCGGGACTGAGACTGAATATCTCAGGGTTGTCTCTGAGATGGATCAGCCTTCTCTGGTGGAATTTCTTATATTTGAACTGCATCCCTCGTGGTTATCTTCGAGGATGGAAATGCTACTCCCGGTGTGTTTTTTGAGATGGACTGAATTTTCGGAGGTATTTCTGAGACTAAGCTGAGTTGTCTTCCAAGGTCATCTCTGAAAGACGATTTTGCCTTCTTGAAATGTTAGTAACAGGTGTACAGAAAATTTTGAGTGTCTACAAGGCGTTAAAACACTTGCCTTTTCACTTTACAAGGATCAAACCACTTTCTTTTTCACATTACCAGGCGTCAAGCCACCTTCCTCTTCACATTGCAAGGGCCAAGCTAGAATTCTTCTATAAATAGAAACTCATTTCTTCCTTCATTCTCACCAATTCACTAAAACTATAGAGAGAGAAACTATAGAGAGAGAATAAAAGAGAAAGAAGTAGAGTATTCTACTACTACACTATTGCAGTATCAAATCTCCTACTAAAGTAAGGGGTATTATTTCTTTCATATTCGTAAAGGATGTTATTTTCTTCATACTCATAATGGTTATCATTATATTCCTTATTAATATGTGGGAATAACATGTCTACATGAATTACCGCATGCATGGTGAATAACCCTTCGTATTCATTCTTTATTAAATTATGGAAATGATCCGCTCACGCTTGAATTACTGCATTGACAAAAGTTAAAATCCATTTAGATTTCAGATATTATTTTATTTCATATTCCTAAATCTAAACTAACCATGGTAATTATTGCTTCTATAATTCTAATCTTTTCATGTCAGGGTACTATTTATTTGGGGTACTATTCATTCAGGGTACTTTGCATGACAAGGTACTACTCATTCAGGGTAATAATCATGTCGGGGAACTATTCACGACAAAATTTATTTCCTTTTTGTCCAAATTATTTATGTTACATTAATATCATTCTTGAATTTTACTCCACAATTAGTTAGCATGTTGACAATTTGGACATTGAACTCTAGATAAATTTAATTATAAATCTATAATATTTGTCATTGATCTCATTTATATCATTGTTATAATCCTCAGACTTAAATTGTGGTTAAATTTATCTTTTCCCGTAGTGAAGTATGAATAAAGATGAATTGTTGATTGATGAATATCTTTGGATGATTTGTGTAACGCCTATACGCTAATAATAAAGATGAAATATTGATTGGTATGATTATGACTATCGCTAGATCAGAACTATGTATTGGTATCACTAGAAAAAGGGCCATCTATGACATTAATGATATCGATAAAGATGATCGCCTATCCTGGCCGCTAATAATAGTAATAGTGACCCCTATCTACGACCGCGAAGGATTCTAGTCACTAGTATATATCAGTGACCGTATGCAGTCGCTAAGAAGAATTTCCCTCCCAAAATTTGAAGCGAAACTTTGGTAGCGTTAATATGAATATCAGATCGCCAGAATTGGCAATCATTGATATTTTCTACTATATAAGTCCTTCCACATCATTAAAATTAACGATACACACGCGTCACGATTGACTTAATTTATGGCTGTCGATACCGATGCTCATAAACTTAATCAAGTTCTGGAGTTCGCTTCGATCAATAAATGAACAAAGTCCTCGGGTGGGTTTGTAAAAAAAGAGAGGGAGAAACTGACGAGAGAGGAGAAGAGGGAGACTTTATTCTCTGTGACTCTTTTAAAGATTAAAGGCTATTGTAAGAGAAGGGTAGTCATAATATTTCTTCATTGGGCGCCTTCACCACGAGCTATTGTAATGCCATTTTGTCTACTTCTTCATTAGAAAGTCCGAGTTGCACCATTACAACCTCAAACTAAAGGTAAAAAAGTTCTAAATCTTATGTTTTGTCATATCCCCTCTATATATCTTGTTTAATTTAGGGTTTCTCCTTTAGGTTTTGTTCAACTATTGATTTTGTAATTGTTTATTGATTATGATTTGGTTTTGTGAATGGGGATTTGGGTTTTTGTTAATTTAATGATTAATATGGAATTAATCAATTAGTGAATATTGTATTTGTGAATGTTTGATGTTTTAATAGTTGTGTTATCTGTAAATTGTCCTAAAGTAGAAAGCACACTATTTAATATGTTGCTACAATAGCTGATTCTATGTATGGTGTTTGGGCTAAACAAGCAATTTACTAATATGACATTGATTAGTACTTAATGGTATACTAGTATATATAAGTGTTTTGGTAACTAAAATTTGGAGACATTATCTTTTTGGAGAGAGGTATGAGATATATACCAACCATAAAAGTCTGAAGTATATCTTTACACAAAAAGACCTGAACATGCGACAAAGAAGATGGTTGGAGCTGATCAAAGTTTATGATTGCGAAATTTTCTATCATCTCAGAAAGGTGAATGGTGTTGCTGATGCCTTAAGTATGAAGGGACGGGAGAAGTTAATGTTGTTAACTGCTCAAGAGAAGCTAGTGTCGGAAATGGCTAAGATGGAGTTGGAAATTAAATATTCGACAAAATATGATGAAAAGTTATTCCATATAGGAAATAGTTCAATGTTGGTAGATAAGGTGAAAAATGCACAACTTCATGATGAAGACTGCGAAAAGATAAAATAGAAGATATCTAAAGGTGAGGAAAACAAATTTAAAACTGATTCGGAAGGATTACTTCGATTTGAAGGGAGGATTTGGGTTTTGCCAGTACCAGAAGTTAAAGAAGAAATTCTGAATGAAGACCATAATTCAAGATATTTGATTCACCCTGGGAGTACAAAGATGTACCAGGATCTTAGACATCATTTTTGGTGGCCGAAAATGAAGAAGGATGTGGCTGAATGCGTGGTAAGATGTTTAACGTGTCAGAAAGTCAAAGCTGAACATCAAAGGCCAAGCGGATTATTACAACCATTGGAGATACCAGAATGGAAGTGGGAGCATGTCACAATGGATTTTGTGGTAGGTCTTCCAACGACTCAACAAGGTTACGATGCCATTTGGGTGATTGTCGATCGACTGACGAAGTCGGCACACTTTTTGCCAATAAAGATTCAATTTACCATAGATCGATTAGCAAAGCTATACGTGAAGGAAATTGTTTCAAGACACGGTGTACCTGTGTCCATTGTATCAGACAAAGATCCGCGTATCACATCTAATTTCTGGAAACGACTACAAGAATGCTTGGGGACACAGCTTAGAATGAGCACAGCGTACCATCCTCAAACCGATGGACAGAGTGAGATAACCATCCAAACACTAGAAGATATGCTCAGAACATGTATCATAGATTTCAAGGGAAATTGGGATGATCATCTACCACTGGCGGAATTGGCTTATAATAATAGTTATCACGCGAGTATTGGCATGCCGCCTTGAAGTGCAGAACTCCATTATGTTGGGACGAGGTAGGTGAACTTCAGCTATTGGGACCAGAATTGGTACAACAGACTGTCTAGATCATCAAGGTTATTCGAGCGAGATTGATCGCAGCACAGGATAGGCAGAAGAAATATGCCGATCAGCATCGACAAAATTGGGAATTTGATGTCGGTAGTTATGTTTTCCTGAAAGTGTCTCCCTGGAAGGGGAAAAATCGATTTGGCAAGAAGGGGAATTTGAGCCCTAGATTTATAGGACCTTATGAAGTGCTTCGACGAGTTGGCAAAGTGGCGTATGAGGTAGCTTTACCTCCGGAGTTAGAGCATATTTATAATATTTTTAATATCTCAATATTGATGCCATATAAGCCTGATTATAAGCATGTTATAGAATATGATGCCTTACAGTTTGAAAAAGATTTGTCCTATGAAGAAGTCCTTATTCAAATTGTTGATAAAAAAGAGAAAGTATTGAGGAATAAAGTGATACCTTCTGTTAAAGTAATCTGGAGGAACCACAATGCTAGGGAAGCTACGTGGGAACTTGAAAGCGTTATGATGAAGAATTATCCTCAGTTATTTGCTTGATTTTGTATAGCGATTCTGGGGACAGAATCTTGTTAAGGCGGGAAGAATGTAACGAATAAATTTTTTAAGTTGTGATTTTGGGGACAGGATCCTTTTAAGAAGGGAATGATGTAACGATCTAGAAATTTATAATTTAATTTAAATATTTATGGAATTAATTAAATTAAATGAATTGTTTAAAGGAAATAAATAAATTAAATAAAGTGATGTGTCTAATTTATTAATTAAATTAGAGATATATTTATTTATTAATTATAAGGTATAATGATAATAAGAATTTTATTATTATTATAAGCCAAAACTAAAGTTATTTAATTAACTAAATTAATTGTGTGACATGAAAACTATATAATATAATAATATAAAAATAATTTAGTTTATGAAGTGGTTTGGTAGCCAAACAAGACCTTGTGGCCTTTGGCTAATTCAACTGACGTAAACCTGTTGGGTTTTACCTGACGTTAGTGGGGGAAGTGGGAGTCAGTTTATAATTCCTATGCGTCTATTGTTTTAAGGCTAAGTTCAGAGAGAAGGAAACACAGAGTGTTGAGAGAGAGCTTGGAAAAGAGAATCACAGAGAATTTGGAGAAGAACGGAGTTGTTCTGAGATTGTCAAGAGAAAGAGAAGGGTTTCTAATTGTTCTTTCTAATCAAGGTATAACCTACTTTAATTTTAACTATTAAGTTTTGATATTGTTGTTGGAAGTATGTGGGATTGTTGTTGAAAATGGATTTATATGTATTATTTTGTAGAATCTGTTATTATCATATATATATATACGTGATTGTTGATTGTCATACACGTGAAATTGGGTTTGAGGAAGGAAATTGAAATATCAGTGTTTATGTTCTTATAATATAGCTTTAGAAAATACAAAAATCCATGTTTAACATTTGTTGTAGTCTATAATTTGTTATTGGATTATGTTAATATGTTAAGAAACTAAAGCGGCGTAGTTCAAATCATGTCTATTGACTAAGAAACGAATTCGTGGTGATCAAATTCGTTAAAAGTGTAAAAATGAAGAAATTTGGAAAAACTATGTTTTTGATTCCTCAAAATGATGTATATGTAATATTTTGTATATAGAATGGTGTTTAGCATGTGTAACTATAATATTACAAAGTTTTAGATGTTGAAGTTGGGTGATTATCTGTAGAATTTGGATTTTTGGCCAAAGCAGAGATCTTTTGAGGTTACGCAAAAGCTCGAACAGAGGCATCAGGCATGGCATGCCATGTGTGCTATCGATGCAAGTGGTGATAACCCAAGATATATTACTAAGCGTAGCGTGAGTAGTGATCTCGAGACGGTGAAGTCTGCTTAATTGCAGGTCATGCGTAACAGACTTGGGTTAGTTTAGCATGCATATTAAGGATATTAAAACATAAAGTGGACTACAATAACATATTGTAAGGTGTTGTAATACAAAGTGTAAAAGAGTTTTAGGTGATTGTTAATTGAGTTATATAATGAAACTAAAAGTGATGTTTTCAAAAGTTAGAAATGAACGAGTAAGTTATGTTGGCTCATAATGCGATTTCAGATTCTTTAAGTATGTTAACCTAAATGGTTAGGTGCTAGGTTAGGGTTATGACCTAAATGTTTATTTAATACCCATATTGTTAATATTCATACAACTAATTATTGTTGCGATTCTAATGATATGTGTAGGGTAATTGGAGATTATTTTACACTTGTGTAGCTTACAAACAAGGCAAGTTTCTAAACCTTAATTCTTTTAATTGAGCAAGCTTTCTAACTTCATTCTTTTCATATTGAATGCATGTTCCCATTCCTAAATCGTTATTGTGCAAGTTCCTAAAATTCTTGTATAGTTGAGCAAACCTAGTTTATCTTGAGTATGTTTTGTGCAAGCTCTTGTAACCTTAATTTGTTACATCGAGCAAGCTTTACTTTCTTTATTATCATTCAAAGCATATGTTGTTCTAATACACTGATTCATAGAAGATTGTTCTAACTCCTTTGAATATAGCACTTTGCATGTATATCATGTTTGTTGAATTATATATTGTTGGTATTCGATATTTGATCTTGATAATCTTGTTCAATTCTATATTGATTATATTAAACCCTTACTGATTGAACTAGTCTATTATGGCATAGTGTTCTAAAATTCTAGAACCACTGATAAGTTAGTTTCGAGCTAAACTTTCTTTGGTGCGAAAATTCTAAATTCAAAATAGGACAAACAACCCTAGCATAGAGGATTTTGTACGTGTAACGTTTAGATGTTTGTGCACAATACATGGTACAAAGGGCTGATCCCCCTAAGTGCGTTAAGAAGGGTCTGTATAGTCTAAAAGACTGTTAAGGTTGAGGGAATAATACCTAAATACCAGAGACATAGTTCGTGGTCTTAAGACCCTCAGACAATGATTTCGAACTTGTTTTTCTATATTTGATTCGTAGAGCAAGTTCATTATTATTCAGCATTCGTTGTTCACTCTCATGTTGCTATCATTGTTATTCCCTATATCAGTGAGCAATTGTTTGCTCACTCTTACATTTAACACTGCAGCTAATGTTGAGAAAGTCAACGAGCCGTCTACTAGCAAAGGAAAGGGCAAGATGTCCAAATGTTGAAGACTTATGAGAATTTTATTTTAATAAATTATGTTAAAAACTTGTTTTATATGTGATGTATTCTGCAAACTTATGTAATAATTTTAAGATTAAATTACCTGGGATTGTTTTGAAAGGATGTAACCCTTTAATGGGGAAGATTATTGTTTAAGTTATTTAAATTATGTCTTTATCCTTTGATTATGGGTAGCTAGATGTAATAGTTTTAGATAAGTGAGCACCAAATCCTGTGGGAAATAAAGTACCTAGATTTGGGGGTGTCACAGTTCTACCACCAGATGTAGAAGTAGAAGATCATAAAAGAAGTTTATACATTCAGAAAAATGAAGATGAATGTAAAAAGCTTAACCTTGTCACATGATCACAAAAATAAATCAATGCTGAAAGCATATTAAGGTAGTGCACCTCTGGATCTTTAGCTGATTCCCCTACATGACCAAAGAAACTGTTGGATTTAGCTCGAGGATAATGCCAACACGACAAAAAGCCACACTGACACCACTACAAGAGCATAATTGTTGTGAATTTGTTCCCCTATATGAATAACGAACTTAATTATGAGAGTTTTCCTCTTGTTAAAGGGAGAACTACATAACCTAAACCACAGAAATATAAAATATAAAAATAAGGTCATTCTGTTACAGGAGACAGCATGACGTTCCAACAACCAACACCACTACACGAGCATAACTGCTTGACTGAGACTTTTTTTATTATGGAGCAACATAGAGGAGGGAAAATACATTCCTGAGCAACAAAGAGAAGAAAAAATTATTATAACTCCAGCATTACCTCATTATTCTGGAATGAGAGCCTCTAATCATATGCCGCCATATACATGTTTTTCTCCTCATATCCGAAAATAACCTGCTGCAAAGTAATCAGCAACCACAAGTCCAGATACAAGTCTGATTCTTATACCTGGAGGATCTAAGCCAGTTTCATTATCAAGTGTTTTTTGCTCAATCCAACACAAGGATCTGAAAAAAATAACATATGTAATTGAAGAAAGAAATTTGACATGATAAACCTATGTGACAATAATTGGTTTAAGAGTTTTAGCAAGAAAAGGCAATGTAACTGAAGTATGCAATTAGTTAATAAAACGTTGAAAAATAAATAAAAGAGAAACTGCATACTGAATATGTTGAAGCATGAGAAACTGATTATGATTTGATGCTCTACTCATTCATACTAACACTAGATCAAAAGGTTAACCGTGTACAAATATTTACAAATAGCAAGTCCCTTGATTATGAATAGTAGTCTAAGTGAATTCAATTGAGTTTGATATGCAAAGGAATCAACCTTTGGGTTTGATATGCAAAGGAGACCAAGAGCCAATGGAACTGCCCTTCTGATATTCTGCTCTCCATACTGTAAAAGTTGCTCTAACAAGCTAGTGAATCGCCATTTCAACTACCAGCTCTTCTATTATAGCTACCATAGCAATTCCAAGTACTGCTGGTCCCTGGTAGGTTTCACCCTTTTAAAAATTAATACTCTAGCTCCAAGATTTTCTCATGCAGATGTGATTAAGTGCAGTCAATCAAAGTCAATGGATGATCAGATATGTTAGAATTATAAGTAAACTCATTAATAAAAATGAAAATTCTGCAGACGGAACTAATCCATACCTGTATCAGATAATTGGGAATTTGGATAAATCCCTGCAGTAAAAGACCAACGTTCTCCAGAGTGTTGTATGGAACAGGGGTAATTACCTGTTGTGTGGAACAGGTAAACAGACATAAAAAAGGTTAACCTTGGATAATTTTCTAAGGAGCCTAAATTGCCAATGAATCCGAAATAACAAAAGTGGGATTCCTCGTCATAACTTTTGAAACTATCGTCTGGTCTGGCATCAACTCTTCCGCAATAACTCTGGTCGCAATATCCTAAGTAGAAAACACATTCATCAAGAACAAAGTTAAAACAAATAGAATTACATAAATAATCTAAAAAATATAGTTATTAGCAGTCATTTCATCCAAATTTTGTCAGTAATGGTGCCAGTAGTAAAGAGCTATACTTTAAAGTCAAATTCTTTAGAAAATAAATTATTTTTCTTAAACTCTCCCTCTAGTATTCAAGTGATTTCAAAGCACTAGCATAGGGACAACCACAATGCACATATTATGTTTCCTTTTTAGACGAACAAAGTTCAAAAAGTAGTTACAGTAGTTAATTTTACCAGCTAAAAAAAAAAAAAAGTTGAACCCATTTTAAAAATAGATTTTTGAACTTTTAAGAATCTAAAAATGTGATAAAAGGAGAAACATGGCCCATTTACGGTAACAAAAAGAGGTTTGTCATATGAAACTCCATTATTTCCTATATAGTAATAGAATGACTATGTTTATATAACACCTGCTCAGAAATAAATGCTATAAAATGACATTACTTATGAACCAAACTAATACTATTTAATAATAAACCTTATCTGTAACAATTCCCGAAAGTAAAGCATTAGCATCAGTCAATAGAGCCGCATCAATCCGGCGAGCTTCCATCCTCCGGCAAGCATCATACACTGTGCTCCCCTCGGGAATTGTTAGGGCTTTCAACAGCCTCAGCTTCTTCACCATCCTTTCCCTACTAACATACCCAAAATCCCAAAATGATTCAACGATCAAATCTCATCAAAAATACACAAATTTCAAAAATAAACAATAAAAAAATCAATTGATAAAAATGAACTTATGATGAGTGAACGAGCGATGTGGACTTGGCGAGGCTTCCATTGGTGGTGGCAGTGGAAGTTCCATTCTTTGATAGACTCAATGATTTCTTCACAGTCGTTGAATTATGTTTCGATTCCTTTGCATTGGCGGCGTTTTTCCTTTTCGATGAGATCGTGGATTTCGGGATCCATTGTTAAGAGGGGGGTGTTTCCCCATGTATTAACGGGATCCATGGTAGACTAATTATAGAGAGAGAGAGAGATCGATAATTGGGTTTTGGTTTTGTGAGCGTAAAAGAGTAGAGAAAGACATATAGTCGCTCCGTATTTTAATTTTAAGTTTTCATTTAAGTGCAATTTTTTGCTCCGTGTTTTTAATATAGATAACGCTTTTTAAAACGTTATCTATTTAAAATAAAAAATTTCCCTTATAAATAGATAACGTTTTTTTATATGTATCTACAATGTTTTGTTAAAAAACACTGTGAAAAAAATACTACAACGTTTTTTATAAAAATGTCATCTTTTAAGTGTTGTCTTTTTATAGTTTTGTACTAGTGCAAGGGTATTGGATGGGAGGTAGCTCATCCGATACTTCTCTAACATAATTCCCATAGGCTGGAGCCTTTTGTAGGGCAACTGGGATGCTTGGCATGTTTTTCTTGTCATGTATATTGATCAAGGAGGCCAAAGTTGCTAACGCATCCGTAAAGTCATTCCTGTTACGGGGAATGTATATAAAGGAGATCTCTTTAAACTCCGAAGCCATATGTAAAACTTGCCGATGATAAGGCAGCAAATGTAGCTCTTTGGTTTGATAGATTCTCGTGGATTATCTGACTACCAACTCGAATTCCCAAAGATAGTTAACCGCATGATTCCCATTGAACGAGCAAGTTTTAGCCCCATGATACAGCCTTCATACTCAGTTGTGTTGTTGGTTCTGATAAACTACAATTTGACAACGACGAGATATTGCTCCCCTGTACCGGATATTAGAACTGCTCCAGCTCTAAAACCTTCCATGTTAACAGCTCCATTGAAATACATTCTCCACATACGACATGAATCGTATTGATGGTATTGCTGAATTATCATTACCCCTTCATCGGAGAAGTATGTTTCTAAGGGTTTATAATCCCCTGTGGGTGTGGTGGCCAGTTGATCAATAATTCCTTGACCTTTGATAGACTTTTACGTCATATAGACGATGTCAAATTTTTGTAGGATCAATTGCCATCTAGACAGCCGACAATTCAGTATGGGTTTACTGAACACGTAATGGAGAGGATCCACGCGGGATATGAGATGGGTTGTGTGACCATGAAGGTAATGTTGTAGCCTAATGGAAGCCAATGTTAAAGCATAACAAGTCTTCTCAATCAGAGTGTACTTGGGTTCACTGTTGTTGAATCTTTTGCTGAGGTAATAGATAGCTCGCTCTTGGCCTCTATTGTATTTCTGCCCCAGCATGCAGCCCATGGCATTGTCATTAATGGACAAGTACACAAACAGGGGAACATCATCCCTTGGAGGTACCAAAACAAAAGCGTTAACCAGTTGCTCTTTGATTGTAAGGAAGGCTTTTTAACACTCATTGTTCCATTTCATGGAGGAGTTCTTCCTTAGCAATTTGAGGATAGGCTCACAGGTTGCTGTGAGTTGAGAAATAAACCTACTAATGAAGTTGATTCTTCCCAAGAATCCTTGTATTTCTTTCTCTGTCTAAGGAATGGGCATTTCCTTGATGGCCTGGATTTTGGCGGGATCTAGCTCAATCCCTCTGCGGCTGACTAGGAATCCTAGCAACTTGCCTGATTTAATGCCAAAGGCGCACTTGGCTAGATTCAACTTCAAGTTGTACTTACACAACCTATGAAGAGCTTTCTGAGATGTTCTAAGTGGACTTCTTTCCTTCGAGACTTGACAATGATGTCCTCCACGTAGATCTCTATCTCTTTGTGCATTAAATCATGGAAAAGAGCCATCATAGCTCGCTGGTAGGTTGCTCTGGCATTGATGAGGCTGAATGACAATCGTCTATAGTAAATGTTTCCCCAAGTAGTGATGAATGCAGTCACGATCTTCTTCAGAAACCATGATTTGATGATACCCCACGAAGTAATCCGGAAAGGAGTACATGTCATATTGAGAAGTGTTTTCAATTAAAATGTGGATAAATGGAACGGGAAAGCTATCCCTAAGGCAATCTTTGTTCAGATCCCGATAATCCACGCAAACTCGTACCTTTCCTCCTAGTTTAGGCACGGGGACTATGTTTGATAGCCATTCAGGGTATGTAGACACCATGATGATGCCTGCTTGAAATTGTTTCACAATTTCTTCTTTAACCTTTAAACTCCACTCAGGTATAAATCGCCTGAGCTTCTGCCTGATTGGCTTGAATCCCTCTTTCATAAGAAGGTGACAAAGGACAATGTCAGTGGACAAACCAACTATGTCTTCGTGAGACCATGCAAACACATCCTAAAATTGGGTTAGTAACACAACCATATCATTCTGTTGGTTTGGAGTGAGGTCTGAACCAATCTGGATTAGCTTAGGGCTTTTTAAGGTTCCGAGATTAAAAGAAATGGTTTGATCAAGGTTGGGTTTAGGTTTGTCTTCAACCCATTCTTTGATCTCATGAGGTAAATCAATGTCCTCTTGTATTTCTATCAAGTCTGAGTTTAACTTTTCATCAAAGTTACAATCCTTGTGGAGAAGAGGCACCTCATCAGCAAGTACAAGCACATCTAAATTCAGAGTCCTGAAACAAAATATGCTTCACTTAATATATGAAACTATTTAATCATATAAAAGTTAGCATGTACTGACAAAACAACTGCTAATATTGTACAAAAGCAAGAAGTTAATGATATCTACAAGGCAGAGGGATTTTCTGCCCATTTTACCCTTGTCGACCAATACATGGAGTGTTGTTCCAATTGTCAAGGGTAAAGTCTTGATGGACTGCAGTTTATGACGGGCTATCATCATCCTCCTTCTCCCGAATGATGACCATAACATCTGGGCAATCATCATCTGGGGTATATCTATTTGTATGCTCATCATGGACAATGATACATATGCCTGACATCATCATGGCGATGTCTTGTTTACGTCTCTGTTCCCTTTCTTCCACTTTGGGATCAGGAATCAGGACCTCTTTTTCTTTAACCGGTATCGGTTTGGGAAATAACATAGCCATAACATGGGCTGTAACCTTTATTGGAGACTGTACAAGCTCAGGATTTGTAGGTGGAGATAATCGTCGCGTGGGCGAAGAAGAGGAATTGCCAGGCTTATGAAGATTCCTATAATCGAATCGGAAGCATAGCCTAGTCCGGGCCACATCCGGCTTTATTGGACACTTGAATTGGGTACTTAATGCCCTGATGATTTTTACCTAGCCCTTGTCCAGGTTGATGACCCAATGATATAATTTCTTGAGTAGCTGACATTACTTCGATAGAAATCTTGGGTACGGGAAGTGGCTTCCCAATAGGATGGTATTGCATGTTGCTCACTTCCAGGCTGTGAAAACTGACTGGTTCAACTTCTGAATTGAAGTTGGTGAGTGGTATTTCACCCAGTTCAGGACATTCCGGCTCAGCGTTAACAGTGACTAGTTTGTTGTTGATAATGTACTTGAGTTGTTGATGAAGGGTTAAAGGGATGGCTCCAGCCATGTTGATCAATGGTCTCCCTAATAACAGGTTATATCCTGAATCTATCTTGAGCACAAGAAAAGATATGCAGAATGTATGGGGACCAATCTCAATTGGTAGTTCATTCAAAAGCTTTAATAACCGTATGGCTGCTTCGGATCCGTTTGAGGTTGACGTTTCATCTTCACCAAAGTGGCATAAGGACAGATATTCAGAGACGAACATCCATCTATCAAGACTCCCGCTAGCATATATCCAGAGGACAAAACCATGAATGTGCAACGACTCACGAATGGCCAGGTCCCTTGAAGCAGTATGTTATCATCAGTGAAAGATATAACATTATTGTTGAAAATGTGATCAACAAGATGTTGAAATTTTTCCACATCTATTGATTTTGGTAAGTAGGATTCTTCCAAAGCCTTCAGTAAGATCTTCCTGTGATCCTCAGAAGAGAAAACCAAGTACAATATTGAAATTTGATGTGGAGCTTCTCTTAAGCTTAAAACCACCTTGGCTTCATTATAGCCCATAGTATGGAGGAATTTTTCAATCTTCTCCATGGGTGTTTTCCCCTTTGATTTGATGGTAGGCTTCATCACCCTTTGGGGAAGATATAGTGGATTATCCTTCAACACTGCATTAGGTGTATGAGACGTGGATCCTTCAGCTTCTCCATAATTCCATGGGACATTTTGTAAGCTGACAACAGGATATTGTGGTCTGGATGGTAAGCAAATTGGCTCTGGTTCAAACCACTTTTAAATGATTATCAATACCTTTGAGTTGGATTGCTTCAGATTGTGAAAGGTTTGAAAGTCTCATCATCCTCGCGGATATAATCGCTACTAATCCCTTCTATTTGGTAGACGGTATTCCCACTCTCGAGTAGCATAGATGTCATCATCTCGCCAATTGCAGACAACCATTGTGTCAATTAAATTTCGAATAAGGTGGTATGAGTGCCAATTATTTTTCTGTGTCGTGACCATGAGAATGTGAATGATATTGACATATTCAATCAGAGTTGAATCTTCTTGAATAGGGATTAATTGGAGGTAAAAGGGAGGTGATCCTTCCTTCATTGATCACTATCTAAAATATATCCTTCATAGGTTGGCCTAGGTATGTAAATTCCCTATTATTGGCGAAATCCCGACGGGCTTTGGCACTTGCTCTCTTTGCAACTTTATCCTCCAGTGTTTCATTTTCTGAAGGCAATGACGGAATATTCATAACAAAAGGAAGGAGACTGGCATTCTCCTAGCTAACTAATTGGCATGTGACTTGATGTTGATGGATCACTAGTTCTGCCAATTACTCAATTTGCTTGCAGAGAGCTTTCATCTTTCATTCCATTACAAATTGGAACTTTGCATAATCCCATTTGTCAACACCATCTTTGAGGATCTGGGATGATTCATCGTTGAAATTGGAACTCTGTCCACTGCTCCAATTAATCATATTAACCTCTTCTTCTTTGTATTGAGGAAAAGGGTTGTCTTGCATATGAGGTTGATCTAGCTTGGTGACCACGATCTCACCGTTGTCTATTAAATCTTGGATCTTGTGTTTCAAGGCCCAACAATCTTGAGTATCATGTCCAGTTGCCCGAGCATGATAAGCACACTTTTGAGTAGCATTGAAACCCTTCCCATTCGGGTTGGCTGGTGGAAGAAGATGTGTGATTTTCTTCTAAGTCGTCAGAAGAGCAAGAATATTCTCGAGCGAGTCCCCTAAGGGTGTGAACGTTTGAGTGCGCTTTGCTTATCCACCTTTAGGCAATGGAGGGTTTGAAGACTGTGCTTGAAAAGGGGAGTAGTTTCTCCTTTAGATAGGCATACTCCGATTGCCATTTTGACCTTGTAGTATAAAGGAAACATCCTCCTCTTTCTTTTTATGGACCCTTCGGGGGTTGTTTCCATAAGTTCCAGATTGGATGTGCTCAGCAACTGCTTTAACAGATGCTAGGTCTTGAATCTTTCCTGACTTCAATCCCATCTCAACCATCTCTCCGGGCTTGATTTCATTTCAATACCAATGACTGAGTTGGATCTTCCCGACTATGGATCTTTGAGTTATTTCTAATCGGTATACCATGAATGGGCTTCTCTATGGATCTTTGAGGTTGACTCTTCATGAAGCGGACTTCTTCCAAATTGCATTATGAGCTTTCGTCGTCCTTTGCATAAGATCCAAGTTCTCCAATGAACACCTTTAAATATATGTAAGGATCCCCTAACCCATCATACTTTTCAAAGTCAAGGGTTTTAAATTTCTCTAGATAATGAACACCAGGGAATATACAAAGATCAGCATATAAAACACTTTCATGTGCTCCAATCCCTTTGAGAGAACGAATGGTTTCTTCCATTTGAAGGACCTTTATCCTGATATCACCGGTGTCGGGATCTCCTTTGAGATGGGTGTTTTAAGGATCTTTGTTGGTAGTATCCAATTGAGGTTCTCGATTTGTTTTATTCAAACCTTGAGTTCCTCCCTGTGCAGAAGATTTTGTATGTGTAGGCATCTTTGGGCCCTGAGTAGACTGATGCAGTTCTTTAAGTAGAATAGCCAAGTCTATAATTTGTTGACTTAATCTTTCAAATTCTTAACTAGAAATGGGATTAGACTAGTCAGATGAAGACATGATTGGCTGTAGGCTCGTGGCCTTTTTGGACTTCGAGCGGGTAACAGGCCCAATTGTTTCCCTACAAAAACTTATGTAGTTTAGTCTTAGGGATAATGTAAATGTTTACAGAATAGCATGCTAATTTAAATATGCATGTGCACATATTTCTTCATATTTCCCATTACAATGAGATTGATATGGCATGATTCTACGAATAAATGTTTTATACATGTAATTAAAAATGGGGAGTATGAAGAAACTTCCCTCCACATTTGGTTTATCAGAGGCTGACCTATCTTAGGTTTACTCTCGCGGCTTTTTGGCATGAAGGTTCCCATATCATCGCAATCTACTTGACGGGAAGTTAATCCGGTCTTTCAATTGGAGCGAATCTGGGTGGTGCCTTTTCTGAGCCTCGTTGGAATTAGTCTCCCTACGAGTCCAATAATCAAACATCGACAGATAACCTCTCGATGGAGGAACCACACAAAGATACATTCACATGTAACGTGTCTCACCGTTTATGAAAAATGATGACATGTGCGAAGCATTAATATCACAGATATATATATTGCAGTGCAATAAGTAAATGCATTCGTACACATTCATCATAAATATAAATGCAACATCCACACACAAGCATATAACAGTTTTGAAAAGTTTGTAGTAGCGGCTTAAACCCTCTTACTAGAGTCCCCAGCAGAGTCGCCACCTATCGACTTATAGTTTACTATTCTTGCGATTTTTGACCCTTTTCTCCTATCAACGCCGAGATTTTTATTGTTCCTTTTCTGTTCTTGTCTTTTGGGGTTCTCATGTTAGGTGAGATTTGTTTGAAAAAACAAGTGAAAAAGGTCCGACATGTATATGTCGACAATTTGACTGTAAGAGTCGCCAGTTGGTGTTTTTAACTGGTTACACCAACGCAATCGAGAAAAGGTTTGCACATTGACCCAATGATGTGACACTGCTAAACGGGTCTGTAAAATCGAGATTCATTTGGGTTCGGGGGTTTGATTATGCGGAGGGAATGTGTAAGGCACCCCCCGACGTCCGTGTTACCACGGTAACCGCCACTTTTCAAGAAACTATTATATGAATATGTGTGTGTTTGGGTCAATGTGATGGTATTTGGAAGTAAAGCGAGGCCTCGTTCACACCTATATACAAAGGGATTGAATTTGTATGAAAAATTCAGTTTTAGTAAGATATAGCAGTGAGGTTTTGTAAAAGATGTTTTTCAAACCCTGTGCTCAATAGTAATTGAGACCTTTCGATACTTCCATTTTATAATAATGTTCGGCTTGGTTGCTTTTATTTTCGAGATGTGAAGCATCTTCGAGAAAATAATATATAGCAGTGCCGAACTCCTCATGGGCATGAAAGCCATCTATGGAAATTCAAACACCGTGAATAATTTACAAGCTGCTTACAGTTGAAAATGTCCGTCATGGGAACCGAATCTAGATTCAGTAGACTAAATCTGTGATCACATGATTCCAAAGCTCACATGATGCTGTAATTTATATAAAAAGCAATAAACAGTTATATATATAAAAGATGTGTATATATATATATATATATATATATATATATATATATATATCTACAGACATGATCAACCACCACGAAGCACCTCCGCGGAGGATTGGAAATGTGAATATATAAAATCGATAAATATATATATAGAGACATGATCAACCACCACGAAGCACCTCCACGGGGGATCAAAAATGTAAATAAAACAGTAAATGTGATTAACCGCCACGAAGTAAACTCCAGGCTGGACTAAATGTAAAAAAAGCAGTAAAAAACGATCAACCGCCACGAAGTAAACTCCAGGCGGGACTAAATGTAAATAAAGCAGTAAAAGGCCACGAAGAAAACTCAGCCTAATAGAAAATATATATATATATATATATATAGCATTAAACGCACACGGATATAAAATCTAGGCTCATCGTAACGAGAGTCCAACAATAGTTTTTATATATATAAATATAAGTAATAAACACTCATGGATGAAAAATCCAAGCTCATCGATGAGTCCAAATAATAGTCATATATATATAAGTATATATATATATATATATAAGCAAATAAACGTGACATATAATCTAGGCACAATCAAGGCATAACTCAAAAATGTTAGTCCATATATAAATATATATATATATATATATATATACGCAGAAAAAAAACCACTGAGATCAAGTCAAGGCATACACACACAACACGACTCTCAATGTGAAGAAGAGTGTGTGCAAAGATGAAGAGAAAGGCTTTATTATGTAAGAAGGCTTACAGTAATACGCCAAAGGAGACTTCTATGACTTTAAGTGGATGAACACTTGGCTCTCGCTAGTAAAAATATAGCTATATGTGAGCTAACAAGTGCTTAAAATGAGAAAGCACACAATATAGGGTATGTACAGAGCAAATTTGACAGGGCTTCCTCGCCTTTTTCTCTTATGAAATGGCCACCCCAAGCCCTATATTTATAGAGCTGGGAGCCACAGTTGTACCTGTGACAGCCGCAGATGTACCTGCGGCTGGCCGGGGTGTCCCGGGCTCCATGGGTCCTGCCATCTCAAAGTACGTAGACATGTGTACTGTGATGTCCGCTCAAGCTTCTGAAACGTCAATCCGAGCATCCGATTGAGGTGTATAATACCAGTTTCGGCATACTTTTGTCAAGAGCTACGCAATGTCATAGGATTAGAGGTTGTACGAAGTCAGGAAGACGGAACCATGTCCTATCTCTTCGAGCTTCAAATTTTATCCAGTGTGCTGCCTCCCGTAGTAGTCACTCGGGATTGCAACTCCTTGGTTCTTGTAGGACATTGTTGTGTATGTATGTATAAAATGTTGAGATGGCGCAATATGGGGTCGAGGTGGCAAAATGACGACATTGCCCCTCACTAGGGTTATCTCCGATTTGGGTTGATAACGCAAACGTTGCTAAGGGTTATATCTTAGATTGGACTGCTGCAAGTGCTGAAGGTCCTCATGGTCATCTCTGAGGTGTGCCCGTCTTCCCGGGGATATCTCTAGGTCTTAGGAATTGAGTGCCTCGGTGGGAGTTACGAGGTTGAAGCTGTATGCATTTGAAACAAGCATTTCTGGGATTATCGCCGAAACTGCAACTTTACTCCTTGGGGTTATCTCCAAGGTTGACATTATCTTTCCCGGTGTTGTTTTCGGGACTGAGACTGAATATCTCAGGGTTGTCTCCGAGATGGATCAGCTTCTCTGCTGGAACTTCTTATATTTGAACTGCATCCCTCGTGGTTATCTTCGAGGTTGGAAATGCTACTCCCGGTGTGTTTTTTGAGATGGACTGAATTTCCGGAGGTATTTCTGAGACTAAGCTGAGTTGTTTTCCAAGGTCATCTCTGAAAGACGATTCTGCCTTCTTGAAATGTTAGTAACAGGTGTACAGAAAATTTTGAGTGTCTACAAGGCGTTAAAACACTTGCCTTTTCACTTTACAAGGATCAAACCACTTTCTTTTTCACATTACCAGGCATCAAGCCACTTGCCTCTTCACATTGCAAGGGCCAAGCTAGAATTCTTCTATAAATAGAAACTCATTTCTTCCTTCATTCTCACCAATTCACTAAAACTATAGAGAGAGAAACTATAGAGAGAGAATAAAAGAGAAAGAAGTAGAGTATTCTACTACTACACTATTGCAGTATCAAATCTCCTACTAAAGTAAGGGGTATTATTTCTTTCATATTCGTAAAGGATGTTATTTTCTTCATACTCATAATGGTTATCATTATATTCCTTATTAATCTGTGGGAATAACATGTCTACATGAATTACCGCATGCATTGTGAATAACCCTTCGTATTCATTCTTTATTAAATTATGGAAATGATCTGTCTACGCGAATTACCACATGACAGGTGAAAATCCATTTGCAGTTTCGTATATTATTTTATTTCATATTCCTAAATCTAAACTAACCATGGTAATTATTGCTTCTATAATTCTAATCTTTTCATGTCAGGGTACTATTTATTTGGGGTACTATTCATTCAGGGTACTTTGCATGACAGGGTACTACTCATTCAGGGTAATAATCATGTCGGGGAACTATTCACGACAAAATTTATTTCCTTTTTGTCCAAATTATTTATGTTACATTAATATCATTCTTGAATTTTACTACACAATTAGTTAGCATGTTGACAATTTGGACATTCTTGAACTCTAGATAAATTTAATTATAAATCTCTAATATGTGTCATTGATCTCATTTATATCATTGTTATAATCCTCAGACTTAAATTGTGGTTAAATTTATCTTTGCCCCGTAGTACAAAGATGAATTGTTGATTGATGAATATATTTGGACTGTAGTACAAAGATGAAATATTGATTGGTATGATTATGACTAGGAACTATGTATTGGTATCACTACAAGAAAAAGGGCCATCTATGACCAATGATATCAGTGATCGCCCTATCCGGTCACTAATAATAGTAATAGTGACCGCTATCTACGACCGCGAAGGATTTTAGTCACTAGTATATATCAGTGACCGTATGCGGTCGCTAAGAAGAATTTCCCTCCCAAAATTTGAAGCGAAACTTTGGCGCGGCGACCAATCTGTATCAGCGACCGCTAGCAGTCGCTGATATGTCCACATCATTAAAAATTAACGACCACATGCGGTCGCTGATGGCGGTCGCTGATGCTCATAAACTTAATCAAGTTCAGGAGTTCGCTCGATCAGTACAAACAAAAAAAAAGAGAGGGAGAAACGGACGAGAGGGAGAAGAGGGAGTAGGGGCAGAAGAGAAGAGGGGGTGCCGCCTTCACCACGAGCTATTATGCCATTTTTGTCTACTTCTTCATTACAAGTCCGAGTTGCACCATTACAACCTCAAACTAAAGGTAAAAAAGTTCTAAATCTTATGTTTTGTCATGTCCCCTCTATATATCTTGTTCAATTTAGGGTTTCTCCTTTAGATTTTGTTCAACTATTGATTTTGTAATTGTTTATTGATTATGATTTGGTTTTGTGAATGGAGATTTGGGTTTTTGTTAATTTATTGATTAATATGGAATTAATCAATTAGTGAATATTGTATTTGTGAATGTTTGATGTTTTAATAGTTGTGTTATCTGCAAATTGTCCTAAAGTAGAAAGCAAATTATTTAATATGTTGCTACAATAGCTGATTCTATGTATGGTGTTTGGGCTAAACAAGCAATTTACTAAAATGACATTGATTAGTGCTTAATGGTATACTAGTATATATAAGTGTTTTGGTAACTAAATTTTCAAAATAGACATTCTTCTTTTTGAACCTTTTTTTAAATTCATATTTTAAAACTTTATTTGATGTCTTTCCTTGATTGTCATAAAAAAAAGTAGCCACATTCATTTTTACATATACTCTTATTGGATTTCTCATTCCATTTTCTTACTTCTCTAATTTTTGAAACATATTAGTAAAACTATGATGTGCACTCATGGTTTTTTTGGGTCATTGATTTTAGTTCTAACATTTAGAATTATAACTACATCCTTAAGTCATACACAGTCCATTACTCTTTTTGAGCTAAAAACTCTATTTCGTTCATTCCATTTAAAGAGTGAGCTGCGCTGGGGTCTTTTTCTGATAACAAGAACAACAAAAGGGTGGATTACAGTTGAACCGTAAGAATTAAATTCAGCCCATTGAGCCATTATTATAAGGTAAGTTCTAATTTTGATTTTAGTATCAATAATTAAAAGATTTATATTAAATTATTATGATTGAGCTGTGATAAGTGAGTTGTGAATTAGAAGGAGCTTAGTTATTGTTGTGCGTAGTAATAAGGAAGGTGAATATGGTTTAAAGCATGTACAAATGTTAGTGAAACATGTCCATATAAATAATGCCCATATCATGTTTGATAAATTGCTCCTTAGAGAGTTTTAAGCTCAAAAAGAGCAATTTAGGCAAGGTAATGAATAAGAACTCTTATACTTGTTTTATGAAGTGTACACTACATGTGGCTATTCTACCATAATGGCATTCATGGGCAATCATGGTTTACCTTATATTTGTTGCCCATACTTTAATATTTGCCTGAAATTGCTTACAACATGTTGTTAGACTGCATGTAATTTACTTAGTAAGACAAATAAGTTTAGTGTCCACACATTTTTGGTATGGAATGTGTGAGAGAGAAATATAGACAATTGTGTGGGTAAGAGAGTATTAGGAAATAGGTTCAAGTCTTTGGACTATTTTTTGTCATTTCTAAGGCTATTTATGAGGGATTATATAATCTCATTAGTCCTCCGTAATTTAAGCTATCAAATGACTTTTTAGCTATGACTAATAGTCCCACATTAAGGGACTAATAGTATGCCTTTTTCTGCAATCTTGATATAAGCAGCGTTATAGTTTCTAGAACACATTACAAAGTCCATTGGTTGTTCTTCAAACTTTACCATCAAGATATTTTCATCACCTAATGTCCTTGTTTTAAGCCAGTAGCAACAAGAATTTAAAACTAAGAATATGATATCCAGGATATCATAACATTAACAAAGTACACATGACCATAACTTCAATCACACGAAATTAATGTTCATATAAATAATGATATGTTTTCAAAATGCCCAGCATTATCTAAATCTTCATATATAAGTCAAATGGCCATATATCCATTCGTATTCATTGTTGTGTTATACTTCCTTGGTGTTTAATATATGTGATGTTATGTTAATTGCTTATACATTCATGTTGCTCTTATATGCCTACAAATTAAATTGCCATATATGCATGCCCTCGTGCATGTGGATAGTCCATATTATAGGTGAGACTCTGCCAAAAAAATTTCATTGGTTGGGTAACTGAACAAAGGTGTATATTTATATTATACCTACATATATGCAAAAAAAAAGTTAGACTTGTCCCAATGCATATACAGACCATGCATGATGCAATGATTCATATTCTACCCCTAAGAATCTATTGTCTTTAGGTTGGTGTCGGTTAAAATATGTACGATGACAACAATATACCATGCCTTTGGGTAGTCGATCTCAAGCTGTGTATATTTGTTTTGGCATGTATCTTTGTTCAATTCCCGAATAATCATATATGATGCACATTCATGTTATATATGTACATATACATCTATATGTATTTATAAGCATCATAAATGGCATTGAGCTGAATTGTAAATCTCTAACAATGGAAGATGCTTCATAGACCTCCTATAATAAATATAAAGGATAACAATGAATTAATCTAGTTAGAGGGTGGAGATGAACCTGATGAATTGGATCCCGAGACAGTTATTGTGCCGGATAGCGGTGATCTGAGGAAGAGTTATTAAGCGACACCGATTAATCGAATCAAGAAGAAGATGGTTATAAATCCCCGATACTTGTACAAAATGATACTAACTCAGACAACGATTTTCATTAAAATGTATGTTTTGTTTTAATTGTATTACATACAATTACATATTGGAATGTTCTCTATATCCTTTTCATGTTTATGTACATTTAATTTATAGTTGTCTTAGTTAACGATTTTCTAGTCATGTTTATGTACCTTTCATTTATATTTGTCGTAATTAACTATTTCATACAATTAATTATCATTATTCTCCTTTTCTATAAAATGTATGTTTAGTTTTAATTGTATTACATACAATTACATATATACATGTTCTCTATATCCTTAACATGTTTATGTACCTTTCATTTATAGTTGTCGTAGTTAAATATTTCATACAATTACTTATTTATGAATGTCATTTTATTAAATATGTAAATCATATAACTCATACTAACATCCTAATTTTTTTATTTATAGATGTCTTCTGAACCAGCACAACAAAATCATGGGTTGGGTCGGGGCCCTAATCATGTGCCGAAGGCCCCGGCTTATTCAAATGATCGCATTCTCATACAGACCCGTCCTCCTCCAGAAAGCACGTAAGTTAAACATCGTGTATATATAACCTTTTTATATTTCCATTGTTATAAATATATTTTAATGTAAATTGTTGTATATTGTAGTGATTTTCAAGATAGTAAAATTGTGAAGTACATTTCATAATTATGCTTACAGAACTAGCCTACGCAAGTGATTACATAGGAGAGCACACCTCTCGCCCATAAGGATGCAATTTCTGGTGAATTTTAGGTATATTTTTTTATCACTCTGATTGATAATACATAGTTAATCAAATAATATTGTTTAGTAATGTTGGATTATGGTAATATAACAGTTTTAATATTATTATTGTTGTTTTATTTGTTGAAGCAATATAGATGGGACGACGCGCAGGCATCAGTTATTCAGACACTGTTCTGGCAGAAGTGTGCCATCTGAACTAAAGATAATCTGAACAAGAAATGATAGAAAGCCCTGCATAATGCTGAAATTGACCATCCGTAAACAAGGTGAGCAAGATATGACGAAAGCATAGCCCCCGGTGGTGCGTGATAGCCCATATGGGTGCAGATGTGTAACCAAAGTGGAGAGTCGAGAGTCAATAAGAGGCGCTTAAGACTATCGCCTCTAACAGATCCTCAAGTGTATCAAGGCTTAAAAGGCAAAAAGGCACGACGCGTGGCAGGAAGATATCACAACTTCACAAAGATATTCTTCGCCAAGGTACGTATGTTATGTTTACAGTCATGTTTTGTAGCTAAAATATCATATGTTTACATATTAATATAAGAAAATGAACTGTAGGAGTCTTAGTCTCAAGGTTAACCTATCAATTGGTTGGATGTGTATGTGGCCACCCGCGATGGTCTGCTTGAGGCTGTTCAGATAGGGGTAATATGTTAACTTTATACTAATATGTTGTTTATAAATTGTGATGACCTTTTTTAGCATTTTTTTATTTATTTAATTGTTGACCTTCTAACAGGACACTTATAAGGGCTTAATGAACGAGCGTTATCCTGAAGGCACCCCGCGTCCGTCCGTTGATTGATCAAGAATTGTGGGAGAGGGCGTCAGTCGTGAAGAAAAACTATGTTAAAGGTCAAGGACAAAAGTGACGCCCGACCATCAGTGGCACAGATAGCTCTGTTACCCAATCTACACAGTTATCAGGTTATCAAGCCTATCATACTCCTGCTGACTATGTGAGAGCAATCTGTCGAGATCATGATCTTCTTCGTATACTGGGAGGGCATCTGCAGTCTCTGAGTCTTGATGAGTTGGCGGATGCAGTGGTGGCAGCAGCAGCAGCACAACATCAGGATGGCGACCATATATATATCGATATTGTTACTATCACTGTCTTACTTATATGTTTCACTACATTGTCTATTATTTAACTTTCCCTAAGTCATAGCAGTATCAACACATGTAACATGTTTTATTCTTTTGTTAATTATAGGGTCCTAATTTGGATGATCCATGAAGAGCTAGACTTGTTTTTTAGATATTTAAAGCTTTGTACTCTTTTATATTCATTCTTTGTACAATTGTATTGGTTTACGATTCTATTATATGTATGTTTACGATTGTATTGTGTTGTGTTGGTTTATGATTCTATTAAATGGATGGATGTTTATCATATAGTAGTTATCATGGATGGATGTTTATCATATAGTAGTTATCATGGATGGATGTTTATATGGATGCTTATATATACTGTTGTGTGTTGGGATAGAAAGTAGGTACAAAGCAGGTTATTTTTGGGAAATCAACAAAACAGGAAAAATATTTTTTTTTAAAAAAAACAACATCAGCGACCGCATGCGGTCGCTAATACTATAACACGGTCACTGATAACTACTTGAAAACTAGCGACCGATGTGGTCGCTATTACCGTTCGCTGACACGTGTGCCACGTCACCCCTGATAAATGGCTCAGCATGAGTCAGATTAGCGACAGATTCGGTCGCTGATTGCGGTCGCTAATAAGTCGGTCATTATTATTGGTCGATGATGTCCATCCAGTGATCAGATTACCTGCGACTACTATCAACGACCGCATTCGATCGCTAGTACTCATCTGTGACCATAAGCGATCGCAGATAGGCGGTCGCTGATAAGCATTTTTGTTTTAGTGTATAATCATGATCTTTAATGTTACAGATAAAGACTTGTTATGAAATTTCTCTTTGGCCCATAGTGCAAAGAAGACCTGTTGATTGATATCTTTGGTCGTAATGCAAAGAAAAAATGTTGATTGATATCTTTGGCCCGTAGTGCAAAGAAGAACTGTTAATTGATATATTTGGCCGGTAGTACAAAGATGGACATGTGTTTGACATGATCATGACCACTAATGATATAAATGAATATCTTTGTCCCGTAGTGTAAAGATAGACTATTGTTTGGCATGATCATTGGTTTTACAGTTGAACATATTTTGCCTGTGGTGCAAAGATAGAAAATTGATTGGTATGATCATGACCATTAAAATTATAGTTGAATATCTTTGGCCCATAGTGAAAATATAGACAATTAATTGGTATGATCATGACCATTGTTGTTACATTTGAATATCTTTGGTTTAGGGTGTGAAGATGATATGATTATTGAGTATCTTTAGCCTTTGTGGCAAGGACATTGAGTGAATGTTCTATTAAGCCTTTTTGGCAAGGTGAAACTGTTGATTTGTATTATTATAAATATGAATTGTGATATTTGGTGGTTCAGGTGAAAATAGGTGATGAAAGTTCTCTTTGTCTTGGGTACAACAAAGAAGTGTTGATGGGTATTATAGGAATGAAAAATTAACGATGGACTTTTAATTTGGAGGAGATAATAGACATTATGTTCTACTTGACTCTTCTAATGGATTATTGTTTTCGCTGTAATTATGGTTGAACACTTTTATCATCTACCATATATTTTAAATATCTAATTTATTACTGATGAAAGCAATTGATAATTTAATTATCTTTAGTCTCAAAAATCTTTACTGAGCTAATTATACTCACCCTTTTGCTTCATAATTCCTTTCAGGTAATAAAAGTGTAGCTGGGTCAAACGGGGATAATAGGGGGAGTAGAGTGATGGTCTGTGACTGTTGAAGTTTCTCAATACATTATAAAATAGCACGACAATATATAATTGTACTGAGGACTAAAAATGCGTGTGTCGTATTTTATATATCATTTAATAGTTAATTTTGGTGACCAACAATAGGGTGAGGTGAATTCGAATTTAGAAGCCTCAAAAATACACCCTATTAGAATGAGGAGGACATAAATATTCTCGTGTTCCTTTGAAGACTTGAAATATTTGTTGCTATATTTTATATGGCACTGTAATAATTTGGGTGTGTATATTGTCGTATTGTATTCAGTACAATATTTGTATTGAAACTCACAGCTTATGTGTTGTCATATTTTGCACGACGAAGTAATGGTTGTATATAAGAAGTTTGTATTTGGATTGTGTACCATGTATTTGTTGACTCAGAATAGGTCATGTGGAGCTACTTTGGGGGTGTCACATACTTTCTGACTTGTGACTTGTCACATCAATCAGTAGCTTAACTTTCTTTCCTGACACAATACTTTGGGCCAACTAGCTAGTAGACACACCTTTGTTTTCCTCCAAAGATATTGTCTTATACCTTGAGATCACTTTTTCACAATGTTCCATTTGTCAGTCTTCTTTGTTAGACCTGACTTGACTCTACGATTACACGTACTAAGAATCATAGGGTTGAGCTTTACATTCTTTTTAAACTTTTTGTTCTTGTGTCTGTTGATAGTAAAGTGATTGAAATTGTAGACTTGTGTTCTGTATCATCAATACTATTATGAACCCATCTTCTGTTCTGCTTTCTGATTGCTTTATGTTGCTTGGTCTTGATACACATACTCTTCTTCATTCTCTTTATACTTTAATTGCTCTGCTAAGTTGAAAACAGCTTCCTGAATTAGTTGTTCCTTTTTTCTTTCAAGTTCCAGCTGCTGCTCTACAAAACCCTAATTTTTCCTTATGATTAGGCATAATATCTTTTCACTGTGACCTTTATAATTTTCTTCTAAAGATTCCTTCTGGTGAGAAATATACTTGGATACCATCAAGGTATATTCTTCTGCTATGAGCTTCTTCTTGTGTGATCTTCACCTTATATCCATGGCATAACATAGACTTCATAATCTCCTTTAACTCCATGGTCAACTTTATATATACAGTTTTATAATTCTAAGGCTGACTTTACGATCTTGATTTCACTAAGCGATCTTGGAGTTATCTTATGGTATTTTTTTATTCAGTGTATACTTGGAGTATTCTACGATCAGCCTTTACTGAGCAAGCCTTACTAGAATTTATGATTCACTGATCACTTAGTAAGTTAGTTATGACTTTGCTAGATGATGTTCATATATATATATATATATCAGCTTCTTTGACTCCTTCAACAACTCTGTGATAACCTTGCAGATCTGAGATCATCTATTCACCTTATGAGCTGATCTTTGTCTTACTAGATGGAGTGAACTTTGTGATTCACCTTATGCTTTACGAACAAAGTTAACTCTTTGATGTATTTCCAAACCACAAAACTGGTAGAGTAACTTTATGACCAACATTTTTTATCATCTATACATCAGATCAATTCCCATAAGATCAACCTAACATTATTTGATCTTTCTAATTGAAGTCCTTTTACATCAATTCTTTTGAAGGACTTTATAAAACTTGTACAAATATATATTAATCAAATTTCACTTTAAGCACATGTAGATTACTCTGCTGATAATGCTACTATCATGTAAAATACCCTTTTACAATGATTATATCTATTACATATGCACACGGGATAAGGATCAACCTAACAAGTTTGATCAAACTATTCTAAGTCCTTCTACATATATGTATTAGTTAAGGACTGTACAAAACTTATGCATACAAATATACTTTAAGTGCTTCATCGTCAAATCATATACATTTGGAATCTAAGGAGGGTTCTAATCAAACTCCCCTTTAACTAAACAACCTATTAATCCATATATAGATTCCTAACACAAACTTTTGAAAGACAAAAGCACTTCTAATAAGTGTGTGTGTGTGTGTGTGTGTGTGTAAAAAGTTCATAATAAATAGCACTTCTAATAAGTGTAATAATTTTATCTCTTACTATATATTAATCATAAAATATTTGATCTATTACTATATATATATATATATATATATATATATGTAATGATTCATAACATATATTTTTTATAGATTCTTATAGGACATACACCATCTATACAATTAAAAATAGGAAGGAATGCTTAGGATTAGAAACTGAATAACAATATCTGCTACTATTAGTAATGGATGATAAAAAAAATCACATATCATCGGATACTTATAGTAGCGGACACTAATCAGACGTTAATAAGGATAAGGTTATGACTTTACCGATAATGTTTAGGGTTTAGCTAATTAAAATAATGTTGAGGTTTTAGCTATTCAGAATAAGGTTTCGGTGAACAAATCTCGAGCCTTACAAACTCCACCTCTTAAATTTCTGACGTCCTCGTCAGAATCGATCACACACATGGTCCATAGATCATTGCCTCTCTAGCCAATGTGTGATAATATCGGCTGGCTTCGTATCCCCACTTTCGGACCTCCCTCTCTTTATATTGTGACAATCCGAATTTTCATAAGTTATTAAAATAAGAATTTAATAATTAAAAATCTTATTATGAGGTGTATATATTTTGAATTATGTGATTTGATGTGAAGAGAATTATATATTCATATGTTGCAGAATGTGAGATTTAATAGTTAATTAAACTATTAAAGAAATTAAATAATATTAGTTAATTGGATTAAGTTGAAATTATGTTATGAGATAATAGAATTTTAATTGTTATGCCTTGTGGGCAATGGAAATTATTATGAGTTAAGTTTTATAAATAGTGTGAATAATTCACTTAATTAAAATAGTGAATTAATACAAGTATAATTGATTTAATAAAGTGAGAAGGTAATATATTACATAAAAATGTAGATGGTAGTATAATGCGAGTAAAATATTTATTAAGTACATGAAATATTTTAGTTGGAAACTTTATGGAATAAAATGAATATTTATGGTAATATTTGATGAAAATTGTTATAGGATAGTTTATTTAAGTGTGATAAAATAGATGGGATTTATACGTATTTTATTACGCGAGTATAATAGTGATATTCTAATTTAATTAAATAATTAAATTAGAGGAGTGATAATTTATTAAATAATGTTATGATTAAAATGGTTAAATAGAAATTATAATTTTACTGATAAGGTTAACTTTATTTCTTAAGGAATTAAAGGTACATAATCTAGTTTATGTGTTCTTGAGTTTCTTTTAAAATTGGGATTATGGTTAATAAATTTGTGGGTTATGATGTTATATATGTTATTAGATTTTATAATTTCATAATGGTCATCTAAAAAACAATTTTTCAGAAATCAAATTCATGTATTTATGCTAAAGAAGAGGAATTTGGGTTTTGATGGTAATGTGTGTTTTGGTGTACTTTGAGACTAAAATTGATGATGAATTCATGATTGAAACTTTAAATTGATGGATGATTGTTGTTCTCCTCTATAAAACTAAAACAACGCAACTTGAACGGATCGAATTGGTTAAGAAACAAATTCGTGATGAATGAATACACTTAGCATGTTAAAAATATGAAAAATTAGTATAAACCAATTAGAATTAGTACAAACCAAGTTCCACATCGACTAAATTGAGAATTTTACCCCTTTTCTAAACCTATAAATAGAAGGGCTTGGCCTTTTATTTCATTCACTAACAATAAGGCCTCCAATTTTGAGAAAGGCTTTGTTGTGGGAGGACTTTTTATAAAGATCTTCTTAGTTAAATCTTGGTCGAAAGACGTATTCGGGCCAGTGGAATTCGTATTTAAAGTATGTTTCTTATTTAATTTTTGGTAATGTTATTATTTTAAATATTGTATTTAGTTTGTTAGTTTAAGTTTGAATTTTGGAAGTTTAGTTAGTTTTGTTAGGAAACTAGTTAGTAACTATGTTTATTTTGGCGTGGAATTGATTATGTAAATGAGTTCTAATGATTGTAATTAGAGATATGGAGCCGAGACCTTAGACGAGTCTGATTATATTAAATAAGACTTATTTGTAAAGAAAGTTGGGTTAGAACGAGGCGAGGCGAGTTTTGGATGCCAAAACCAGAAGTCCAAAAAACTAGTGGAGTGCTGATCTAAAAACGAAAATTCGGGGTTAGCTAGATTGTTTAGAAAATTCTGGGTTTTTGGTATGTTATAGTGCACTGAATAAGCTTTCTATAGACTCGGAACGGACTAATTTCGACTTCGGAGCAAAGAGTTATGACCATTCAAAGTAGTCGCGTCAAAACTGTCTAACTAACTCGGTGCAGTCACCTTGAACTAATTTTCTGGAATTTTGTGTTTAGAATTTGGAAAAAGTCAAAGAATAAAAGTTGTAGACCAGAAGTTAGCTTCGCATAGGCTTAAGAATCGCTCAAAAATGTTTTGAAATGGAAAAGTTATGACTGTTTTAGCAAGAGAGGGTAAAGCTGGGAAATAATGAAAAATAGTTTTGAACGACCCCTTTTTGAACACTATTTTGGACTGTCTATCTTATCCGAAATGGGTGTCCAATAACTTTTAAAAATAGGTTAATATGATGTTTACAACATATCCAAAGTTGGATATCATCGGACTTATGAAATATAGAGTAAAGTTTATATTACAACTACTATGCGTTGCTATGTGACTAATAGTTGATGTGTATGATTATATAATTGTTTAGGGCACGTGAAGTGCAGATAACTATAAGCTATTAAACTATTATTGGTAAACAACGATCAAGGCAAGTCTTTCGGTTCCTATTTTCTACGTGGACTTGATGAACTCTTTTAAATTGCATTATATGATGTATGTGTTGTAAGCGAGCACGATATGTTATACATGTTGTAATCATGAAATGTTAAAGTCAAATTATGACTACATTGTTTTGGTTAAATAATTATGATTGAGTAAGAAACTCAATCTTTATATTTGCTATGTGAATTAAAGCATGTGTGACATGTTACTTTAATTATTATGATATGTATGTTGAGCATATTGTTATGTGCTATGTGATGCATGAAAGTTATTAGAACTTACTAAGATGTCGAGCTCACTCTTGCAAATAATAATTTTTACAGGTCAAGATTTCAAGATAAGGATATGTGCTAAGTGAATTATAGAGATCCATATTCACGAAGATTACTTATATTTTATGAGAAATGTATTTAATATTTTGAATGTAACATGTTGTTGAATTGTAAGTTGGGCTATCCGGTGTATAAGGATATCTATTTTTGATGTAAGACTTTGTATAGTCATTTTATTGCAACGATTCATGATATAAATTTGAATCGAAGAGATGTAATGTAAAGGTTACGATTTAGGGCAATACAAAAGGAAATGTATAAAAGTTTTAAATATTCCGCATTTTTAGTGATTTTAATATCGAATAATGATGTAAAGATAGATTAAAGTTGAATTGTTAATGATCGAGAAAGAGAATATTATTGTAAATTTTTGGGGTTGTTACAATTATGGGATAATATCACCAGCCTTCATGTCCCCACCTTCGGCATCCCGATCGAATGACCCAACCTGAGTTTTTGAGAGTCGCCTCTAATACCATATGAAACAACCCAGGTCAAATCCCAAGTCTAGAACAAATCTTGAGTCAAATCACAAGTCCATATCAAATTAAATCAAATGAATCCAAATAAGGTCTTAAACCACTAAGCCAATAGTATCTTCTTAGATCAACTTAGCCCACCAAAGGCTCATCCAAAAAGTTATGACTGAAGGTCCTATTGGTAGTAACTTAATTCCTTATATACTGACAAATTTTTCTCATATCTTTTGATGTGGGACTGGGGTATTAAATTTGGATTGAGTAATAAATATTTAGGGTTTAACTAATCAAAATAAGGGTTTGGCTTTACCAATACATATTTAGGGTTTATTAACTAGGATGTCGACCCCGGGAATTCAATTCCTAATATTTTCTACCATTTATATTTTGTTATGTCGATTAATTTATTTAAAGGGTGAGATTTTAGGAAAAGACCAACAGAAATGTCAACAAATTTGAAAAAAATGATTTTAATGATTGGGCCGAATTATGCAGAGCCACCAGTTCGTATAGGTTCTAATGTATGTACCAACTCATCCGAATTTTGAAGGTTTTCGCAATATGACCCAATGTGTGACTCAGTAAAAATTGTCTAGAATCGAGATTCATTGAGTTCGGAAGCTTGCTTAAGCGACGAGAAGGTGTTAGGCACCTTCTTACTTCCTTGAAAACACGATTACCGCATCTTGTTGATTTTCTAAACACGGTTTCCACATCTTGCTCTTTTTTAGACAAAGCATATTGAAATGACGTTTTGGAAAACAAGGTTTTCAAATCCTTCGCCAAATAAGAATTGAGGTCCTTTTATACTTTTGATTATTAACATTAGATTTTCTAACCCTGAATCGCTTTATTATTTTTAGGAAAGCTCTTTGATGTTTCGTTTGAAATTTTTTTTGGGTTATAATGCATAAAAGAAAGCGTAAAAAAAGGTCAGGTCATCTCCGAGCATAAAAGCCATCTCGATAGACTCAAGCAACCACAATTATAATTTTTCCATTATCACAAGGCCTTAAATCCAATTTCTTGGGATGAACCCCTCGAAGTCATTTTAAGGCCCAATATTACATATACAATCATTTGCATGGTTTAATATTACATTGTAAACAAAATGTCCATCGTGGGAATCTAGTTGAGATCCATTTATAGATGACAACCCCGAGAAGGTGTTAGGCACCCTCTGACTTCCGTGAAAACACGGTTACCGCTTCTTGTTGGTTTTCTAAACACGTTTACCGCATCTTGTTCTTTTTTAGGCAAAGCATATTGAAATGACGTTTTGGAAAATAAGGTTTATCAAATCCTTCGCCTGATAAGAATCAAGGTCCTCTTATACTTCCGATTATTAAGCTTAGATTTTCTAACCCTGAATCGCTTTATTATTTTTATGAAAGCTCTTTGATGTTTCTTTTGAAAATTATTTTGGGTTATAATGCATGAAATAAAGCATAAAAAAGGTTGTGTCATCTCCGATTATAGATGACAACCCCAAGATTCCTAGACTCACATTGGTATGCTTGAAGGTATATATAAAAGGTATCCTAAAATTATTATCAAAAGTTTCATTGATTGGAATCTCTAATCACAAATATTTAGGCCCTCCTCCCCACTAGATATAGATCTAAGGCTCTACAGAGTGACCGAAATTAGTCGAAAACATTAAAAAATGACTTCATTTATCCTAGATCTAAGTTGATCTAGCATGGGGGTTTGAGCTTTGAAGCTCATGAACCTATTAAGGGCTAGATCCGGCTAGATCTAGGTAGATCTAGTAACCAGACTTGATTTCTAACTACATATATACAAACTAATCGATAAAATAGATAGATCTACCAACCAACATGCAATATATGTTCAAAACAACAAGTCTAACTATAGATAAACACTATATTGAAATAAATCTAGATAGATTGAACTATATTTACAATAAATTGTATAAAGATTAACTTTTTTCACCTTGGGAATGAAGAAATGAGCTTCTTTTGACTTGGATTTGAGCTATATTACTCTAGATACGTAAGATCAACAATATATGTCATGGATTCAACACAAATGTAGTGATTTAATGTCAAACCCGAGCCCCTATCTCTAGATCTGACTTTTTTTCTCAAAATTTCTTTTTTTTTTCTTTTTAAATGAGCTGCTAATCCACTGTTATATAGAGATTCGGGACCAATCATAGGTGTACCTATAACTAGCCGCAGTTGTACGTATGGCTAGGCCCTATGGGTCCCGCAACCTCAAACTTTTGTTCCTTCGGTAGTCCGTGTCTTTCAATTCGTGAAAATTGTGACACCCCCAAATCTGGTACATTCATTTCCACAGGATTTGGTGTTCACTGTACAAATATCATATATCTATCTAACCATAAATAAATGCAAACCATGCAATAGATAGAATAAATAATAAACCTCCCCTTATGGGGTTACATCAACTGCATAATAAATAAATCCCAGGTTACTCTAACCTTAAAACATCTAAGCAGAAAACATAAACAAATAAGTCTTAAGTAACATCAATTCTAATCATCATTAGATAACCACAATAATAAAATAGTCTTCATTACTTGCTAATCTTGCCCTTGCCCTTACTAGTGGAAGGTTCGTCTGCTCTTTTGTTCTTAACTGCAATGTTATTATTACGCAAGAGTGAGCACGATTGACCACAGGTATAACAATATAACAAATGACTAATAATAACATGCGAACGAATTAACAACTTCTGATATAAAAGCTCAACTTTTGAATCAAGAATAAATAACAAGAATCAAAAGAACTTCTGAGGGTCATAAGACCTTGAACTATGTCCTAGGTTGTCAAGTGTTTATACTTGAAACCTTTAACAGTCATAAGACTATGGACTCTTCTTCTCGTACTTAGGGGGATTAACCCTTAGTGCCATAGTGTTCACAATATCTTAACGCTAACGCATAAGTAATCCCTTATACAGGGTTGTTCATCTCAGTTTGACATTAGAGTCCGCACCAAAGGAAGTTTGGTTTGGATAATTCATCAAGGGTTCAAAAATTTAAAACGCTCATCAACTATGGACTAGTCGAATCAATAAGGGTTCGCTAGTCTAACAAGGTTTAACAATAACTAGTAATTAACTTGGATAAAATCTCAAAAGTATACAATAGAATAAGTATTGTATAACAGCATCATGCTTAAAGGATTAATAAGCTTTAATATACAAAACAGACTTAATCAATAGTAATGAGAATTTTCTCGATGTAGAACAGTGAAATTATCAACTTATAATGATACCAAGTAGGGTTAGGAAACTTGCCTCGTGCATAGATTACACGTTAATAAAACTCGTTCTTTAATTAAAATCCTACATATCATTCATGTTCACAATACCAATCAATTATTACGTAATAAACATCACAAGTTTATTCTTTGTCTAACTCGAGTTCATGACTATACTTAGTCAATTACTACACTTATTGCCAAAAAAAATAAGACTTCACGACAATAAGCTAATTATGCATTTGATCATTCAATTTACAAATAATTGTGTAATGGACATGTTAAGAATGTATTCTAACACTTGATTATATGTCTAACAAGTTTTTATAATCATTAGACTAAGTTACTAACACATTTCTATACTTGAACATTGAAAAAAATGCATTTCGGACATTACGCTAAGTGGTGTTGTGGCGCGCCACTTTTCAGATCTGGTCTCAAGGTCATGGAGCGGGCATGGCTATGCTACCGACATTGGCGCCACGTCATGTGGTGGTACTGTGGCGCGAGAAATAAACTAGGAGGTGAAGGCATACACACCTCGCACTCATATTCTCCCGTTACATTCTCACCCCTTACAAAGATTCTATCCCCAGAATCGCTTATAATAATCTAAGTAAATAAATGAGGATAATTTTTCATCATATTCTCTTCGAGTTCCCACGTAGCTTCTTCAGTGTTTTGGTTTCTCCAAATTACCTTAACAGAAGGTATTACTTTATTTCTCAGAACTTGTTCTTTGCGGTCGACAATTTGAACAGGAATTTCTTCGTAAGATAAGTCTTTGTCGAAGTGTAAGGGTTCATATTCGATCACGTGCTTGTAATCGGGTTTGTAGGGACGTAGGACTGAGACATGGAAAATGTTGTGGACATTCTCTAGAGCTGGAGGTAAGGCTACCTCATTAGCAACTTCTCCGACCCTTCACAGAACTTCAAAGGGTCCAATGAATCTTGGGCTTAATTTCCCTTTCTTCCCAAATCTGATCTTTCCCTTGCAGGGAGAGACCTTTAAAAACACATAAGTACCCGGCTCGAACTCAACATTCTTATGGTGTGGATCGTCGTATTTTTTCTGTCTATCTTGAGCTACTGTCAATCTCACTCGGATCATTTTAACTATTTTTGTTGTTTGTTGTACCAATTCCGGGCCTAGTAGTTGTCTTTCGCCAACTTCATCCTAATATAGCGGAGTTCTGCACTTTCTGCCGTATAACGCTTCATAAGGTGGCATGCTAATACTAGCATGGTAACTGTTGTTGTAGCCGAACTCTACGAGCGGTAGATGATCATCCCAATTTCCTTTAAAATCCATTACACAAGCTCTTAACATATCTTCCAATGTCTGAATTGTTCTTTCACTTTGTCCATCTGTTTGAGGGTGATATGTTGTGCTCATTCGCAACTGTGTACCCATGCATTCCTGTAGACGTTTCTAGAAATTCGATGTAAAACGCGGATCCCTATCAGAAACAATTGACACCGAAACTTCGTGCCTTGAAACAATCTCTTTCACATATAACATTGCCAACTGATCTAAGTTGAATCTGATTTTGATCGGAAGGAAGTGTGCGAATTTTGTCAATCGGACAACAATAACCCATACTGCGTCGTAGCCTTTCTGAGTTGTCGGTAGGACAACCACGAAATCCATCGTAATATGTTCCCATTTCCACTCTGGAATCTCTAAAGGTTGTAGTAACCCACTCGGCCTCTAATGTTCTGCTTTAACTTTCTGACATGTCAGGCACTTGGCAACACATTCTGCAACCTCTCGTTTCAAATTTGGCCACCAAAAATGTTATCGAAGATCTTGATACATCTTGGTGCTACCAGGGTGAATCGAATATCTTGAGTTATGAGCCTCGCTCAAAATTTCTTCCTTAATCTCTGGTACTGGCGGTACCCAAATTCTGCTCTCAAATCTTAGTAGTCCCTCACTATCTATTTTGAATCTCGGTTCAGTCCCTTAAGATATCTTCTTCTTCACTTTCTCACATTCTTCGTCCTGAAGTTGAGCCTCCTTAACTTTATCTAGTAAAGTTGTACCTGCTTGCATCTGGAACAGCTTCTCGTCGATCCCCATAGGATACTTCACTTCCAATTCCAGTTTTTCCATTGTTAAAATTAGCTCCTCCTGAGCGGTCAACATCATCAATTTCTCCCGACCTTTTTTCTACTTTAGGGCATCTACCACCACATTTGCCTAACTTGGGATGGTATAGAATCTCACAATCATAGTCCTTAATTAATTCCAACCACATTCTTTGACGATGTTCAAGTCTTTCGTGTAAAAATATATTTTACTCTTATGATCCGTATATATTTCACACTTCTCTCCCAGAAAGATAGTGCCTCCAGATTTTCAAAGAGAAAACCACCGCAGCCTAACTCCAAGTCATGGGTCGGATACCCTTCTTATAATCTTTCAATTGTCGTATACATACACACGAATGACTCGCTGCTTTTGCATAAGCACATGTACCAAGTCCTTTACGCGATGCATCACTATAAATCATAAAATTTCGTGTCATCCGGAAAAGATAACACAGGTGTTGTACTCAACCTCTTCTTTAATTCTTGAAAGCTTTCCTCACACTTCTCCGTCCAAACAAATTTCACTGATTTTCTAGTCAAATTCGTCAACGGAGTTGCGATCTTAGAAAAATCCTGAATAAATCTTCTATAATAACCTGCCAATCCAAGAAAACTTCTTACTTCCGACGGCGTCTTTGGATGATCCCAGTTAATCACAGCTTCGACTTTGGAGGGATCCACCGAAATTCCATCCCTATCGATCACATGTCCAAGAAATTATACCCTTTCAATCCAGAATTCATATTTCGAAAACATGGCATACAACTTCTCCCTTCTCAATACCTCTAATGTCATCTTCAAATGCTCTTCGTGTTCTTCCTTGGTTTTTGAATACACCAAAATGTCGTTTATGAATACCACTAAGAATTTGTCCAAAAACGATTTGAAAACTCCATTCATTAAGCCCATAAATGCTGCAGGAGCATAAGTTAGACCAAATGACATTACCAAAAATTCATAGTGACCGTATCGTGTTCTAAATGTTGTCTTCAGTACATCCTCTGGTCTCACCTTCAGTTGATGATAACCACTCCTCAAATCTATCTTTGAAAAGTATCTTGCTCCCTTCAACTGATCGAACAAGTCGTCGATTCGCGGTAATGGATACATATTCTTAATCGTGACCTTATTCAGTTCTCTGTAGTCTATGCAGAGTCGCATTGTTCCAACCTTCTTCTTCACAAATAAAATTGGCGCTCCCCGTGGTGATAAGCTTTGTTGAATATACTTCTTGTCCAGTAATTCTTGTAGTTGGACCATTAGTTCCTTCATCTCTACTGGTGCCATTCGGTACGGTGCCTTCGATATTGGAGCCGTTCCTGGTGCCAAATCGATTACAAACTCAACTGCTCTATCTGGAGGAAGTCCTGGCAAATCATCCGGAAATACGTCTGCGAAATCTCTCACTATTGGTATCTCATCTATTTTCGGATTCTCTTTTCGACTATCAACTATGTAAGCTAGATATCCTACACAAACCTCGCTTTAACAATCTCTCGGCTCGCATCATCGCCGACAACTCGCTTGTCTAGGCGACTTGCTACCATAAAACATAACTTTTGACGGAGTCATAAGATTAATACGCTTCTTTTGGCAGTCAATTACCGCCCCATAATTGGATAGCCAATCCATACCCACAAGAACGTCGAATTCTCCGAGTCGAATAGGGATAAGATCTACGTTCATGATATTACCCTTAATATCTACTCTACAGTTCTTGTGCACATACTTAACAGGGATTATTTCTCTATTCGCAATTTCTATGTTCATGGGGTATTCTAACTCGTCCTTAAACAATTCTAAGTTCTAGCAAAGTCATCGGATATAAATGAGCAAGTAGCACCCGAATCAAATAATACATAAGCATTAATTTTATTGATCGGAATGATACCTGACACCACATCGCGAGACCGCATCGCCCCTGTCATCGTCATGTTGAATGTTCGGGCCGTTGGCCGATTGGTTGCGGTTGGTCTCCTGAATGGTCGAAAGTGCTTCCACCAAGATTTCCTCTGCTTCCTCCCGAACTCGCCCCTCCCCGATCCCTTCTAGGACAATCTCTTACAAGATGGTCCTTTGAGCCACATGTGAAGCAGCACCCTTCTTTGGGTTCGGACAGTTTGGTGCTATGTGGCCTTCCTGACCACAATTGTAGCACACTCGCTGCCCCTTCATGCAAACTCCCAGATGAGTTTTTACGTAGGTTGGGCACGGTTCGATCTTCTTCTTCGCGCCTCCCGTTGACTTCCAAATTGAAGCTAATTTTTAGACCACATCCTCTTCTGATTGTGATTACCCCCAGTGCTACTCCCACCAGCTTTTGTTGTTACCTTCATTTTCACTTTTCTTCTTCTTCCGATCCCGATTGTATTTTAGTTATCGTGATCGCTTCCACCTTCAAAGAAGTATGGCCTTCTCTAGCACTCCAAAGAAAAGTGTTCAATCGAACATCGACACTTTGCTATACAACGTGGCTTCAATCCCCCGCTCAAATTGTCTTGCCTTCCTCTCATCGGTGTGCACTTGGTATGTGGCTTAACCTAGCCAACTCGTTAAACCTTGCCGCGTAATCACCATCGATATACTTCCATGTTTCAACTCTAAAAATCAGACTTCCATCCGATTTTGTGAACTCGGCCGGAAAGTACATTTCAAGAACATTTCTTTGAATCTTTCCGTGATATTACACCTTCACCTCCTCTCACTTTGTTTGCTTCGCCACCAATAATCGGCTTTTGACTTCAAAGATAAGCGTTGACACGCTATCTTCTCGATCTTCTCTTACTCGAGCGATGTCGAACACCTTCTCCATCTCCATCACCCAAGTCTGAGCTTCGATTGGGTTTATGGAACCCTTATACTCTGGCGGTCCCATTACCTTGAAGTCCTTAAACGAGGTATTTGGTGGAGCTTGTGGTTGATTATTAATTGCCCATCCAAAAGGTTCACCAATCGCGAATGTGATTAGCATCAAGCGCCGTTGTTGTTCATTGGTTTTTCTTATGCACGACGACGGTTTTGTTTTCTTCTAGGCGGCATATTTCGTTAAAATATACGCTTATTAGGTCTTTATTCAATCTCTTAAACATTTAAGACTTAACTAAAACATTTAATCATAACTCACTTAACACATCAATTCAAATAAACTCTGACATTCTCATTTAATTCAAAAGTTATAACATCAATAGATAGCATCACTGCTATTTACATCCACTATCCCGAGATAAAGAATCTACGGGATTTAAAACATCAAAATATTCCTTTGTTTATAAACACATCAGAATTTACATCATTAACTACCAAATAGTTTTCACATTATTAAACTAATACTATCACTGTCTATTAAGGCGCTAAATAGCCTTACTACGTTCCTCTTCCATGATGTGAGACATAGTTCTGCGATCTAGCATATATGATGGTAGATCCTCAAACTGGATTAGATACTTCTTAACTCGATCTTGGACCGCATCCATTGCATTTTGTAGTGTAGAGTACATCTCCTCAAGTTTAGCCTTCTTCGCACGGCGATCATCTTCTGCAAGATCATCACGACGTGACTCTCTTACCCATCCTTCCTCTGCTATGGCAAGCCTTTCTGAGCTCTCTTTTAGATCCTTCTTCAACTTTTCTATTTCTGCGAACTTATCCTCGGTTTGACCCTTCTCATGAACCAGATCCCACTCCACGTTTCCTAAACGTGTGTGAAGAGTCACAATCTCCCTATCCCTCTGCTCAATAGTAATCTCTTGACTAGCGCCTGCGCTCGGTCGGACAGATCCTTGACAAGATCCTGCGCAACTCTATGTTACGCTCATAAAGTGCATCATACTCCTCTTCTTCCTCAGGATCGTCCTCCAGATCAGTCTCAGGCTCATGCTCCTGACCAACAACAGTGATCAATGGAGATGGCTCTCTTTGTACCAGCTATTCCCTGACGACATGAATGTCTTGGGGCTCCTCCTCTGTAGGTACTCGGGGTTCCTCCTCCCCAGCTCGACTAGCTCCTCCAACATCCGACATCCTGACAACAAAATTTTAAGTTTTAGTTACTAATCCGTGCTAGCGAACACATAGATTAACACATAAATACATAAAGTCTTTTATTATCTTCAATGAATTTAGAAATTCATTTCTTATAAATCGATAAGAGTTTACCACCACTATGTTCTCAATCTCCTATAAGGTTACTACCTAAGGTTGTTCCCCACCTAAGGTTCATAACCCACACTTTGATACTAACTCGTGACACCCCAAACCGATACTTCCATTTCCACAGATTTGGTGTTCATCAGACAAACATCATCTATCTATCTACCCATAAATAAATGCAAACCATGCAATAGATAGAATAAATAATAAACCTCCCCTTATGGGGTTACATCAACTGCATAATAAATAAATCACAGGTTACTCTAACCTTAAAACATCTGTGCAGAAAAGATAAACAAATAAGTCTTAAGTAAAATCAATTCTAATCATCATTACATAACCACAATAATAAAACAGTCTTCATTACTTGCTAATCTTGCCCTTGCCCTTACTAGTTGAAGGTTCGTCTGCTCTTTCCTTCTTAACTGCAATGTTATTATTACGAAAGAGTGAGCACGATTGCTCACAAGTATAACAATAAAACAAATGACTAATAATAACATGCGAATGAATTAACAACTTCTGATATAAAAGCTCAACTTTTGAATCAAGAATGAATAACAAGAATCAAAAGAACTTCTGAGGGTCATAAGACCTTGAACTATGTCCTAGGTTGTCAAGTGTTTATACTTGAAACCTTTAATGAATATAAGACTATGGACTCTTCTTCTCGTACTTTGGGGGATCAACCCTTAGTACCATACTGTGCACAATATCTTAACGCTAACGCATAAGTAATTCCCTATACAGGATTGTTCCTCTCAGTTTGACATTAGAGTCCGAACCAAAGGAAGTTTGGATTGGATAATTCATCAAGGGTTCTAAAATTTAGAAAGCTCATCAACTATGGACTAGTCGAATCAATAAGGGTTCGCTAGTCTAACAAGGTTTAACAATAACTTGTAATTAACTTGGATAAAATCTCAAAAGTATACAATAGAATAAGTATTGTATAACAGCATCATGCTTGAAGGATTAATAAGCTTTAATATACAAAACAGACTTAATCAATAGTAATGAGAATTTGTTCGATGTAGAACAGTGAAATTATCAACTTATAATGATAACAAGTAAGGTTAGGAAACTTGCTTCGTGCATAGATTACACGTTAATAAAACTCGTTCTTTGATTAAAATCCTACATATCATTCATGTTCACAATACCAATCAATTATCACGTAATAAACATCACAATTTTATTCTTTGTCTAACTCGAGTTCATGACTATACTTAGTCAATTACTACACTTATTGCCAAAAAAAATAAGACTTCACGACAATAAGCTAACTATGCATTTGATCATTCAATTTACACGTAATTATGTTATGGACGTGTTAAGAATTTATTCTAACACTTGATTATATGTCTAACAAGGTTTTATAATCATTAGACTAAGTTACTAACACATTTCTATACTTGAACATTGAAAAAATGCATTTTCTCGATATTTCGCTAAGTGGCGCCATGACGCCACTTTTGTATCGGGTCTCAAGGCCGCTACCGATTGATACATAGCGCTACTGGCGGGAAATGAACTAGGAGGTGGTAGCATGGTACGACACTCAGCACTCAATTTCCATTCATGAAGAACACATAATTCAGCGAAATAAACACTACATAATCATTAATTTCACCAAATTATACATACCCACATGTTAGAAATCATACATAATCATTACCCAACACTTGTAGAGTGATTTTAACCCATTAAAACACATAATTAAATTATGCAAATTGTTCTGTTCTTGAAGTGTAGAACATAAATTCCTAAAATTCAATGCCACAGATTCGTTATAAAACCAAATCCAACCATTCAAATTTCGTTTTGTTTGTTTTAGCATGCATAATCACATATAAGTGGAAATTTTATAGAAAATTTATGGTTGGCATATTAAAATTACGTATAAGGGCCATATGGCCATATAACATACTCTCTAGTCACGTACTGTGAAATTTTATAAAACTGATGATATGGTATCATATAAAATACATATTAAACATGCTACCATGACATAAAATCACGTTTATAACCACATAGTTAATACACTTTCCAACCACGGAGAATTTTACAGAAATTGGAGAGCCATATTATATAAAACTAAATGACGTAGAAAAGAATTGGGTTAAAGGATTACCCAAGCGTAGAATTAATAGAAGATGAATTCCTTCTCAGATGACTCTCACAAACCTCTCAACAATCTCTGAATTCCCAACTCTTTCTCTGTATCTCTCTCTGTTACGCTTTCTAGACTTAGGCAGATAATGAAGAAGAAAGAAGAAGACGTAAATTAAATAAGGAATAATCGACGTGGTTGGTGGTCAGCTACCCATCGTGGGTTAATCGCCTCAACTCCCTTTACTACCATGTTTCGCTAGCTGTAATAGGTTTCAAAAATCATTTAATTTAATAAAGCCTTACCATATAGTTTAAATAATGTCACATTCCTTTATAAAATAAATCAATATCTTATTTAATTTATTTTAAATAAAATATAATAATTTCTCATTAATTCACATAGTCACATAATTAAATTTCTCCTTTAATAACAATGTCAAATTCTTAAATCTCTAATTAATAATTAAATTAATTAAAAATAACATTTGCTTATTAAATATTTCTTTTAATACAATAAGGTCACATAATTACATACTTTGAATAATAAAATTCTCCACATTAATTTAATACATATAACACATATAATTAAATTAATCTACTATAAACTTCATCAATTAATTATTTAATCTAATAATTAATTCATCGAAAAATATTTATTCAATCCAATAAATATTAAAAATTAAATTACAAAATCTCAGTTGTCACAAAAATTGAGATATATAGACAAATATCCTAGAAAGGTTCCGTCGAATGCTATGAAATGAAGTCGAGTCTGACTTATTCTAAACCCTAGAAGATGAAACAACTAGCTAAAAGCTATCTTTCGATTTTTGTTGGTGGTCAACTAGCTCATCTTGGGTGGTTCACTGTCCAGGAATTGTTGTGGTGGCTTCTTATGACCTCATCCTCAGCTTTGCAATCCTCGTTCGGACCACGTTTTGTTTGGGTGTTTTGACACCCCCAAAATAGGTATACATCACCCATCTTGGGTCGCCCAATTCATGGTACAAAATTTAAATACAACTTCATTTATACAATACGACAAAAGCGTAGCTGAGAGTTTTAACACGAATATTGTCTCACAGACAATATCCAACCTCAAATGGAGTCCTCATTACATTTATTATCACACTATTTCATAGAATTGTGAGGACTACTACAGCCACCATCTCAGACCGTCACTCCATTCCCCGACTAGTCCCGGCTACATTCTCATTTCCTGAAGAGAACAATGAAGGTAAAAGGGTGAGCTCAACTAGCCTGGTAAGAAATATTATGACTAAGATAATGCAGAATAAATTATCGTTAGCCTTCAACATGTTAAACTGATAGAATACAATAAACAACATGTTTAACTGCAGCGGAATAATCAATCCATTAGAAGAGTCAAGTAGAGCATGATATCTACTATCTTCTATGATTTAAAAAGTTTATCATCAATTTTATCGCTGAGACTCAGCTCAATAAATAATCCACATTACTGAATTATCCATGCACTACGGGCCAAGGATATTCCTTAGTATCACATCCACGATTATCCATGCACTACGGGCCAAGGATATTCGTGTTATCACCAATGGTCATGATCATGCCAACAAATGTCCATCAATACACTACGGGCCAATGAGGACTTTTACTACATCATTTATAACATTACAGGTCATGATTATACCAATACATAATTCCTGGTCATAATCATACCAATCAACAGTCCATATATGCACTACGGGTCAAAGATGACTTTCATCACAATATAAGCATAAGGATGATGACAATGATATAAAAATTTAATTAATTGAGAGCAAGGATAAATTTTAAAGATTTATAATTAAATTTATCAAGAATTCAATAATGTCCAAATTGTCAACATGATACTGCTTTGTGGAGTAAAATTCAAGAATAATATTGTATCAAAAATGATTTGGCTAGAAAAGCAATCAATTTTTGTCATGAATAGTACCCCAGGTGAATAGTATCCGAGTGAATAGTACACCATGAATAGTTCTTTAGGAATAGTACCCCGTGAATAGTACCCCAGTATGAAAAGATTAAAATTTAACAAAAATGTCCAAAAAAATATTTCAATGAAAAGATATTAGATGAAGCTCAAATTTCAAGGATATTCTACTAATTTTAAGGAGTATATAAGTAATACTTAACAAAATGAGTGCAAGATTCGGAATCTAAAACAAAATAATATTACTTTTATACTACAGAGCATGGAAGAAAATATTATTTCATACGAATACTAAACAAAAATAATATCCATTACCTTAAAAGGAGAGTACTTCTGACTGGTAGGGCGAGGATATTCTTGAAGAAAACTTATACTGTTTTCTACGCTCAAAGCTTCCTTAAACTCTAAAGAAATGTGCATATTGCCCATTTATTCACCATCCCTCATCAAAGACCTTCTCTCTCTAAAACTCACAAATTCTTATAACATATCAGTCCCAATACCAAGCCCCATGAATTCCACTAACAAATCAGAAGCCATAAGATCAAGATTGACTAAAGTAAAGGTATAACCCTAAACCAAAATCTGATCTTGAATAATGTGTTAGAAGTTATGTTTATGTGTTGTAATATGTTCTATGTAGTGTTAATCAATGATCTAGTTTGTTATCTTGCAGATCCATAACATCTAAGTGCTCAAATTGATGATTTGCAAAAATCTGGAAAAAAAATTTTGTGCTTGACAGCCAAATGTCAGTCCTCGTAGATCTGTGATGATTATATGTTTTTGTGTTTTAAAGGTTGATACTTGTAGTATGTTATGTGGTCTATAATCTAGAACTTGAATCAAGACCATAGCATGTGTAGATTAAAAGTTATTAAGGGTCAAAGGTCGTTGACCGACCATGACCGAACGAATCTGGATAACCCAGATTACCCAGAAAAGTCTGACAACCATTTTGATGACCTCTGATCTTGCTCCTTGTAATGATTTAGGCCATGTTGTTGTAATAGATTTGTAGTTTGACATGAATACTACACCTTAAAACCCATAGAGCAACCATATCTTATACATGATCAAAGTTATGCGTGGTCAAACAAAGGTTGACCACCAGCCTTAAGAATTTCTGGGAAAACCCCAGATTCGTGAAGAACACATTTTCTGGCATGGGTTGATCAACCTTGATCTAACACATGTGATGTATTTATGTTGATTTAGTGTTATGATATTGTTCTATGACATATGTAATGCACTCTGGTATCACAAAACCACTTAAACAATGACCGCATTAACCTTGGATTAATCAAGGCTCAAAAGGACCTCGACCATCGCTTGCGAAGTTTCGGGCGACCTGTAAACTCAAGAACACGTCTGACAAGGTTTTCTGTATATTACATCTTGCTGTTGTGTTATGATTTGGCTACGGAAATTGATTAGGGTTGTAGTATTACATCAGTAGTACACCATTAACATAATAGATAACCTAGATAACATTAAAATCATAACATTTGAACCGGTAAAAGGTAGTACCCTGCAATCAGACTTTGAAGGCTCAAGAACACCTATAGCGACAGTTTCGTCGCTATAGAACACCTATATAGATTAATTACTAAATTATCATTTTTATTAAATAATTAGTATTAAATAGTTTTTAATTATGAAAAATACATAATAAATTCATAAAAATTATTTTAAAGTCTAAAAATTAGTTTTTGATAAATTTTAATATATTTCATAAATATTAATATTTTTTAAATATTAAAGGTATTTAATTTATTTAATTATTATATTAAATAAATTATTTCAAAATTATATTATGGTATAAGAAAATATTTTAAGTTATTTTTAATAATTTTAATATTTTTAGAAGAATTTCGTTAATAAGTTCATATTAATGATAATTAAATTATTTAATAAATGTATTACATAAATTATAAAAAATAGAATTAATGATTTAAAAATTATATAAATATTTTAAGTTATAAAATATAACTTTTGATATTTTGTCATGAAAAATATTAATATTTTAATATGAATGATATTAGTATTATTTAATAATTATATTAAATAAATTAGTTTAAAAGTGATTTTAATAATATAAAAATCATTTTAAATGAAACTAAGGTGTTTAAAAATATTTTAAGTTATAAAATATAACTTTCAATATTTAAAGGTAAAATTCATTAATTATTTAATATTAAATGATATTTGATTTATTTAATGATTATATTAAATAAATACTTTAAAAATAGTTTATTAATTTAAAATCATTTAAAAAGGATATAAAAGAATTAAAAATATTTTAAGTTATAATTAATGACTTTTTATATTTAGGGTAAATAGTGCATTAATATTTAAGTATTAATGATAATTAATTAAAAATGATTTTAAATGTTTTCAAAATCATTTAAGGGTAATATTAATGTTTTAAAAGTATTTTACGTTATTATAAATAACTTTAAGATTTTGGCAATGGTTTCATTAATAGTTTAATATTAATTAAATATTAATGATAATAGAATTATTTAATATTTAAATCATTTAATAATGATTCCAGTGTTTGAAAAATCATGATAAAATTTAATAATTGTTTAAAAATAATTATAAGTCATTTAAAAATAATATGACTGATATTTAAGTTATTTAAATGGATATTGAACTACAGGATTGAGTCTTATACTCGATAATTACCTGATAAAGCTGTCGGTACATTGACAGGTTTTAGAAATTGATCTGGACTTATCTAATTTGTCTGTATATGTGTTTGTTTGTGATCCAATGATTGTGAAACATGTGTGACAATGTGATTAAGTTATGTGCTGACTGCAATAAGCTGTATTATATGTTATGATATGTTATTCTAATCGATAGAATGATCTTATTAATGATAGGTTTCGGTATAAAAGATAAAACTAAGTTGTATAATTGTAAGCAGCAGACCAAATAAGTATCATTCCTTTGCAGTTACTTTATGCAATGGATATAAGTAAGAAAGTTTCAGAATTATATTATCATTGTGCCAGAATATTAACACTATTGTTATCGATTATGTATCCGATCATTATTTATCAGTACAATATTATTGTATAATTTAGATATTTATTATGTTAGTTAATTTCTAAACATGGTTATACAAGTGTCCCCACTTGGATAATCGTTATATTTAATCAAATGTTGATATATATATATATATATATATATATATATATATATATATATATATATTGATCTCCAGTATGTATACATTAATTAAAAGTCGTCTAAGCTATTTGACCCAGCTAGACACAAATTTAGAAATATCATTGAATATGATAAAACTTTATTGTATCCAATCAAATTTTTTTGGTTTGGATTCCCGACTAAGTATGAACATCCCGAATATGGAAAAACTTTTATGCGCCCAAGGAGGACAGAGTGAACGATAATATCGTTCTTGCATGTAGTATTGATCAATACAGGGTACATGGGATGTACACCCTCGCGCCCGTAAGTTATGACGGTTTGCAGATGAAGTTCTGCTAAAACTTAGCGAAATTTAAAAATAATGGGCATAGTCTGTCGACTAATACTTATTTATAGTCAGTACGTAGTTTTAAAAGTTTGATATAGAATTGATATGTTATTATTATTGGTTTAGCTTACTTCACAACTGTTGATTCGTTGTAGAAATGTCGTACAAAGAAAATATTTAATTTTTTTAGCTAATATTTATAATTGTTATTACTTGCTGGGCACTTAAATGCTCATCCTTGCTTAATTTAAATGTTTTCAGCTAAGTGTGAACAATCAGAAGGTTCGGCCAAGAACAAAGGAAAAGGAAAGCAAATATAATAAGTGTTATGGTATTCTATGTAATAGTATAACTCTATTAAGACAATGATATTTATTATTATCATGTATTGTAATGAATGTAGTAAAGGTTGCGTACTTGGGATTAGACTTTGATAAATGTAAGTTAAGTTTGATATTCATAATATTGTTATTATTATTAGTGTTATTCCGCTCATAGAAATGGTATCGCAAAGCACTGAGTTCGTGTTTCAAGTACCTAAATTTGGGGGCGTTACATCATGGTATCAGAGCTATAAGCATGAATTTGCGAAGAGCCCCGAGCCTCTCGCTGGTGACTTCCTCGTGTGGAATGCACCGAAGCCAGACTCTTGGTAGGGGACACCGAGCCAGCCGGTGGCAAGCTGATAGGTACCCTTGTAAGGTCCTACGGTTGGAAGCACCATGAAAGTTACATTATTGTATCAGAGCTTTAGGGTTAGAAATATTAGGTGGATAGACCTTAGGCTATAACCTTGGGACAGAAGGGAAACGTTGAAAATATAAATAACTCATTTAGAGTTTATAATGAGATGAATTGAATAAATTCATCGTAAAACCAAATAAAAGATAACTTATATAAAACTATTATTTGCTATATGTATATAGTATATGCTAATCAGGATAATTTATCTGTGTAGATGTCAGGTGGAAAAGAATTAGGATACCCTCAGATCGTAAAGAATGAGTTAACCTCCATGATCGAGCCAATGTCAAAGCTAATAGCTGAAATAGAGGCTCATTTTGAAAGCAACCCTAATGAGGTGGATATTATGGAAAAGTGTAGTACTGGACCAAGAAACGATAGTATAACTGATAGGTAGAGTATAGTTACAGAATATAAGGTCAAGCTCGAGTTCTTAAACTCATATGTTTGTGGTGAGTTCTTAAACTCATAATGTGTGGTAAGTTTGACGAACTTGGTATAGTTATGTGTTATTGGATTATTGAGGATAATAGAAATATAAAGAACGCTAAGCAATTGATCCTTAGTGAAGGCGTAAGAAATGAGTAGTATTAGTATTACTTGAATATATATGATTCTATGATGAGTATACGATAAGTATGTATGTGTAATGTAATATTTTGTATAAGTTATGGTAATGAATCCTGACTTTTGAGTCATAAAGGGATAGCGAAAGTTTAAAGCAGTATATGTTATGGTAGGTCAAGTGCTATAAGTATTAATCTATGTTGGATTAATGAAATATGTTAATACAATAAAACCAAATTTTCAAAATCTAATATTTTGAATGCATGATTATTTAAGTAGAAAATTTTACGTTATATGCTAAATGTATATGATAAGGCTTAGAATTTAAGTTAATAAGGAATTATTTATGATAATGCCGCTAAGACGAAAACGAAACCAAAGGACAGAAGAACATGTCGATAAAGCTGGAGGACAACCAGACCAGATACATAAAATTTCAAATATTGTCGCTCAAGCTATGCAAAATTGAATACCAGCCGCTGGAAATCAACCAAATAATAGATTGACAAATGTTAAAGGCTTCAAGGCATTCGGACCGCCAGGATTTAGAGGATCAACTGACCCTATAGAAGCGTTTGTGATAGATAGGATAACGGAGGGGCAAAAGACAGCTTTTGCCGCCTATATGATAAAAGGGGAGGCAAATTTTTGGTGGGAAGCAAATCAAACTAGCGTCGGAGAAGGGAGTAGAGGTGGTAGGACTAGAAAAAAAGGAGATAATTTCGGGAATACTGAAAATAGGCTAGGAGATGGAAAGAAACAAGTGTGTGGTGTGAGAATTGAGGAAAGAATCCCTCGGGAGAGTGTCTTAAAGGAAAGTTTGTGTGTTATAAGTATGGGCAGAAGGGACATATCTCTCCCAACTTCCCCAATCCAAGAAGGTATAGTGGGTGTTTTATTTGTGAATCAATGGAGCATAAGGTGAAAGACTGTCCAAGAAGGAGAAGGGAGGCAAGGAATGCGAATACAGAAAAAGGCAGCAAGATATTGGCTACAACGGGACCAACTTTAACAAACAAACCAACTGAATCAATCGCAAGAGTCTTCAACATGACCGTTCAAGATACCGTGGCAGATGGGGATGCAACTCCAAGTATTATTCGAATAACTTTTATTTTCTTATATATGATTTTCTTATATATAGTAAATTATTTTATAAAGATATTTGAAGGAGGAAATTGAGTTCTATTAGAAATCAATTTTCCGTTTAATTAGATAGATAAGCTTTATGCTGAATAGTTAAAGATCGGTTCGATCAATTATGATCGAGATCTACTTGCAATGATTGTGTATGCTATGTACCCTTGTATGTATAGGTTTTAAAACGATGATTCTCGGGATGGAATCTTTATAAGGGATGGTGAATGTAATAACCCGATATTTTCTATATAAGTAAATCAAAAATTTTGAGTATAATTTTTTTTTATTTTAAAGGTGAGAATGTGTGCAAGGTAATGTGTATGTATTTATGTGATGAATATAAAATATATTTATTACGCTGAATGATTACAAATAATTTTATTTTAGAATTATTGATCATTATAAATTATATTCTTATAATAATTAATTTTAAAGTAGAAATGTTTTTATTAATTATTTTCCATGAAAATATTTTCAGTATAATATTTAAATAATATATGAAATAATTATTTGAATTATTATAATAATTATTTTATTTTATTATATGAATTTAATTTATATGAATTAATTTAATTATTTTAATTTAACTAATAAAGGTATATATGCAAGATAAATCGATATGAAATCCAAATCCTAAATTTTGGATTTTTGATCGAGAATGAGAATAATAATATTATATTATTATTTGTCATTGTTATAAATATTATCTGTATGTGTGTAATATTAATTTGTGAAACAGTTTTGATGGAACAGTAAAAAAACCTTAATGATATTGATAAACCATAGTTTTGAAGTCAAATGAGACTTTAAAATCTGCTCTAGTTATAAATAATGTGATTAATGACATTTATTATAAATATTAATTATATTTCAATGCTATAAATATGTATGGTATGTACGTATTAATAATGGTCGGTCAATTATGTGTATAATGTCAAAACCCTAGCAATAATTGGTTTAACCCTAATTTGAAACTCAAACCAGAGTTTATAATTGGTAAGAAATTGTGTTATGTGATTAATGTTAATATAGATATTAATTTTAATTAGGGAAACCCTAATTATTAATATTTGGAAATCATAATTATTAGAAAACCTAATAGCTAATTAGAAACCCTAATTGCTAACCATAATTTGCTAATTGAGAGTCCTAATCGCTAATGTAGTCATCTTAAGGCTAATTAGTGGATTTTAAACCCTAATGTTCCTGTATAATATAATTAGATAACATAATCTAATTAGCACACCCTAAATTTCAATTTTAGAAACTAATTTTTTTGCTATTTTAAAACCTAAATACAATTCCTAGAAAATTTTATTTTTGAAAACCTTAGGGTGAAACCCTAAGGGTTTGCCATGTTACATGTTTGCCATTAAAATCATAAGTCAAATGACTATTATACCCCTTTTTGCATAATTGAAGATAACTTGTGTATCTTGCCATATATGTGAAAGTAATATGCACACAAGCCAATCATGTTTGATGATAAAGCATATACTTTGTAACAATCCCATTCATTTATTAATAAAAAGTATTAATTTATTAAAGGCTTTTAATTATCTACATGGTGTCTTTTTTTTATAATATGTGATAAACCCATAGTTTTAAGCAATGCTTTTAGAATAATGATGATGATCATTCTAATGAGATCTAAATTCTTTGAAAGCTTAAAACTAAAATAGTTCCCAATCGTTGGATTACTAAATTGGGGATTAGTGAATCCAGGATAGATTGGTACATACGTTGCTTTGCTCATTGGATGAGGATGATTGATCTCATGATCATTTGTGTGGAGAAACTAAAGCAAGTATGTAGGTGCTTATTAGAGAATAAGTTCATCGAACGTGGCTCGCTAAGGAATACCTAATGGAGTTTTATTTGCTGTCAATAGGAATTTCAGTAGTGATAGTAGTACAAGTAATCCTTGGACTTGAGATCATCATAGTATCTTGTGTATGATGAGTTATACTTTGACTTATTCCTTAAGACCCTAAGGGTATATCAAAGGGTATGCTTGGGTATAATAAGTTTGTACATGGAGATAATGTATGATCAATAAAGAATCTACCACTTCTAATAAAGAAGAGAAATGTCCTATGTGATTCGATAAATGACAACCCAAAGAGTCCTTGGTTAAGGAGTAATGAAATTAGAAAGGAGTTTCTAATTTGCATTATTTGAGTTGTGCATTTAAGGATCGAAATACATATAATTAAATAAAATAAGACTTGACAAAGAATTCCATGTCTTATATTTAATTGGGACATCAGTATGGTGGAAGGATTGAATTGACACAAGAACTATTTACTCAAAGGTTCTTTAATGATTAATGTTGAAATCTATATTATCCGGAAAGTCGTTGATCGCTAGGGGAGGCTTATCCCTATTGTAGAATAAATATTATTTATTTAAATAAATTAATTATTTAATTTATTTATTTAAATAAGATTAGAATTGTTCTAATTGATTTATTCACAATAGGTTTAATATGGAGAACCTAAAGGGTCACACCATAAAAGGAAGAATAATTATTTAAGAAGTTAATGGCATAATCGTAATAATATGTTATGTATATTTAATTTAATCTATGGTGATAGAATAAATTAAATAGCTTAATATTTATTATTTAATATTTTAGAAATGTTAAATATAAATTAATAAGAGGAGTCTTATTAATATTATTACAATTATTATTATTTTAATTTCTAAAAGAGTTTAGGAATTAATTTAATATAAGTATTCTCATTTATTCCTAATTGGATTAGGAAAGAAAATTAGTTAAAGGAGTTTAATTAATTATCCCTAATAAGATTAGGGAGCTTAATTAATTAAAAGAATTTAATTAATTAAATAAAACTCAATTCTTTAATTGTTAAGATTGGTTGCCCACATCTATAAATAAGAGGAGTCTTATTATGGGTGGTAGGGGTTGTTGACTTTTTTAACATAGGACATAATTTCAATTGTTGGGAGAGTACACCCTTTCAATAGAGATAGAAAAACTAGAGTTTAGCCAACCACCCTTTTCTTGAATCATTATTATTCCTTGGTGGATCACCTCTAGAGGCCAAACATATGGGTGGCTAACGTTGATCAAAGGAAGGAACAAAACCCCGGTGGATTCAAGATTGAACGCAAAAGGATTTGGAGGTGAACTTGTACCTGAGGAAGCTCGATCTTCAAGGGTATGATTTTATTCTTTATCTTTTCGTTTAATTAATAATTGTGCATAAAGGATGATCCGGGTATATGGTTTGTAAATTTTTAAACTCTGATTTTTACACGCTTCCGCATTATTTTGCAATTTGATTGCGCCCATGAATATTACAAATCTAACAATATGTAGTTGGTAACCAACTCTTGATTTCCCACATGCTTAAAATCTCCAGCTACAAGCCATATATCTCAGCTATAAGCATTGTATTATAACATATATAGATCATAAGAGATAGAAAAGTGCTGATATTGCCCATTTATTCACCATCCCACATCCAAGACCTTCTCTCTCTAAAACCCACAAATTCTTATAACATATCAGTCCCAATACCAAGCCCCACGAATTCCACTAATAAATCAGAAGCCCTAAGATCAATATTGACCAAAGTAACGGTATAACCCTAAACCAAAATCTGATATTGAATGATGTGTTAGAAGTTATGTTTATGTGTTGTAATATGTTCCATGTAATGTAAATCAATGATCTAGTTTGCTAGCTTGCAGATCCATAACATCTAAGTGCTCAAATTGATGATTTTCAAAAATTTAGATATTTTTGTTTTTGTGTCTGACAGCCAAATGTCAGTCCTCATAGATCTGTGATGATTATGTGTTTTTGTCTTTTAAAGGTTGATACTTGTTGTATGTTATATGGCCTATAATCTAGAACTTGAATCAAGACCATAGCATGTGTAGATTGAAAGTTATTAAGGGTCAAAGATCATTGACCGACCATGACCGAACGAATTTGGGTAACCCAGATTACCTAGAAAAGTCTGACAACCATTTTGATGACCTCTGATCTTGCTCCTTGTAATGATTTAGGCCATGTTGTTGTAATAGATTTGTAGTTTGACATGAATACTACACCTTAAAACCCATAGAGAAACCAGATCTTATACATGATCAAAGTTATTGGTGGTCAAACGAGGGTTGACCACAAGACTTAAGAATTTCTGGGAAAAAACCCAGATTCGTGAAGAACACATTTTCTGGCATAGGTTGACTAGCCTTAATCTAACACATGTGATGTATTTATGTTGATTTAGTGTTACGACATCGTTTACATGACATACGTATCGCGACTCTGGTATCACAAAACCACTTAGACAATGACCAGACACCGGATTAATCAAGACTCAAAAAGGGACCCTTGACACTGGGCAGCCCAGAAACTCAAGAACACGTCTAACAAGGTTTTCTGTAGATTACATCTTCCTGTTGTGTTATGATTTGGCTATGGAAATTTATTAGGGTTGTAGCATTACATAAGTAGTACAACATTAACATAATAGATAACCCAGATAACATTAAAATCATAACATTTGAACCGGTCAAAGGTTACTCCCTGCAATCAAACTTTGAAGGCTCAAAAACATATATGGCGACAGTTTCGTCGCTATAGGCCCATTAGCGACATATTAATTACTAAATTATTATTTTTATTAAATCATTAGTATTAAATGGTTTTTAATTTTGAAAAATACATAATAAATTCATAAAAATTATTTTAAAGTCTTAAAATTAATTTTTAATAATTTTTAATATATTTTATAAATATTTAATATTTTTAAAATATTAAAGGTATTTAATTTATTTAATTATTATAATAAATAAATTATTTAGAATAATTTTAATACTTGAAAAATCATTTAAAATTATATTATGGTATAAGAAAATATTTTAAGTTATTTTTAATGATTTTTAATATTTTGTGATGAATTTAATTAATAAATTAATATTAATGATAATTAAGTTATTTAATAAATGTATTAAATAAATTATGAAAAATAGAATTAATGATTTAAAATAATATCAAAATTATAAAAATATTTGAAGTTATAAAATATAACTTTTGATATGTTGTCATGAAAAATATTATTATTTTAATATGAGCGAGATTAGATTTATTTAATAATTATATTAAATAAATTAGTTTTAAAGTGATTTTAATATTATAAAAATCATTTTTAATGAAACTAAGGTGTTTAAAAATATTTTAAGTTATAAAATATAACTTTCAATATTTAAAGGTAAAATTCATTAATTATTTAATATTAAATTATATTTGATTTATTTAATAATTATATTAAATAAATAGTTTAAAAATAGTTTATTAATTTAAAAATCATTTAAAAAGATATAAATGAATTAAAAATATTTTAAGTTATAATTAATTACTTTTAATATTTCAGGTAAATAGTGCATTAATATTTAAGTATTAATGATAATTAATTAAAAATGATTTTAAATGTTTTAAAAATCATTTAAAGGTAATATTAATGTTTTAAAAGTATTTTAAGTTATTATAAATAATTTTAAGATTTTGGTAATAGTTTTATTAATAGTTTAATATTAATTAAATATTAATGATAATAGAATTATTTAATATTTAAATCATTTAATAATGATTTCGGTGTTTGAAAAATCATGATAAATTATAATAATTGTTTAAAAATTATTATAAGTTATTTAAAAATAATATGACTGATATTTAAGTTATTCAAATGGATATTGAACTACAGGATTGAGTCTTAGACTCGATAATTATCTGATAAAGCCGTCGGTACGCCGATAGGTTTCAGAAATTGATCTGGACTTATATAATTTGTCTGTATATGTGTTTGTTTGTGATCCAATGATTGTGAAACATGTGGGACAATGTTATTAGGTAATGTGATGACTGCAATAAGATGTAAGACCCCAACTTTTATAAATAAAGATGAATTTTTCTATAAATATTATTTTTTGAATATTATGGAATAAATTTGATATAATGTTATAGTTGTGGGTAATATTTATAAATTTTGCAAAGTATGCAAGTTGTTATAAAATATTCGTTTGGTGGGGAATATTCTTTTGTTAGGGAATATTCGCATAACTACTCAATCATTGGTGGACCCCACAATGTAATTATTGTCGATTGAGAAAACGATAAAAATATTTTATAAAAATAATTACGGAGGTGTTACCGTTAAAACCGTTGAACTACCCGGTGGTAAAAGTACGAAGAATACGTGGTTGCATTAGTAGCACACCAGATTGATTATCGATGCTTACGTGAGAAGTCACTCACCTATGCTTAATTATTGCTACAAGAATTCACGCATCATATCTCTTATATTATTGATTCAATTATTGTCACAAGATCATCTCGTATAATATGTTATAGTATTAAATCAATAATTGAGACGATAAGTTATAAATGATTAATAATTGTTGAAAGATTAAATATGTGTTGATTAAAAATAAAATGATTTGTGGTAAGTTTGATTATTTTATGGGGCTCGTATATGTCATCATCTAAGAGTCTCTTAAATCAATAGTAATTACCTTTGTGAATAGTAATTACCTTCGTCAATAGTATTTACCTTCTTCGTCAATAGTAATTACCTTCGTTAATAGTAATTACCCTTGTGAATAGTAATTACCTTCGTTAATAGTAATTACCCTTGTGAATAGTAATTACCTTCGTTAATAGTAATTACCTTTACAGACGTCGAACCATTGTCGTTTCACATTACAAATGCGCCGAACCACTTGTCGTTTCACATTACAGCGCCAAACCACTTTTCTTTTCACATCATCATCATCGTCAAGCCACTTGCCTTTTCACACTGCGAAAGTGCTAAGCTAGAAATCTTCTATAAATAGAGGCCTAGTGCTTCATTATTTTCATTTAATTCATTCAAGCTATAGAGAGAGAGAAAGTATAGAGAATAAGAGAAAGAAGAAGAGTATTTTGTTACTACTACTGCCGCCATAAAGATTCAATCTCTTACCAAACTTAAGGGGTGTTATTCTTTCTTATTCATGAAGAGAACTGTTGTTATTCCATTGCTTATTACATTGGAATAACTTTTGTATACGTGGTTTACCCTATACTTGGTGACATTATTCTATTATTCTCGTTGGAACATCACATCTCATGTGTTTTACAGGACTGTTAAAATCTTTATTATTATTATCTCATTGGAACATCACATGTCACGTGTGTTTTACACCGGACTGGTAAAATTTTTATTATTATTACATTGGAATATCCTCATCGTGTGTGTTTCATGCGGACTTGGTTCCATTCTTTATTATTCTGTTGGAACATCACGTCTCATGCGTTTTACACAATGGGACTGGTTCCGTTATTTATTATTCTGTTGGAATAACTCGCATGTGTGATCTATCGCATGCATGGTGATTTCTTTTGTTATTCTATTCTTTATTATACCCGGTTGGTTAAAACTTTGACTTCTATACTCCATGAAATTAGTGGAATATCCTTGATATTTGCGTTTCATCCAGTATCTTTTCATGGAAATATTCTTCTGATCATTCTTGAATTTTACTCTACAAAACAGTACCATGTTGATAATTTGGACGTTAATAATTCCTGGATAAAATTATTCTTGAACTTGTTTTATTGAATTCTTATATCATTGTCATCATCCTCATGTTTTTATTATGTTGAAAGTCATCGTGGCCTCAGTAGTGCATAGATGGACTTGGTATGATTATGACTGAGAGACTATTCGATTGTAATGTAATCACGACCGTAATGTTACAAATGATGTGATAAAAATCCTCAAAGGGCCGTGGTGCATTGGTGGACGAGTTGTTGGCATGATCATGACCATTAATGAATACACAAATATTCTTGCCCGTAGTGCATGAATAATTGTGGTCGTGATACTAAAGAATATCCTTGGACCAGTAGTGCGGGGTGATTCGATGATGTGGAATATTTATTAAAGTCGAGTCTCAACTATAACAAAGTTGATGAAAACCTTTTAAAACCTAAAAGATAGTAGACTTTATTTTCTACTTGACTCTTTTAATGGATTACATATTCACCGCAGCTTAAACCGGTTGTCTATTGTATTTTATCGGTTTAACATTGTTGAAGACTATTGATAATTTATACGCATTATCTTAGTCATAATATTTCTTCTTGAAATTTGGTTGAGCTCACCCTTTCTTTTTCCTTTGTTCTCTTGTGAAATGAGAATATATTTGGGATTTAGTGGGAAACAAGTGATGGTCCCGAAGATAGCATTAGTAGTCCTCACTATTACGTGAAATAGTGTGATAATAATTGTAATGAGGACTCCTTTTTGAGTTTGTATAATATCTAGTAGAGCGATATTTGTATTTAAACTCACGATTTATGTAAATATTGTATACCTACAGCTTATGTTAGTAAGTTGTATTTAAATTGCACAATGTAAGTGGCGACCTAAGATGGGTGATGTATACCTAATTTTGGGGGCGCCACGGTTGGTATCGAGCTTAGGATATGATCCCTGGCTAAGATGTGAGAATAGTACTAGAGGGGAGAGACGGGAATACCTTCGCTAGTATGACCTACCTAAGTTTATGTGCTATTTTATTGGTTGGTCGGAAGATAGGGATAATTTGTTACATGTCAATTAACCTTTTGTTTTGTGGCGATGTCTGAAAATGACATCCGAGAATGTTGAGAATAGCAATGGAGCGCTTGAAGCGATCGTTGATTCACCACATATCAATAATCGAGGATAATGTGCATCGTGAAGGCGACAATCCTCATGCAAAACAACAACACCGACCAAATGATGAATGATCAAATGTTCAGGAGGCTTTATGCAATTTATGCAACAAAGAAAGTAGAGCGACTCTGCCCAAAACGTAGGTGAAAACATTGAAACTCTCAAGGTCACCGCTAAACAATTCAAGGAGCTGGGACCACCGGGAGTTTAAGGGAGAGCCAAAACCACTTGGCTAAGCATGGATAAAGCAGATTACCAAGATATTTGATGTCTTGGGATGCTCCGAGGAGAAAAAGGTTCCCTTTCACGCTTTTATGTTGCGCGTGAGAGGTAGATTCTTGGTGGGAATCCAGAAACGTACTCAACTTCGCCAGATCAAGATATCTTGGGAGAAGTTCCAGAGTTGTTCAACGACAAATACTTTCCGAAAGTATTCGCCATATGAAGGAGGTGGAGTTTATCAAGTTGGAACAAAACAATATGACCGTGTCGCAATACGAGGCAAAATTTGCGGAGTTGTCACGGTTCGTCCCACTTGGTGGATAATGAAGAAAGAATGGCGCGAATGTTTTTAAGAGGTTTGAAGTCGGAGATACGTCAACATCTTATTTCTCATAAACCGTGTTTGTATTCGAGATGTTGTAAATAAGGCTCGATTAGTGGAGCGCGATAATGAGTCAATATAACTAAAAGAGAGCGGTAAGAAAAATTATAATACCGGTAGAGAGAGTAGTCATCAAGCGGTGACAACAAGCGTGGAGGGAATCAACGGGCGCCGATATGGTAACCACTTCGATGGTAATCGTACAAAACAATAAGAATGGACATTTCAAGAAAAGGAGATTCAACAATGATGGAAAGACGTCAAAGACCAAAGACCCGTTGTTAAGGAAGGAGAAAGACCACCTATCATATGCTTCAAATGCGGAGGAGAGGGACACATCAGTCCAAATTGCGCCATGCCATCCAAAGCATGTTATAATTGTGGAAGAGAAGGTCACTTAGCTCGATTTGTCGTGCCATCAAGACAAATTCAGCTAGGATGGAGGCACCAAAGGCCGTCCCAGAAAATTCAAAACCGGTAGTGCAAGGGAGAGTGTTTGTTGTGACATCCCAAAGAGCAAGGAACCCGAATGAGGTCGTCATGGGTAAGCTTATCATAAACTCTAATGAAGTCTATACTTTATTTGATACCGGTTCTACCCATTCTTTTATTTCTCCTACTTGCGCTCATCGATTAAATTTGACTCCGGAGAAATTAGACTTTGACTTGTCTGTGGAAACTCCGTTGGGAGAAACCTTTATTACATCCACTGTTTATAAGTCTTGTTTGGTTCAAATCGGTACCCTCACATTACATTCCGTCGATCTTATTTCATTAAAAATACTTGCATTTGGACGTGATTCTAGGGATTGATTGGTTAACTACTTATCATGCAAAAATTGATTGTTTTCGTAAGGTTGTTAGCTTTCATATTCCTAATCAACCTATTATGCTAATTCAAACGACCAAACCATTAAAATCAATCACGGTCATCTCAAGCCATAAAGCTATTCGTTTATTGAAAAACGGATGTCAAGCTTTCTTAGCTCATGTATCGTGATTTAAACAAAAATACGCCGGTTTTGAACGATATTTCTATTGTTAATAAATTTCCGACGTATTCCCTGAAGAACTTCCCTGGCCTACCCAGAAGCGTGAAATTGAATTTTGTATCGACCTTGAACCCCAGACAAAACCTATTTCCAAAGCCCCATATCGAATGGCTCTATTGAACTTCGTGGAGTTAAAGACCCAACTGTAGGAATTGTTAGACATTGGCTTTATTCGCCCCTAGTACTTCTCCTTGGGGTGCTCTGTTCTATTCGTGAAGAAGAAAGATGGGAGTATGCGACTTTGTATTGATTATCGGGAGTTGAATCATGTCACCATCAAAAATAGGTATCCATTGCCCACGTATTGATGACTGTTTGACCGATTTGCAAGGAGCCAAATTCTTTTCAAAGATTGATCTTCGTTCGGATATCACCAATTGAAGATTAGAACCGCCGACATTCCAAAGCGGCTTCGCGTAACTCGATGACGGGCATTATGAATTCCTAGTCATGTCCTTTGGATTGACTAATGCTCCTGCTGCCTTCATGGATATGATGAACCGAGTATTCAAGGAATATTTAGATCACTTTGTGGTCGTCTTTATTGATGACATCCTTATTTATTCCAAAAGCCGTGAAGATCATGAGCAACACTTGAGGCTGACACTCCAAAAGCTTCGTGAATATAAGCTTTATGCCAAGTTGAAGAAATGTGAGTTCTGGCTTGAAGAAGTAGCATTCCTTGGGCACGTGGTATCAAGTCATGGAATATCTATTGACCCAAAGAAAGATTGAAGCTATTCAAAGTCGGGAACAACCTAAATCAATGATCAAGCACGTAGCTTTCTCGGTTTAATTTGGTTATTATCGGAGATTTGTGGAAGGATTTTCTCGAATCGCTACTCCATCGACTCAAATTGACTCGTAAAGATACAAAGTTCGGGTTGGAGTGAAGAATGTGAGAAGAGTTTTCAAGAACTCAAGAGGAGACTTATTTCAAGACTGCTCGACAATACCATCCGCTCGGAGGGATTTGTCATCAATGATGATGCTTCTAGCAAAGGGTTGGGATGTGTTCTTATGCAACATGGAAAAGTTATAGCCTATGCCTCGCGACAACTCAAAGAATATGAGAGGAATTATCCTACTCATGATCTAGAGTTAGCAGTTGTTGTCTTTGCACTTAAAATTTGGAGGCATTACTTGTATGGGGAGAAAGTGGAGATCTTTACGGATCATAAAAGCCTCAAATATTTCTTCACTCAAAAGGAACTCAACATGCGACAACGACGTTGGCTTGAACTATTGAAAGATTATGATCATACCATCCAATACCATCCACGAAAAGCGAACGTGGTAGGCGACGATTGAGTAGAAAAATCATATGCAATCACGAGTGCGATATTGTTAACGCAAAGGCCCATTTTTGTGTGACTTGCAAAGGATGGAGATAGAGTTAAAGACTCCAGGGATGCATGTGATGATAGCAAATATAGAGTAGAACTGACTTTAATCGATAAAGTTAAAGTCGCTTCAAGCTACGGACACGGAGTCGATGCGTATGAGGAAGAAAGTGCAAGAAGGTGCTATCTTAGGAAGCAAGAATCGATGAAGAAGGAATACTTGAGTCAACTCCGCACTTTGTGTTCCTAACGACCACGATTTAAAGTATAATATCATGATGGAGGCGCACAACACACCATTTGCAATCCATCTCGGGAGTACCAAAATGTATCATGATATAAATCATACATTTTTGGTGGAGCAATATGAAGAGAGAGATAGTATTTGTTTATCTCAAGGTGTCTAACTTGTCAACGAGTTAAAGCGGAGCATCAAGTACCAAAAGGTCCATTGCAACCACTTGAAATTCCAGAATGGAAGTGGGAGCACATTACCATGGATTTCGATTCATCGGCCTTCCTAAGGTTTCTCAAGGCATTGATGCGATTTGGGTCATTGTTGATAGATTGACCAAGTCCGCTCATTTCTTACCGACACGAGAAACTTATACACTTGAAAGTCTTGCTCAGATGTACATAAAAGAGATTGTAAGACTGCATGGTATGCCCGGTATCCATAGTTTCGATCGAGACCCAAGATTCACTTCACGATTTTGGGTTAGTTTGCAAAAAGCTATGGGCACAGACTTACGATTTAGCTCGGCATATCATCCTCAGACGGACGGACAGTTGGAGAGGACTATTCAAACTCTTGAAGATCTATTAAGACTCTGTGTCCTTGATTTCAAGGGGAGTTGGGACAAGTTCTTACCATTGGTGGAGTTTTCCTACAACAACAGTTATCAAGCAAGTATTGGCATGGCTCCATTCGAAGCGTTGTATGGAAGAAAGTGTCGTTCTCCAGTATGCTGGGATGAGGTGGGTGAAGCCACGTTGTTGGGACCAGAGTTGGTACGTATGACTACGGAAAAGATTCAAACGATCCGACAACGTATAAAAACCTCACAAAATCGACAAAAGAGTTATGCTGATCTTCATCGAAAGGACGTGGAATTCGATATAGGAGATCATGTGTTGTTAAAAGTTGCTCCATGGAAAGGAGTTACAAGATTTGGAAAGAGAGGAAAACTTAATCCTCGATTCATCGGTCCATTTTTAATCCTCGATCGAGTAGGAACTGTGGCCTATAGACTCGCTTTTCCGCCAAATATGTCTCGTGTTCATAACGTTTTTCATATATCCATGTTACGTAAATATGTGAAAGACCCGAACCACATTATTGAGTTAGAACCGGACGAAATAGCGGAAGATTTGATGTATGAAGAGGTTCCTGTTCAAATCTTGGATAAGAAGGAACATATTCTACGCTCCAAGGTTATACCTCAAGTCAAAGTTTTGTGGAGGAACCACGATGTTGAAGAAATGACTTGGGAGTTAGAATCGAAATGAAATCAAGGTATCCTTACCTCTTCGACATACCGTGTAACGCACCCTAATTTCGAGGGGAGAAATTTCATAAGAAGGGAGGTTGTAAGACCCCAACTTTTATAAATAAAGATGAATTTTTCTATAAATATTATTTTTGAATATTATGGAATAAATTTGATATAATGTTATAGTTGTGGGTAATATTTATAAATTTTGCAAAGTATGCAAGTTGTTATAAAATATTCGTTTGGTGGGGAATATTCTTTTGTTAGGAATATTCGCATAACTACTCAATCATTGGTGGACCCCATTAATGTAATTATTGTCGGATCGAGAAAAAGCGAAAAAATATTTTATAAAAATAACTACGGAGGTGTTACCGTTAAAACTGTTGAAATACCCGGTGGTAAAAGTACGAGAATACGTGTGGTTGCATAGTAGCACACCAGTATTGATTATTGATGCTTACGTGAGAAGTCACTCGCTTATGCTTAATTATTACTATCTGATAATTCTTTGATCATATCTCTTATATTATTGATTCAATTATTGTCACAAGATCATCTCGTATAATATGTTATAGTATTAAATCAATAATTGAGACGATAAGTTATAAATGATTAATAATTGTTGAAAGATTAAATATGTGTTGATTAAAAATAAAATGATTTGTGGTAAGTTTGATTATTTTTATGGGGGCTCTATATGTCATCATCTAAGAGTCTCTTCATCGATAGTAATTACCTTTGTGAATAGTAATTACCTTCGTCAATAGTATTTACCTTCGTCAATAGTAATTACCTTCGTTAATAGTAATTACCCTTGTGAATAGTAATTACCTTCGTTAATAGTAATTACCCTTGTGAATAGTAATTACCTTCGTCAATAGTAATTACCCTTATGAATAGTAATTACCTTCGTCAATAGTAATTACTTTTACCAGACGTCGAACCACTTGTCGTTTCACATTACAGGCGTCGAACCACTTGTCGTTTCACATTACAAGCGTCGAACCACTTGTCGTTTCACATTACAGGCGTCAAACCACTTTTCTTTTCACATCATCAGTCGTCAAGTCACTTGCCTTTTCACACGGAAAGTGCTAAGCTAGAAATCTTCTATAAATAGAGGCCTAGTGCTTCATTATTTTTCACGAATTCATTCAAGCTATAGAGAGAGAAAGTATAGAGAGAATAAGAAAGAAAGAAGAAGAGTATTTTGTTACTACATCGCCGCAAAGATTCAATCTCCTACCAAAAGTAAGGGGTGTTATTCTTTCTTATTCATGAAGAGAACTGTTGTTATTCCATTGCTTATTATTCATTGGAATAACTTGTATATCGTGGTTTACCCTATACTTGGTGACATTCTTCTATTATTCATTGGAACATCCTGTCTCGTGTGTTTTACATCGGACTGGTTCCGCCTTTTATTATTATTCGGTTGGAACATCCTCGCTCGCGTGTGTTTTACAGGACTGGTTAAAATCTTTATTATTATTCATTGGAACATCACATCGTGTGTTTTACGCCTTGGGACCGGTTCCATTCTTTATTATTCTCGTTGGAACATCATGCATGCGCTTTTACGGGACTGGTTCCGTTATTTATTATTCTCGTTGAATAACTGCGTATGCGTGCGATCTATCGCATGCATGGTGATTTCTTTTGTTATTCTATTCTTTATTATACCCGGTTGGTTAAAACTTTGACTTCTATACTCCATGAAATTAGTGGAATATCCTTGATATTTGCGTTTCATCCAAGAGATCTTTCATGGAAATATTCTTCCGATCATTCTTGAATTTTACTCTATAAAACAATATCATGTTGATAATTTGGACGTTAATAATTCTCGGATAAAATAATTCTTGAACTTGTTTTATTGAATTCTTATATCATTGTCATCATCCTCATGTTTTTATTATGTTGAAAGTCATCGTGGCTCAGTAGTGCATAGATGGACTTGGTATGATTATGACCGAGAGACTATTCGGTGTAATCATGGACCGTAATGTTACAAATGATGTGATAAAAATCCTCATTGGCCGTGGTGCATTGGTGGATGATTGTTGGCATGATCATGACCATTAATGAATACACAAATATTCTTGGCCCGTAGTGCATGAATAATTATGGTCGTGATACTAAAGAATATCCTTGGTCAGAAGTGCGAGGGGTGATTCGATGATGTGGAATATTTATTAAAGTCGAGTCTCAACTATAACAAATGATGAAAACCTTTTAAAACCTAAAAGATAGTAGACTTTATTTTCTACTTGACTCTTTTAATGGATTGCATATTCCACCGCAGATTAAACCGGGTTGTCTATTGTATTTTATCGGTTTAACATTGTTGAAGACTATTGATAATTTATTCGCATTATCTTAGTCATAATATTTCTTCTTTCGGGTTGGTTGAGCTCACCCTTTCTTTCACCTTTTTTCTTCGTGAAATGAGAATATAGCTAGGACGAGTCGGGGAAACAAGTGATGGTCCCGAAGATAGCATTAATTAGTAGTCCTCACTATTCGTGAAATAGTGTGATAATAATTGTAATGAGGACTCCTTTTTGAGTTTGTATAATATCTAGTAGGCGATATTTGTATTTAAACTCACGATTTTATGTCGTATTGTACCTACGCTTATGTTAGTAAGTTGTATTTAAATTCTGTACAATGTAAGTGGCGACCTAAGATGGGTGATGTATACCTAATTTTGGGGGCGTCACATAAGAAGTATTATGTGTTATGATATATTATTCTAATCGATAGAATGATCTTATTAATGGCAGGTTTCGGTATAAAAGATAAAACTAAGTTGCGTAATTTTAAGTAGCAGACTAAGCAAGTATCCTACCTTTGCATTTACTTTATGCAATGGATATAAGTAATAAAGTTTCAGAATTATATTATCATTGTGCCAGAATATTATCCCTATTGTTATCGATTATGTATCCGATCATTATTTATCAGTACAGTATTATTGTATAATTTAGATATTTATTCTGTTCATTAATTTCTAAATTTTGTTATACAAGTGTCCCCACTTAGATAATCATTGTATTTAATCACATGTTGATATATATATATATATATATATATATATATATTGATCTCCAGTATGTATACATTAATTAAAAGCCGTCTAAACTATTTGACCCAGCTAGACACAGATTTAGAAATATAGTTGAATATGACCGTATTTGTAGCATACGACCGGTAGTCGTTCTCCTTCCTTGAAAATGGGTGTTAATGCTGCTATCTTTCCATTATTTTTGAACTTTATCTTCTTGAAATCTCCACTTTTATTATTTTGGCCAGGATTACCACCGAAGTGGCTACCATTTCTGGCATGTTGATTTCCTCCACGTTTGTTGTCACCGCTTTGATGAGTGCTACCACTGGTATTATCATTTTGCTAGTTGCTCTCTCTTGGTTAGGTAGACTCATTATCGCGCTCCAATAACTGAGCCATATTCACAACATCTGAATACAAGTAAAGTTTGTGAGAAATGAGGTATTGACGTATTTCGGGATTCAAACCTCTTAGAAACATTCGCATCATACACTCCTCATTATCTTCCAAATGGGATGTAAACTAGGATAACTCTGCCAATTTAGCCTTGTACTCTGATACGATCATATTATTTTGCTCCAGCTTAATGAACTCCACCTCCTTCATATGATGAATACTTTCGGGAAAGGGCTTTTCGTTGAACAGTTCTTGGAACTTCTCCCAAGACATCTTTAGTGTGGCAGGTTGAGTACATTTTATAGATTCCCACCAGTAATTTGCCTCTCCTCTCAATATAAAGGTGCCAAAAGGAACCTTTTGCTCCTCAGAGCATCCCAAGACATCAACTATCTTGGTGATCTGGCTTTTCCACGTCTCTGCCGTAAGTGGTTCTGGCTTTCCCAAAAACTCCAGTGGTCCTAGCTCCTTGAACTTCTTAACAGTGACCATCCGTTAGTTGCCAATGTTTCTACCTATATTTTAAACAGGAGTCTCTCTTGCCTGATGTTGCATGAATTGCAGAAAGTCTCTGAACATCCCATTGTTCTGTAGGTTTTGTGAAAATCAAAGTAACAATCAAATTGCAAAATTTAACGGAAGCATAATAAAATCAAATTTTAAAATTTTTCAAAAACCAATTTCCCGGATCATTATTTATGCATATTATTAATTAAACGAAGAATAAAAAATTGTTAAATCATACCCTTGTAGAAATGAGCTTCCTCAGGTACGAGTTCACCTCCTACTTCTCCGCGATCTCCTTAAATCTCCGGGTAGATTCCTTCCTTTGATCAATGTAAGCCACCCAAGTGTATGGCTGTTAGGTTTGTAATATTCATGTGCGCAATCAAATTGCATAAAAAGTGCGGAAGTGTGTAAAAATCAGAGTTTAAAAATTTACAAACCATATACCCGGATCACCCTTTATGCACAATTATTAATTAAACGAAAAGATAAAGAATAAATCATACCCTTGAAGATCGAGCTTCCTCAGGTACAAGTTCACCTCCAAATCCTTTCGCGTTCAATCTTGAATCCACTGGGTTTGGTTCCTTCCTTTGATCAACGTTAGCCACCCAAATGTTTGGCCTCTAGAGGTGATCCACCAAGGAAGAAGAAAATTCAAGAAGATGGGTATTTGGCTCAAACCCTAGTTTTCTATCTCTATAGAAAGGGCGTACTCTCCCAACAATTGGAATTATGTCGTTGTAAAAGTCAACCCCTCCCACACCCATAATAAGACTCCTCTTATTAATAGATGTGGGCAACCCACCTTAACAATTAAGGAATTGGGTTTTATTTAATTAATTAAATTCTTTTAATTAATTAAGCTCCCTAATCTTATTAGGGATAATTAATTAAACTCCTTTAATTAATTTTCCTTCCTAATCCAATTAGGAATAAATGAGAGTACTTATATTAAATTAATTCCTAAACTCTTTTAGAAATTAAAATAATAATAATTGTAATAATATTAATAAGACTCCTCTTATTAATTTATATTTAATATTTCTAAAATATTAAATAATAAATATTAAGCTATTTAATTTATTCTATCACCATAGATTAAATTAAATATACTTAACATATTATTACGATTATGCCATTAACTTCTTAAATAATTATTCTTCCTTTTATGGTGTGACCCTTTAGGTTCTCCATATTAAACCGGTTGTGAATAAATCAATTAGAACAATTCTAATCTTATTTAAATAAATAAATTAAACAATTAATTTATTTAAATAATATTTATTCTACAATAGGGATAAGCCTCCCTAGCGATCAACGACTTTCCAGATAATATAAATTTCAACATTAATCATTAAAGAACCTTTGAGTAAATAGTTACCGTACAATTCAATCCTTCCACCATACAATGTCCCAATTAAATATAAGACATGAAATTACTGTCAAGTCTTATTTTATTTAATTATATGTATTTCGATCCTTAAATGCACAACTCCAAATAATGCAAATTAGAAACTCCTTTCTAATTTCATTACGCCGCCGCCAAGGACTCTTTGGGTTGTCATTTATCGAATCACATAGGACATTTCTCTTCTTTTATTAGAAGTGGTAGATTCTTTATTGATCATACATTATCTCCATGTACAACTTATTATACCCAAGCATACCCTTTGATATACCCTAAGGGTCTTAAGGAATAAGTCAAAGTATAATTCATCATACATAAGATACTATGATGATCTCAAGTCCAAGGATTACTTGTACTACTATCACTACAGAATTCCTATTGACAGCAAATAAAACTCCATTAGGTATTCCTTAGCGAGCCACGTTCAAATGAACTTATTCTCTAATAAGCACCTACATACTTGCTTTAGTGTCTCCACACAAATGATCATGAGATTAATCATCCTCATCCAATGAAGCAAACAACGTATGTACCAATCTATCCGGATTCACTAATCCCCAATTTAGTAATCCAATGATTGGGAACTATTTTAGTTTTAAGCTTTCTAAGAATTTAGATCTCATTAGAATGATCATCATCATTATTCTAAAAGTATTGCTTAAAACTATGGGTTTATCACATATTATAAAACAAAGATCATGTAGATAATTAAAAGCCTTTAATAAATTAATACTTTTTATTAATAAATGAATAAGATTGTTACAAAGTATATGCTTTATCATCAAACATGATTGGCTTGTGTGCATACTACTTTCAATGGCCTCTAGAGGTGATCCACCAAGGAAGAAGAATTTTCAAGAAGAAAGGTGTATTGGCTCAAACCCTAGTTTTTCCTATCTGTATAGAAAAAGGGGGCGTACTCTCCAACTCTTTGGAATTACATATATTTTGATATCTGATATAAGACTCCTCTTATAAAGATATCATGTAACCCTATTTTAATTAAAATAAGGTTTTATTTATTTAATTAAACTCTTTTAATTAAATGGGCTCCCTAATCTTATTAGGGATAATTAATTAAACTTCTTTAACTAATTTTCCTCCTAATCCAATTAGGAATAAATGAGAGTACTTATATTAAATTAATTCCTAAACCCTTTTAGAAATTAAAATAATAATAATTGTAATAATATTAATAAGACTCCTCTTATTAATTTATATTTAATATTTCTAAAATATTAAATAATAAATATTAAGCTATTTAATTTATTCTATCACCATAGATTAAATTAAATATACTTAATATATTATTACGATTATGCCATTAACTTCTTAAATAATTATTCTTCCTTTTTTATGGTGTGACCCTTTAGGTTCTCCATATTAAACCGGTTGTGAATAAATCAATTAGAACAATTCTAATCTTATTTAAATAAATAAATTAAATAAATAATTTATTTAAATAAATAATATTTATTCTACAATAGGGATAAGCCTCCTTAGCGATCAACGACTTTCCAGATAATATAGATTTTAACATTAATCATAAAAGAACCTTTGAGTAAATAGTTACCGTACAATTCAATCCTTCCACCATACAATGTCCCAATTAAATATAAGACATGGAAAAGTCTTTTTTTATTAAATTATATGTATTTCGATTCTTAAATGCACAACTCCTAATGAATGCAAATTAGAAACTACTTTCTAATTTCATTCCACCTTGGCCAAGGATTCCTGGGTTGTCATTTATCGAATCACATAGGACATTTCTCTTCTTTTACTAGAAGTTGTAGATTCTTTATTGATCATTCATTATCTTCATATATAACTTATTACACTCAAGCATACCCTTTGATATACTCTAAGAGTCTTAAGGAATAAGTCAAAGTGTAATTCATTATATATAAGATACTATGATGATCTCAAGTCTAAGGATCATTTGTACTACTATCACTCTGAGAATTCCTATTGACAAAAGCAAGTAAAACTCCATTAGGTATTCCTTAGCGAGTCACGTTCAGTGAACTTATTCTCTAATAAGCACCTACATACTTGCTATAGTGTCTCCACACAAATGATTATGATATCAATCATCCTCATCCAATGAGCAAGCAACGCACGTACCAATCTATCCGGATTCACTAATCCCCTTTTTAGTAATCCATTGATTGGGAACATTTTAGTTTTAAGCTATCTAAGAATTTAGATCTCATTAGCATGATCTCATCATGATTCTAAAAATATTGCTTAAAACTATGGATTTATCACATTATTAAAACAGCACCATGTAGATAATAAATGCCTTTAATAAATAATTTTTTTTATTAATAAATAAATAAGATTGATTACACAGTATATGCTTTATCATCATATATGATTGGCTTGTATGCATAATACTTTCAATCTCCCACTTGCACTAAAGTCAATCGCCGTGGTATCTCATACCCATCTTCTCTAAGTGATGATCGAACTGCTGTTGTGTTAACGCTTTAGTAAATGGATCTGCAATATTGTCTTGAGAGTCCCATGCTGCTCGTGGTGACGTCTCCTCTTTCAATGATCTCTCGATCAAATGAAATCTCCGCAACACGTGTTTGGATTTACGATGAGACTGGGTTCCTTAGCTTCGCACAATGACTCCGGTGTTGTCACGTAATAAAACCTTTGGTCCTGTAATGCTAGGAACCACACCAAGTTCGGTAATGAACTTCTTCATCCAAACGACTTCCTTTGCGACTTCACTTGCAGCCTATGTACTCGCCTCTGTCCTTTGAATCAACAATCGCTTTTCTTTGTTTGGAACTCTTCCAACTCATCTGCGCCACCGATTTAAGGTAAACACATACCCCAAAGCGGAGTTATTGTCATCTTTGTGCGTTTGAAAACTTGAGTCTGCGTGAAGCCCTCTAGTTTCAATTCGGACCACCGTAGACAAGAAATACATCCTTAGTTCTTCTTAAGTACTTTAGGATATTTTTCAACGCTTTCCAAAGGTGTTCTTCTCACGAATTCGATGATATCTGCTTGTTACACTAAGTGCATGAGTGACATCTGGTCTAGTATATATCATACCGTACATGATAGATCCAATTGCAGAAGCATAAGGAATCTTACTCATACGGTCTCTCTCCTCAGGTGTCTTTGGGGCCTGTTTCTTGGAGAGATGTATTCCATGGCTCATCGGCATGAGACCTCTTTTGGAATCTTCCATGCTAAACCTCTTTAGCATCGAGTCAATGTACGTTCCTTGGGATAAGCCAAACATCCTTTTAGATCTATCTCTATAGATCTTTATCCCCAAAATATAGGATGCTTCTCCCAAGTCCTTCATTGAGAAGTATTTAGATTACCAGATTTTAACTGATTGCAGCATAGGAATATCATTCCCTATCAGTAATATATCATCAACATATAATACAAGGAATGAAACAGCACTCCCACTAACCTTCTTGTACACACATGGTTCATCCTCATTTTGATAAAATCAAACTCTTTGATTGTCTCATCAAAGCGGATGTTCCACCTACGAAGCTTGCTTTAATACATAAATGGATCGTCAGAAGCTTACGGACTTGATTTGTTCCAACCTTTGAAACAAATCCTCTCAACGTGTCATATACACATCCTCCTCAAGTTTCCCATTGAGGAAGGCCGTTTTCACGTCCATCGCCGATTTCGTAGTCGTGGTAAGTCGCAATCGCAAGAAAAATCCGAATGGACTTGAGCATTACTCTTTGGTGAGAAGGTTTCGACATAGTCAACTCCTTGTCTTTGTTTGAAACCTTTTTGCGACCGGTCGGGCCTTATAGGTCTCTACCTTGCCAGTCATTCGATCATTCTTTTAAAGACCCATTTACACCTAATAGGCTTAATGCCTTCAGGTGGTGAAACCAAAGTCCATACTTGGTTCTCATACATGGAGTCCATCTCGGATTTCATGGCTTCTTGCCACTTCTCTGAGTCTTTACTACTCATAGCCTATTCATAATTTAATGGATCATCATCATCTATGATGCATACCTCATTTTCATCCTCTATGACAAGTCCATACCTATCAGGTATCTTTGGTACTCTTCCAGATTTACGAATAGGGTGTGGTACAGAAGGAATCTCTACTTGGTTAGGTACCTCACTTTGATCTATAGTGGTTTGTGGTTCTTGAATTTCTTCAAGATCTATTTTCCTCCCACTGACCCCTTCAAGGATAAACTCCTTTTCAAAAGCGGCATGTTTGGCAACAAACACCTTTTGTTCAGTAGGATTGTAGAAATAATATCCTAAACTTTCTTTAGGATATCCCACAAAAGTACACTTATCAGATCTTGCCCCAAGCTTATCGTTCTGAAACCTTTTCACATAAGCTGGACATCCCCAAATCTTAACATGTTTAAGACTAGGCTTCTTCCCTGTCCACATCTCATATGGAGTCTTAGGGACGGATTTTGAGGGAACCTTATTTAGTAGATATATAGCCGCTTCTAGGGCATATCTATTTAGTAGATATGTCTTTTAATGCCTATTTCAAAAATCGATACTTTAGGAATTCATACTACTCTTAACAACAGACATATTGTTTATAATTCATAACAGAACCTTATACAAAAGAGTTAAATCAAGTTAAACACATGATTTATTCTAAAGAAAAGCAGATTAATTTTATTCAAAAAGAAATAAAATTTCTTACTACAGAACAGAGAATTTTACAACCTTCTTTACAGGACAAGATAAAATTGATCTACAAGACACTTCAAACTGAAATCTGTAGTGATGTCCCTAATTACAATGAGAAAAATATTCCTACTAAGTCTCGACCTAGTCAAATGAAAAAGGAATATTTACTTCTTTGCAAAACTGAAATTGAGTCCCTTAAACAGAAAAAATTGATAAAACCTAGTACTTCTCCCTGGAGTTGTACAACTTTTTATGTCAATAAAAATTTAGAAATTGAACGAGGAACTCCTATACTCGTTATTAATTATAAACCGATTAATGAAGCCCTTCAATGGATTAGATATCCAATCCCGAATAAAAAGGACCTTCTTGACAGACTTCATGATGCCACTATTTTCCCTAAATTTGACATGAAATCAGGATTTTGACAAATACAAATTAGAGAACAGGATACTTATAAAACTGCTTTTACAGTGCCCTTTGGTCATTATGAATGGAATGTTCTTCTATTTGGTGTCAAAAATGGACCTTCAGAATTCCAATATATCATGAATGATAATTTTAATCCCTTTACTGAATTTATTATCTGTTATATTAATGATGTTTTAATTTTCTCTTCATCCATAGACCAGCTTATTAAACATTTAAATATTTTCAAAAATTTTATCATAAAAAATGGTTTGGTAGTTTCTGCCCCTAAAATGAATCTTTTCCAAACTAAAATCAAATTTCTTGGACATAATATTTTCAATGGAACTATAATTCCAATTGATAGATGTATCAAATTTGTATCTAAATTTCCAGACGAAATTAAAGGTATTAACCAACTGCAAAGATTTTTGGGAAGTCTTAATTATATTCGAGATTTTTACCCAAATCTTTCCCAAGATCTTCTGCTATTATTCAGATATACTCGATACTGAAAAAATCCTTTACCTTGGACTAATGAACATACTGAAGCAGTAATAAAAATCAAAACCAGGGTTAAACAGATACCTTGTCTTTCCTTAACTAATCCCGATTGGAAAAAGATTGTTCAAACTGATGCTTCGACCACGAGGATATGGTGGGATTTTAAAGCAATTTAATCCTAACAGTAAAAGAGAAGATCTTATTTGTTTTACTTCAGGAACTTGGAAAGGACCCTCTTTAAATTATCCTACTAAAAAGAAGGAATGTCTTTCAATTGTTAAATGTGTTTTAAAATTTCAGGATGATCTTTTGAATCAAGCACTTTTTAATCCGAAGTTGATTGCTTTCACCGCAAAATGAGATATTTAAAAAGATGTTCGAATTTAGCATCTAAATGAGATATTTGCAACTTTGGCAGAGTACTTTATCCGTATTTGACTTTGATATTGAATATATCAAAGGAAAACAGAATTCTTTACCATATTTTCTAACCCGAGAATATTTGCAGGAATGACCAGTAGAAGCCGTAGCAGTCATGGTCATCAAGGTAGAAAGCGAAGAGCTAATTTGTACTATCTGTAATTCCGTCCTTAAGTACTCAATCCAGCATTTCTTCGGCTTCTTCTAGCTAACCAACAGTAAAGGATGTTCTCCTATTACCCGAACAAAGACATTCCCAACAAAAATACGGAAGAAAGCAAGATTGATCATTGAGCGAATGATGAGAAATGGATAAAAGATCCATGGGAGATAAAGAGGCGTTATTTAACGACTCAACGGTCTCCCCGCTTCAATCAAGATCGCTATGTTTATGATCAAATTATCCTGAAATAAACATCCATGGACATTAAGCACACGCCATGATCCATCAAAATCAGTTAGTCCAATCCAATAAAGTAAAACAACCGTCAAGAGCATCATGCCTCTTGCTAATTGGGGTATTAATCCCCATACTACCCGAACCATTGAATCTAGTCACACAGCAGAAACCAGATACAACTATTGGGATTATATTGATTCCTTCATACAGGTATTTTATTATCAGAATTCAATTCATAATCATAGTTAGTTTATCCGTATCTGTCCTGATGTTCTAAAAAACGAAATTCCCAACTGGTTTTTCGTTTGGTGGGATAAATTTGGAATCACTCTTGAAACCCTACCAAATCCGTTCAAACGAAGATTCAAAGAATGGCAAGTAGCTTATGCCCATATACCAATAAATAAAGATTTGTCAATGCTTAAATTATCGCCCATTTCATAATTCGTTTGATATCCCTTGGATATGGAAATGGGATTTTCCATCATGACTATCGAGAATAAAAATTCTGCCTTAAAAGGGTATTTTTACCAAATGGTGGGATAAAGGACTTAATCCCACTTTACCAGAACTTCTCAAATCCATAGAAAATAATACTCAGGCTTGTTTAGATGTTATACCTCAAAGCCTTCCAGCACCAACACCAGTCAATCCTTTTGTCAAAATCCAAGAAGACTTAAAACAGAAGTTTCCAAATCTAACTGAAACTGAACTCATAGTCAAGACCATGGATTATATGAAAATACAATTCCTACAGTCTCTAGTCCAAGATGATGTTTCTATGAAAACAGTTAGCGATGATGAATCTGAACAGGATGACAATCAATTCAACGTCTTAGCCGGAGAAAGTCAAGAACCAAAACCCACCACATGGGAGACTTTTGTGATTCTCTCACTTCCATGATTTCCGAGAAAATGGAACAAGATAAAAAAGGAAAAGGAAAAACATAAAGCTATTCTCCACTACAGCATCAATAATCAGAAAAGGACAACCACAGTACCTTCACCAGCAAAAAAGACATGGCCAGCTGCACTTCAATTATCAAAAAATGACGCCAACTATCAGCAATAATACTCCACTCAATCGACAACCTGTCTCACGCCTTCCACTTCCTACGGCTGAGAGTTAAAGAAGAAAAGATAAGGATTACTGATCGACTCCACTACCAAGGACACGCCAGATCCTTTCTCATCTTCTTTCTGTATATAAAGGGATGTCCTCACCCATTGTTGAGGTGATTTTCTTTTACTTTTTCTCTGTATTCTCTCTCTCTCTCTCTCTAAATATTGAATATATAAGTTTGAAGTTTGAAGTTATCCAAGGGCCCTTGTAAGTTTTAAGTATTGCTACATTAATTATTATGTCTCTTTACTAGAGCTTTTAGATTATCATCTTGAAAACATTAATCGTTATAAAACAAAGCATATCAAAGCGCATCCAATAACCATAATCGTTCTTATTTTTAGAACAGTTCAACAAATCCCGAACAATTTATCGTTTTAACTAAAAACGCTATCTGAGGAAGAAAAACACGTTAACTTATAGTTTTGGGAAGACCCCCAAATCAATTGATAACTTTATGAGATCATATATGTAATAATTTATACGCTAATATATATTTTAATATGCCTTTAAACATTCATGCCATCTTACTAGATGAGATAGATTAAGATTGATGTCGATTAAGTGGAGCGTCACCCAAGTCGTGTTTTAGGACTTTGCCTTTAGCGAAGTGATATGGCGTTGTGGCTTTTATCCTCTCGTAAATCATTGACAGACGTGCTTAATTTATATCAATCTTTGATCCTCCCTCCTTAAACATTTAACTAAAATAAATCCAATCACATTGGTCAATAATTCATAATCAATCCCATTTATTATCATACATATCATCATATGTATCAATAAATAAAATCATTCCATATATTTATGAATATCATTTAATGGGCAATTTTATGTTGCATGAAATCTAATTTCAAGATTTAAAATAAACTCTTTATTTTAATTATAAAAATTAATATTTTATGAAAAATATATATATTACGGAATAACCATATGATCATGCACATATGATTGCGATTTTTTTTTTAAATAAAAAAAAATGTTTCCGTGATATCCTGTGGCTATTCGGTTTATGCTCACCAACTTATCACGATTTCCCGACTCCTGTTACTAGTAATTCACGTGACTAGGATTTAATATATATATAATATATAACTATAAAGAGTTCTCATCTTAGCATGAACTTAAAAGAGTCCTAATCATAATATATAATTATAAAAGATCCTTTTCACGTGAATCAAGTTGCATGTAACTAAAAATACCCACGGACTACATAATTTTTTTTTTAATAAAATAATAATTTTATACAACAAGTTATGCCCAATAAATTATTCAAAATACATACCCATACATATATGGAATCAAAATAATTAATAATTTGTATAAAGTTTGGCTCATGATACCACTGTAAGTTTTGTGAAAATCAAAGTAACAATCAAATTGCAAAATTTAGCGGAAGCGTAATAAAATCAAATTTTAAAATTTTTCACAAACCAATTACCCGGATCATCCTTTATGCATATTATTAATTAAACGAAGAATAAGAAATTGTGAAATCATACCCTTGTAGAAACGAGCTTCCTCCAGTGCGAGTTCACCTCCTACTTCTCATTCGCGATCTCCTTGAAATAAAGGGTAGATTCCTTCCTTTGATCAATGTAAGCCACCCAAGTGTATGGCCTCTAGAGGTGATCCACCAAGGAAGAAGAATTTTCAAGAAGAAAGGTGTATTGACTCAAACCCTAGTTTTTCCTATCTGTATAGAAAAATGGGGCATACTCTCCAACTCTTTGGAATTACATATATTTTGATATCTGATATAAGACTCCTCTTATAAAGATATCATGTAACCCTATTTTAATTAAAATAAGGTATTATTTATTTAATTAAACTCTTTTAATTAAATGGGCTCCCTAATCTTATTAGGGATAATTAATTAAACTCCTTTAACTAATTTTTCCTCCTAATCCAATTAGGAATAAATGAGAAGTACTTATATTAAATTAATTCCTAAACCCTTTTAGAAATTAAAATAATAATAATTGTAATAATATTAATAAGACTCCTCTTATTAATTTATATTTAATATTAAAATAAATTAAGCGAATAATTTATTTAAATAAATAATATTTATTCTACAATAGGGATAAGCCTCCCACTTAGATCAAAGCGACTTTTAGGATAATATAGATTTCAACATTAAGCATAAAAGAACCTTTGAGTAAATAGTTACCATACAATTCAATCATTCCACCATACAATGTTCCAATTAAATATAAGACATGGAATTCTTCATCAAGTCTTATTTTATTTAATTATATGTATTTCGATTCCTAAATGCACAACTCCTAATGAATCCAAATTAGAAACTACTTTCTAATTTCATTCCACCTTGGCCAAGGATTCCTGGGTTGTTATTTATCGAATCACATATGACATTTCTCTTCTTTTACTAGAAGTGGTAGATTCCTTATTGATCATTCATTATCTTCATATATAACTTATTACACCCAAGCATACCCTTTGATATACTCTAAGAGTCTTAAGGAATAAGTCAAAGTGTAATTCATTATATATAAGAAACTATGATGATCTCAAGTTTAAGGATCATTTGTACTACTATCACTCTGAGAATTCCTATTGATGAGCAAGTAAAACTCCATTAGGTATTCCTTAGCGAGAGTCATGTTCAAATGAACTTATTCTCTAATAAGCACCTACATACTTGCTTTAGTGTCTCCACACAAATGATCGTGAGATCAATCATCCTCATCAAATTGAAGCAAGAACGCGTCGTATTCAATCTATCCAGATTCACTAATCCCCTTTTTAGTAATCTATTGATTGGGAACATTTTAGTTTTAAGCTATCTAAGAATTTAGATCTCATTAGCATGATCTCATCATGATTCTAAAAGCATTGCTTAAAACTATGGATTTATCACATATTATTAAAACAACACCATGTAGATAATAAATGCCTTTAATAAATAATTTTTTTATTAATAAATAAATAAGATTGATTACACAGTATATGCTTTATCATCATATATGATTGGCTTGTATGCATAATACTTTCATGTTCATCATTTGGTCGGTGTTGTTGTTTACCTAAGGATTATTGCCTTCCTGATGCACATTATCCTTGTTATTGATTATCAGAGACTCAACGGTCTCATGTGCTCCATTGTTTATCTCAACATTTTTAGATGTTATTTTCAAACATTGCCACAAAACAAAGGTTAATTGATATACCACATATTATCTCTATATTTTGACTGACTAATTAAATAACAATTAAGCTTAGGTAGGTCATACTAGCGAAGGATTTACCCATCTCTCCCCTCCTAGTTCTAGTCTCACATCTCAGCTAGGGATCATATCCCTAAGCTTTGATACCAACTATAATGCCCCCAAAATAGGTATACATTACCCATCTTGGGTCGCCAAATATATGGTACAGAATTTAAATACAATTTACATTTATACAATATGACAAAAGCGTAGTTGAGAATTTTAACCTGAATATTATCTCATAGACAATATCCAAACTCAAATGGAGTCCTCATTAGATTTATTATCACAATATTTCATAGAATTGTGACGACTACTACAACCACCATGTGACGCCCCCAAAATTAGGTATACATCACCCATCTTAGGTCGCCACTTACATGGTACAGAATTTAAATACAACTTACTAACATAACTGTTGTGTACAATACGACATAAACTGTGAGTTTAAATACAAATATAAATCACTAGATATTATACAAACTCAAAAGGAGTCCTCATTACAATTATTATCACACTATTTCACGAGAATAGTGAGGACTACTAATGTTATCTTCGGGACCATCACTCGTTTCCCCGACTCATCCCGGCTATATTCTCATTTCACGAAGAGAACGGTGAAAGAAAGGGTGAGCTCAACCAAACCCGAGAAGAAATATTATGACAAAGATAATGCGAATAAATTATCAATAGTCTTCAACAATGTTAAAGCGATAAAATACAATAGACAACCGGTTTAAGCTGCGGTGAATATGCAATCCATTAAAAGAGTCAAGTAGAAAATAAAAGTCTACTATCTTTTAGGTTTTAAAGGTTTTTCATCATCGTTATATATTTGAGACTCACTTTAATAAATATTCCACATCATCGAATCACCCCTCGCACTATGGCGAGGATATTCTTTAGTATCACGACCATAATTATTCATGCACTACGGCCAAGAATATTTGTGTATTCATTAATGGTCATGATCATGCCAACAATTGTCCACCAATGCACCACGACCATCGAGGATTTTTATCACATCATTTGTAACATTACGGCCATGATTACAAGAATAGTCTCGGTCATAATCATACCAAGTCCATCTATGCACTATTCTGGGCCACGAGATGACTTTCAACATAATAAAAACATGAGGATGATGACAATGATATAAGAATTCAATAAAACAAGTTCAAAAATTATTTTATCCAGAATTATTAACGCCCAAATTATCAACATGATCTTTGTTTTGTAGAGTAAAATTCAAGAATGATCGTAAGAATATTTCCATGAAAAGATCTTTGGATGAAACGCAAATATCAAGGATATTCCACTAATTTCATGGAGTATAGAAGTCAAAGTTTTAACCATTTGGGTATAATAAAGAATAGAATAACAAAAGTAATCACCATGCATGCGATAGGCCGCAGAGACAGGCAAAAGTTATTCCAACAGAATAATAAATAACGGAACCGGTCCCGTATTAAAACGCATGCATGACGAGGATGTTCCAACAGAATAATAAAGAATGGAACCAGGTCCGGTGTAAAACACACAAACAGGATGTTCCAACAGAATAATAATAAAAAGCGGAACCGGTCCAGGTGTAAAACACATGAGCATGGATGTTCCAATGAGAATAATAGAAGAATGTCACCAAGTATAGGGTAAACCACGACGTGACATGAGTTATTCCAACAGAATAATAAGCAATGGAATAACAACAGTTCTCTTTATGAATAAGAAAGAATAACACCCCTTACTTTTGGTAGGAGATTGAATACTGTAGCAGTGTAGTAACAAAATACTCTTCTTCTTTCTCTCTTATTCTCTCTATACTTTCTCTCTCTATAGCTTGAATGAATTCATGAAAAATAATGAAGCACTAGGCCTCTATTTATAGAAGATTTCTAGCTTAGCACCTGCCGTGTGAAAAGGCAAGTGGCTTGATGACTGATGATGTGAAAAGAAAAGTGGTTTGACGCCTGTAATGTGAAACGACAAGTGGTTCGACGCCTGTAATGTGAAACGACAAGTGGTTCGATGCCTGTAATGTGAAACGACAAGTGGTTCGACGTCTGGTAAAGGTAATTACTATTGACAAAGGTAATTACTATTTACAAGGATAATTACTATTAACGAAGGTAATTACTATTCACAAGGGTAATTACTATTAACGAAGGTAATTACTATTGACGAAGGTAAATACTATTGACGAATGTAATTACTATTCACAAAGGTAATTACTATTGACGAAGAGACTCTTAGATGATGACATATGAGCCCCCTATAAAATAATCAAACTTACCACAAATCATTTTATTTTTAATCAACACATATTTAATCTTTCAACAATTATTAATCATTTATAACTTATAGTCTCAATTATTGATTTAATACTATAACATATTATCTGATGATAATCTTTGTGACAATAATTGAATCAATAATATAAGAGATATGATGCGCAATTATTTGTAGTAATAATTAAGCATATTTGAGTGACTTCTCACGTAAGCATCAATAATCAATATTGTGTGCTCTTATGCAACCACGCCGTATCGCATTTACTTTACCACCGGTAGTTCAACAGTTTTAACGGTAACACCTCGTAGTTATTTTTATAAAATATTTTTTGTCGTTTTCTCAATCCGACAATAATTTCGCTGGGGGGTCCACCAATGATTGAGTAGTTATACGAATATTCCCTAACAAAAAGAATATTCCCAGGCCAAACGAATATTTTATAACAACTTGCATACTTTTGCAAAATTTATAAATATTACCCACAACTATAACATTATATCAAATTTATTCCATAATATTCAAAAATAATATTTATAGAAAAATTCATCTTTATTTATAAAAGTTGGGGTCTTATAACCTCCTCTTCTTATGAAATTTCGCCCTCGAAATTAGGGTACGTACCTGGTATGTCGAAGAGGTAAGGATACCTTGATTTCATTTCAAATTCTAACTCCCAAGTCATTTCCTCAACATCGTGGTTCCTCCACAAAACTTTAACTTGAGGTATAACCTTGGAGCGTAGAATATGTTCCTTCTTATCCAAGATTTGAACAAGAACCTCTTCATACGTCAAATCTTCCGCTATTTCGTCCGGTTCTAACTCAATAATGTGGTTCGGGTCTTTCACATATTTACGTAACATGGATATGTGAAAAACGTTATGAACACGAGACATATTTGGCAGTAAAGCGAGTCTATAGGCCACGAGCTCCTACTCGATCGAGGATTAAAATGGCCCGATGAATCGAGGATTAAGTTTTCTCTCTTTCCAAATCTTGTAACTCCTTTCCATGGAGCAACTTTTAACAAAACACTTGATCTCCTATATCGAATTCCACGTCCTTTCGATGAAGATCAAGATAACTCTTTTTATCGATTTTGTGAGGTTTTTATACGTTGTCGGATCATTTGAATCTTTTTCGTAGTCATACGTACCAACTCCGGTCCCAACAACGTGGCTTCACCCACCTCATCCCAAAGATCTTGGAGAGCGACACTTTCTTCCATACAACGCTTGAATGGAGCCATGCCAATACTTGCTTGATAAGCTGTTGTTGTAGGGAAAACTCCACCAATGGTAAGAACTTGTCCCAACTCCCTTGAAATCAAGGACACGAGTCTTAATAGATATTCAAGAGTTTGAATAGTCCTCTCCATTGTCCGTCCGCGTGAGGATGATATGCCGAGCTAAATCGTGAAGTCTGTGCCCATAGCTTTTTGCAAACTAACCCAAAATCGTGAAGTGAATCTTGGGTCTCGATTAGAAACTATGGATCTGGACATACCATGCGATCTTACAATCTCGTTTATGTACATAATGAGCAAGGCGTTCAAGTGTATAAGTTTCTCAGATCGGTAAGAAATGAGCAGACTTGGTCAATCTATCAACAATGACCCAAATCGCATCAATGCCTTGAGAAACCTTAGGAAGGCCCCAGAATTGAAATCCATGGTAATGTGCTCCCACTTCCATTACGGAATTTCAAGTGGTTGCAATGGACCTTTTGGTACTTGATGCTCGCTTTAACTCGTTGACAAGTTAGACACCTTGAGATAAACAAGCGCTATCTCTCTCTTTATATTGCTCCACCAAAATGTATGCGAATATCATGATACATTTTGGTACTCCCGAGATGGATTTCAAATGGTGTGTTGTGCGCGCCTCCATCATGATATTATACTTTAAATCGTGGTCGTTAGGAACACAAAGTCGGAGTTGACTCAAGTATTCCATCTTCATCGATTCTTGCTTAGGTATAGCACCTTCTTGCACTTTCTTCCTCATACGCATCGGCTCCAGTGTCAGCGTAGCTTGAAAGCGACTTTAACTTTATCGATTAAAGTTGGTTCTACTCGTATACTTGCTATCATCACATGCGTCCACTCGAGTCTTTAACTCTATCTCCATCCTTTGCAAGTCACACAAAATGGGCCTTTGCGTTGACAATATCGCCTTTTCGTGCTTGCATATGATTTCTACTCAATGCGTCAGCTACCACGTTCGCTTTTCCAGGATGGTATTGGATGGTATGATCATAATCTTTCAACAGTTCAAGCCAACATCGTTGTCGCATGTTGAGTTCCTTTTGAGTGAAGAAATATTTGAGGCTTTTATGATCCGTAAAGATCTCCACTTTCTCCCCATACAAGTAATGCCTCCAAATTTTAAGTGCAAAGACAACAGCTGCCAACTCTAGATCATGAGTAGGATAATTCCTCTCATATTCTTTGAGTTGTCGCGAGGCATAGGCTATAACTTTTCCATGTTGCATAAGAACACATCCGACCCTTTGCCGAAGCATCTTGTAGATGACAAATCCTCCGAGCGAGATGATATTGTCGAGCAGTCTTTGAAATAAGTCTCCTCTTGAGTTCTTGAAAACTCTTCTCACATTCTTCGCTCCAACCGAACTTTGTATCTTTCCAAGTCAATTTGAGTCGATGGAGTAGCGATTCGAGAAAATCCTTCCACGAATCTCGAGATAATAACCGGCTAAACCGAGAAAGCTACGTACTTGATCCTTCGATTTAGGTTGTTCCCGACTTTGAATAGCTTCAATCTTTGTTGGGTCAACAGATATTCCATGACTTGATACCACGTGCCCAAGGAATGTCGCTTCTTCAAGCCGAACTCACATTTCTTCAACTTGGCATAAAACTTATATTCACGAAGCTTTTTAGAGTGTCGACCTCAAGTGTTGCTCATGATCTTCACGGCTTTTGGAATAAATAAGGATGTCATCAATAAAGACGACCACAAAGTGATCTAAATATTCCTTGAATACTCGGTTCATCATATCCATGAAGGCGGCAAAGGAGCATTAGTCAATCCAAAGGACATGACTAGGAATTCATAATGCCCGCATGAGGAGTTAAAGCCGTCTTTGGAATGTCGTGGTTCTAATCTTCAATTGGTGATATTGAACGAAGATCAATCTTTGAAAAGAATTTGGCTCCTTGCAACCTGGTCAAACAGTCATCAATACGTGGCAATGGATACCTATTTTGATGGTGACATGATTCAACTCCAGATAATCAATCTGATGTCGCATACTCCCATCTTTCTTCTTCACGAATAGAAGCAGAGCACCCCAAGGAGAAGTACTAGAGACGAATAAAGCCAATGTCTAACAATTCCTGCGGTTGGGTCTTTAACTCTTGAAGTTAAATAGGAGCCATTCGATATGGGGCTTTGGAAATAGGTTTTGTACTGGAGTTCAAGGTCGATACAAAATTCAATTTCACGCTCTGGGGTAGGTCGGGAAGTTCTTCGGGAATACGTCGAGAAATTTATTAACAATAGAAATATCGTTCAAAAGCGGCGTATTTTTGTTTAAATCGTGACATGAGCTAAGAAAGCTTGACATCCGCTTTTTCAATAAGCGAATAGCTTTATGGCTTGAGATGGTAGTGATTGATTTTAATGGTTTGGTCGTTTGAATTAGCATAATAGGTTGATTAGGAATATGAAAGCTAACAACCTTACGAAAACAATCAATTTTTGCATGATAAGTATTTAACCAATCAATCCGAGAATCACGTCAAATACAAGTATTTTTAATAAAATAAGATCGGCGGGTAATGTGAAGGGTACCGATTTGAACCAAACAAGACTTATAAGCAAAGTGGATGTAATGAAGGTTTCTCCCAACGGAGTTTCCACGAGATAAGTCAAAGTCTAATTTCTTTGGAGTCAAATTTAATCGATGAGCGCAAGTAGGAGAAATAAAAGAATGGGTAGAACCGGTATCAAATAAAGTATAGATTTCATTAGAGTTTATGATAAGCTTACGTGGCGACCTCATTCGGGTTCCTTGCTCTCTGGGAGGTCACAAAAAACGCCTCTCCTTGCACTACTACGGTTTTGAATTTTCTGGGGAATGGCCTTTGGTGCCTCCATCCTAGCTGAATTTGTCTTGATGGCGACAAAATCGAGCTAAGTGACCTTCTCTTCCATAATTATAACATGCTTTGGACGGCATGCGCGATTTGGATCGATGTGTCCCTCTCTCTGCGCATTTGAAGCATATGATAGGTGGTCTTTCTCCTTCCTTAACAACGGGTGTTGGTCTTGATGTCTTTCCATCATTGTTGAATCTCCTTTTCTTGAAATGTCCATTCTTATTGTTTTGGTACGATTACTAATAAAAGTGGTTACCATATCGCCCGTTGATTCCTCCACGCTTGTTGTCACCGCTTCGATGACTACTCTCATTGGTATTATAATTTTGCTTGGTACGCTCTCTTTTAGTTCGTTGACTCATTATCGCGCTCCACTAAGCGAGCCCTATTTACAACATCCGAATACAAACACGGTTTATGAGAAATAAGATGTTGGCGTATCTCGACTTCAAACCTCTTAAAACATTCGCGCCATTCTCTCTTCATTATCCACCAAGTGAGGCGCGAAACCGTGATAACTCCGCAAATTTTGCCTCGACATTATGACACGGTCATATTGTTTTGTTCAACTTGATAAACTCCACCTCCTTCATGTATGGCGAATACTTTCGGAAAGTATTTGTCATTGAACGACTCTGGAACTTCTCCCAAGATATCTTGATCAATGAAGTTGAGTCGTTTCTACCGATTCCCACCGATGTCGCCTCTCGCGTAACATAAAGCGCGTGAAAGGAACCTTTGCTCCCGGAGCATCCCAAGACATCAAATATCTTGGTGTCTGCTTTATCCATGCTTCCTTGTAAGTGGTTTTGGCTCTCCCTTAAACTCCGGTGGTCTCGGCTCCTTGAATTGTTTAGCATGTGACCGCCGAGAGTTTTTCGTGTTTCCACCTACGTTTTGGATGAGAGTCGCTCTCTTTCTTTGTTGCATAAATTGCATAAAGCCTCCGAACATTTGATCATTCATCATTTGGTCGGTGTTGTTGTTTGTGATGAGGATTGTCGCCTTCGATGCACATTATCCACGATTATTGATATGTGGTGAATCAACGATCACTGCGCTCTATTGCTATTCTCAACATTCTCGGATGTCATTTTCAGACATCGCCACAAAACAAAAGGTTAATTGACATGTAACAAATTATCCCTATCTTACGAACAACCAATAAAATAGCACATAAACTTAGGTAGGTCATAGTAGCGAAGGTATTCCCGATCTCTCCCTCCTAGTACTATTCTCACATCTTAGCAGAATCATATCCCTAAGCTCGATACCAACTGTGTGACGCCCCCAAAATTAGGTATACATCACCCATCTTAGGTCGCCACTTACATGGTACGTAATTTAAATACAACTTACTAACATAAGCGCGTGCAGTGTACAATACGACATAAAGCGTGAGTTTAAATACAAATATAAATCTACTAGATATTATACAAACTCAAAAAGGAGTCCTCATTACAATTATTATCACACTATTTCACGAATAGTGAGGACTACTAATGCTATCTTCGGGACCATCACTCGTTTCCACGACTCGTCCCGGCTATATTCTCATTTTCTCAAGAGAAAACGGTGAAAGAAAGGGTGAGCTCAACCAAACCAAAGAAGAAATATTATGACTAAGATAATGCGAATAAATTATCAATAGTCTTCAACAATATTAAAGCGATAAAATACAATAGACAACCGGTTTAAGCTGCGGTGAATATGCAATCCATTAAAAGAGTCAAGTAGAAAATAAAGTCTACTATCTTTTAGGTTTTAAAAGGTTTTCATCCTTTGTTATAAATTTGAGACTCGACTTTAAATAATATTCCACATCATCGAATCACCCCACACTACTGACCAAGGATATTCTTTAGTATCACGACCACAATTATTCATGCACTACGGGCCAAGAATATTTGTGTATTCATTAATGGTCATGATCATGCCAACAAGCGTCCACCAATGCACCACGGCCCTTCGAGGATTTTTATCACATCATTTGTAACATTACGGTCATGATTTACCGAATAGTCTCGGTCATAATCATACCAAGTCCATCTATGCACTACAGGCCACAAATGACTTTCAACATAATAAAAACATGATGATGATGACAATGATATAAGAATTCAATAAAACAAGTTCAAGAATTATTTTATCCAGAATTATTAACGTCAAATTATCAACATGATCTTTGTTTTGTAAAGTAAAATTCAAGAATGATCGGAAGAATATTTCCATGAAAAGATATCTTTGGATGAAACGCAAATATCAAGGATATTCCACTAATTTCATGGAGTATAGAAGTCAAAGTTTTAACCAATTTGGGTATAATAAAGAATAAAATAACAAAAGAAATCACCATGCATGCGATAGATCACATTGCAGGTTATTCCAATGTAATAATAAATAACGGAACCAAGTCCGGCCAGAAACGCATGCACGAGGATGTTCCAAATGAATAATAAAGAATGGAACCGGTAGGCGTAAAACACACATGTACGAGGATGTTCCAGCAGAATAATAATAAAGGCGGAACCGGTCCGGTGTAAAACACATGCACAGGATGTTCCAGCAGAATAATATAAAGAGCGGAACGGAGTCCGTGTAAAAAACACAGACATGGATGTTCCAAATGTAATAATAAAAGAATGTCACCAAATATAGGGTAAACCACGCATATCTGAGTTATTCCAACGTAATAATAAGCAATGGAATAACAACAGTTTTCTTCATGAATAAGAAAGAATAACACCCCTTACTTTTGGTAGGAGATTGAATCGCAAAGCGGTGTAGTAAAAAATACTCTTCTTCTTTTCTCTTATTCTCTCTATACTTTCTCTCTCTATAGCTTGAATGAATTCGTGAAAATAATGAAGCACTAGGCCTCTATTTATAGAAGATTTCTAGCTTAGCACTGCTTAGTGTGAAAAGGCAAGTGGCTCGACGGTGATGATGTGAAAAGAAAAGTGGTTTGACGCTTGTAATGTGAAATGACAAGTGGTTCGGACGCTGTAATGTGAAACGACAAGTGGTTCGACGTTCGGTAAAGGTAATTACTATTGTGAAGGTAATTACTATTCACAAGGGTAATTACTATTAACGAAGGTAATTACTATTCACAAGGGTAATTACTATTAACGAAGGTAATTACTATCGACGAAGGTAAATACTATATGATGAAGGTAATTACTATTCACAAAGGTAATTACTATTGACGAAGAGACTCTTAGATGATGACATATGAGCCCCCATAAAATAATCAAACTTACCACAAATCATTTTATTTTTAATCAACACATATTTAATCTTTCAACAATTATTAATCATTTATAACTTATCGTCTCAATTATTGATTTAATACTATAACATATTATACGATGATGATCTTTGTAACAATAATTGAATCAATAATATAAGAGATATGATGCAACAATTATCATGTAGTAATAATTAAGCATAGCCGTGAGTGACTTCTCACGTAAGCATCAATAATCAATCTAAGTGTGTGCTACTATGCAACCACGCCAGACATATTCTTTTTACTTTACCACGGGTAGTTCAACGCTTTTAACAGTAACACCTCCACCGTTATTTTTATAAAATATTTTGTCGTTTTCTCAATCAAACAATAATTCTATTATGGGGTCCACCAATGATTGAGCCATTATGCGAATATTCCCTAACAAAAGAATATTCCCAGACCAAACGAATATTTTATAACAACTTGCATACTTTGCAAAATTTATAAATATTACCCACAACTATAACATTATATCAAATTTATTCCATAATATTCAAAAATAATATTTATAGAAAAATTTATCTTTATTTATAAAAGTTGGGGTCTTACACATCATCTCAGACCGTCACTTCATCCCCCAGCTAATCCCGACTACGTTCTCATTTCCTAAAGAGAACAATGAAAGAAAAAGGGTGAGTTCAACTAGCCCAGTAAGAAATATTATGACTAAGATAATGCAGAATAAATTATCGTTAGCCTTCAACAGGTTAAACTGATAGAATACAATAAACAACAAGTTTAACTGCAGCAGAATAAGTAATCCATTAGAAGAGTTATGTAGAGCATGATATCTACTATCTTCTATGATTTAAAAAGTTTATCATCAATTTTATCACTGAAACCCAGCTCAATAAATAATCCACATCACTGAATTATCCATGCACTACGGGCCAAGGATATTCATTAGTATCACATCCACCAATTATCCATGCACTACGGGCCAAAGATATTCGTGTTATCACCAATGGTCATGATCATGCCAACAACTGTCCATCAATGCACTACGGGACAATGAGAACTTTTACCGCATCATTTGTAACATTATAGATCATGATTATATCGAATAATCCCTGGTCATAATCATACCAATCAACAGTCCATTTATGCACTACGGGCCAAAGATGACTTTCATCACAATATAAGCATGAGAATGATGATAATGATATAAGAATTTAATTAAATGAGAGCAAGGATAAATTTTAAAGATTTATAATTCAATTTATCCAGAATTTAATAATGTCCAAATTGTCAACATGATACTGCTTTGTGGAGTAAAATTCAAGAATAATATTGTATCAAAAATGATTTGGACAGAAAAGAAATCAATTATTGTTATGAATAGTACCCTGGGTGAATAGTACCCAAGCTAATAGTACCCCGTGAATATTACTTCAGGAATAGTACCCCGTGAATAATACCTTTAGACACTCGAGATTTTGCATTCCTGTTACTAACATTGTTGGAGGGCATAATCAACTTTCAGAGATAACCTTGGAAGAAAAAATAGTTCCAGTTCCGGAAATCCCACCGGATAAGTCTTTTTAATCTCAGATATAACCCCAAGATATTCAATCCTAGAAACAACACTAGGAGTTTCAGTTTCAACCTCGGAGATAACCCTGAGGGATGCAGTTGCAGTTCCAGAGATAACCCCGGAAAAGCTCGTTTCAACCCCCAGCGATCAGCTTCAACCTCTAAGATAACCCCGAGGAACTCAGTCCCAAACCCGGAGATAACCTTGGGAGGTCAGGCACTCCTCAAAGACAACCCTGAGGACATTCAGTTTGCAGCAGCCCAATCTCAGAGATAACACTAAGCAATGACTACTTTATCATCCAAAATCGGAGATAACCCGGTGAGGGGAAAAATCATCACTGTAATGACTCAGAAAATCCTATGTAATATTCAATTAATATAATGTCAAATTTTGTGTACGAATATTTTTTTTATGTTACTTCTTATTGTGACAAAAATTTTAGATTATTAAGTGTCCTAAATTATAAATGGTAAATAGAGTGATGTTGATATATACATTAACTATAATGTTATATAAACATCCAGAATGGAAAAGAAAGCCAACATGGCTTAGCTATGAATTATTCTTGTTAATGAAATAATTAGGTAATAATAATTTTATTCAAAAGCATTATTTATTGATAAATAAGCAAATATGATAGATAAAAATTCCATGTGTGTTAAAATTTTTCAAGTGTCCATATTGGGCCTTAATAAATTTTTGTCATGTATGCTTGCAAGTCTCTTTCAATTAATTAGGATATGGGTTGGGTCTATAAGAAGATATTATAAAAGTGGGCCAGTTCTAGCCTAATTTTTAAAAGCCTAATTCGGCTGCTACAATTGATAACTAGAAAATATTGGTGTAAGCCCAACTTAGGAATTTATCAAAACTATTACCCAATTCAATCCTGAAAACCCAGTGGTGTATAGCAATGTTAACTTCTTCAAACTAAACAAGAAAAGCTCGGGCATAACTTGAATACATAGTCAAGCAGCAAGCATATGGTTTCTAAGTTAGTTCTATTTTAGCAGGTCAGTTAGATTAACAGCATACAAGTAGCAGGTGAAATTGGCTTGCAGAGGTTAAGGCGTATAAGAGTAAAGCTATGCTCGCTAGGGTGGCTGGGTAGAAGCCAAATAATCTAGACTAGTACTGATTACACTCAATGTTAGAGTGGTTAGGTAGGGGCCGGGTAGGGGCTAGCTTGGTATGACTGAGAGTGGAAGGTTCAGCAATATAAGGTACTCCAAGCTTAGTTATATAACCCCAAGTTCCTCTACTGATTTCCCAAGACTAACATAGTAAAGAAGGAAAAAGAGAGCCGACTGGAAGTAAGAGTAGAAGAATTCGGCTGGAGAAGGAGAAAAAGGAATTGAGCAGAAATCAATTGCAACCTCTAAGCTATTAAGGTACTTTTTCTATTCTCTTTCCAGTCCATTTTTCGTGTCACTTGTGCTCTGTTATGGCTGAATTGGCTAAAATTGACATAAGGGACAGTTGTGCTAATTGTTATGCTATGTGTACTGTTGTGATTTGGAACTATAATGTAGCACATTATGTTTGTTATTATTTAAGCCATAAGTCTGGGATCACTAAGCTAAGATTTGTGTATTAGGTGTAAGTATATATAAACTGCACTTTATGTGTTTGATAAAATGCTTGTGAGAACTGTTGATAAAAACTGTCTTAAAAAGGGAGTGCAGCCAAGCCTAATTCTATATCAATATTATATATTGAAGTCCTAAAGATACAAAGGTGCTAAGAGGGTAGTTATACATGCACATAAGATGATTATAATTGGTTGTATATCAATCCATACATGAGCTAAGCATTTAACTATGACTGAGCTATTATTTTAAGGATCTTGTATGCTAACTGTGATTTAGAGAAAATGATATCATATATTATTAAAGTATCAAGCATGCTAAAAGGTTACATCTACATAATTGTGAGTAGTTGATTAGCATTCAAGATCATGTTTTGATAAAACAAAACTAAAGTAACATAAAAGAGCTGCTATACTATGGCTATATTAATATGGACTGCTATTGACTACCATGGCTGTGATACTAATCTCCTTTACTAAATGACTATTATAAGCCTTAAGTATGGCTATTTGATTTTTAATATCTAAACATAACTGTGTAAGTGTTTTGTTGCTATTCTAATGAACCTAAAGCCTACTAGGGACTGTTTTGAGAAAAAAAAAATCTTAAGGTATTGCACGCACATGTTTAACTATGAAAGATATATTATATAGCAAGTACTTGCACATTAAATTCAATACTTGGTATGGTTTTGGCATAATGGTACTAAACCATGCCTAACTTGCTCTATATGGACTGTTATTGAAGTTTTATTATGATGATCACGCCTTACTTCTAATATATTCATGTAGGCAGTCCTTGTTTCCATGTTACCCAAGCATGCTACCTTGTATTAATTTAAGGCCTATGAGGGGGCTGTTTTAAAATCAAAGCTAGAAGTCTTCTATATAGACTCTTTAAATCATGAACATAGATTATATAGTATGTACAGGATATATTAATCCTTGTGTTGAAAACTTAAGGTCTGTTTTGATCACTTAGCCTAAAAGGCCTAGTATAGACTTGAGGACTGCTATGTGGGTGTTGAGTTGCTATATATAAACTGATGTAGCATTTAATTGACTGTTTTCTTTTAGTATTTATACTTTGTGGTTTTAATGATGACAATGTTTATATGGGCTTAACTGATTTTATTTTGGCTTATAATTTAATTGGGTCATGTTATTCAAATAATTTTATGCATATTAATTATATGATATATAATAGTGTGCATGGGTTATTGCATAGATTAATCACTTTGTCTCCTAGCTCACGAAAGTTAATGCAGTATTGGAGTGAGTAAATCAAGGAGGTTATTTTTGTCACATGCCATAAATTTTTATATAGAATATATATATGTTTACATCCAATCCTGATATGCTTTAAAGACTAATTCAAATTGGAGTAATTTAAGGAGATTGGAAATCTGTTTAATATTTTTTAAATTCTCATATTTTATTGTGGGGTTATATCTTTCCAATATATATATATATATATATATATATATATATATATATATATGTTGTTTTTGTTATATATATATTGAGCTACCAATTTAAATGTATTTGGGAGATTTTTTAGGAATTGGTTTTATGAAGGATTCTTATTTAAAGTTGATGGAGATGTTATTTTGTCACATGCTAAACAATAATTGCTATTTTAAGGGATCTTGCTAATTGCTAATAGGACTCTTTCAACTAGTATTTGATTTTCATTTGACTTCTTCATAGTTGTATTTTCTTATCTACTGATGTTGTCATTGGTAACGTGGATATCCTATTTCAATCAAAAAGATATAGCCGTTGCAGGAGGAATTGGAAGGTTTCATAGTCGTTGCTCTCTTCTTTATATATATACTGTTTACACGGCTTCATGAAGAACACAAGACTACTGAACAGAAACTCTTCAAGCTATCCAAGATTCACATCAATTATCATATCATTCTTTTAGTCTTGGTTTACAGTGTTCGTGTATTCCTTATTTCATATATATTGTAAATATAGTATAATTTTAGGTTAGCTTGGGGTTTTTATTTTAGTAATATTCTGTCTGTACAACGAAGGGATCAAAGTCTTAGAGGTGAGAGGTGTTGCAAAGGTGCAAAGGGGGCAGAGGTGTCCAATCGATCGTCGTTGTAACAAGGAGTTTTATTGTCTTTGTAATTGCTGAATATTATTTTAATAAAGTGAGTCTCCAATCCTAGTTGGGATTAGACGTGGATTAGGCCACTAGAGTAGAGGATAGGGGCTGAACCACGTAAAAAATCTCGATGTGATTTTCTATTATTTTGCTTCTGTTTTTTTTTTGCTTTAATATTCTGTAGTTTCTGTTTACGTCGAAAAAGTTTTACACTAATACGGACAGATATTAGCTGTCCGTTTATAACAGACAAAGTATATAACTAATACGGACAGGGTTAGACCGTCCGATTATAGTCTGCTATAGTAAACTTTGAAAATTGTCTGCTGTAGATCACTTCTAAGTATTTACACCTATTCACCCCCCTCTAAGTGTGCTTAATTACAAAATTATATTTTCTATTTTTTAGCCATGTTACTGCTATAAGTGACTGATGTGCTGTGGCTGTTATTATGATGACTGTCCTGCCAACTCTTGTTAAATTTTGTGAATGCTTGGCTTAGGCACAAGAAGACAGTTTGGCTGTGGTGTTATAAGGTGATCTAATGTAGTTATAGAGCAAACAAATAGCTATGACACCAGTGATTATGGACTGTGCACACCACCTGTTCGATGAAAATCCTAAGTGGACTGCCTTGATTAAAAGTCAAGTAGTAGGCACAAACAAGGCTAGAAATTTACTCATGTATTGCATGTATCGATAATTAGCAAGTTAAGTCTCTTAAAATGAAATAAAATTCAGTCTCAAGTTAAAATAAAGAATAAGTAAAATTAGAACGTCAAACACTGTTTTTGGCAGTCTATTAAGACAGTCATGATAGTGTTATAAATTCTAAACATACTTGTATGTGCTAGACATAATTTGTATAAAAACCAAGCTTTTGTTCAAAAGTTTTATAACTTCTTGGACTGTTCTCTTTTAGAAAATATGATAGGGGAGGTAGGGCTGCTACCTAATGGCAACAGCAAGCATCAAAAAATTTTTGGGACTTGTTTCTTTTTGGTTTCTGATTAGCTTCAGTTATTAAGAAAATAGTTTTTTTTTGAAGAGGTATCATATTAAGAGTATTAACTTGGAAATAGGCGTAGACGAGTAGTCGCCGCCTAATGGCGTGCAGCAGAGAGAACCATTTTTGGGAGTAAGATTAAGGAATTTCCTTGGCTTTATGATCAACCTAATTATGTTTATCAAATCATTCTAATAATGTATCTGAACAATTTACAACAACATAATGATATATGCATAAGAGGTTGGATAAAGCATAGGATAAGCAATAGGGTCATTGCGGACAACAATAACAAACAACAAGCTAACGTCTTTCAAAGACTAACATATAATAGCGTAGATAGTTCTTTGGACCATTTTAGCGGTGGGTTTGCTTCCTTTTGACTACAATTAGTAGGATAAAATGATATAATGTGTAGGCGACTAGTTGTTCTTACAATTAGTTTTAATTTAGCCAACTGCTAATGCAGTATAACACTTGATAAACTCAGTTGGAACTGAGTTCAACCAAAGCCTCAATAAACTAAATGAATTAAATAAAGTCAAATACATATATGACTGTTAGCATAAGGAAAGGTTGGGGAACTATGGTAAATTAAAAGAACTACTAGATACACTTACTCTATTAAGAGGGAAATACAATAGAGTAATAGGTAGAGTTAAGAAACTGGAGCTGCTGTCTTTTTGGCAGTAGCAGCTTGCAATAACAAACTAACATAGCAGTTTTGGAAAGATCCTATAACTTGAAGATAAAATCATGGAGATGGATTTAGAACCTCCTAAATACACCCATGCAGTTAATGAAAAATGTGTTATATATAAGAAATCTATCCATGACTACTAACATGCTTGATTAATGCAAATAATAACTGTAATATGATTCCTATTACTTGTTGTAAGCATGTCGAACCCCATCAAAGTGAAAAATGTCTATTGTGAAAGCATGGATGAGATATTTGAAAAATGTATCAAAAATAAGAATTTAACTACAACCATGATCACTAAAACTATGTGATATGTGAGCTTACAAACTATATAACTTAGTTATGTGATTAACATGCTTGTTAATATAAATAACTGTGTAGGATTTTGTGAGAACACTTCAAATTAAGCTGAAATCCTAATAATAGACTACGAACAAGGCAAGTTTCTAACTCTTACTCTTTATTGAGCAATTATTCTACAGTGGACAGGTTCTTTAATTTCTGAACTGTCTGTCCTTATTTATGAATAATATAAGGTTAAATAGCCTTTTTATTCCAATCAGCTTCAAAAGAATAGTATATCAAACTTTTCTATCTTGAATGAGTTTACATTGAAAGTATGTCAATGCCATTACTTCGGTTAGATAATTCTGAGATATATTGATATTATTCATGAAATTATTAGTTAATGCTTTCCAAACTATTTTTGTTATGGTATGGACTCTTATATAATGTTGTGAACGAACAACTCTTTTATAGGGGCATATTGTACTCCGGATATATGATTCTGAAGGACATGTAAAGTGTTATTAGACTGTTATGTTGTGCATAATATAGGGTACTTAGGTTGATTCCCTAAAGTACGAGTCTAGAATATAAAACAACTTTTATAACTGTTTGTATTCATGGATTGCAGTATTATTACTGTTAATTCTAATACAGAGTTCACTGGTCATTTGACCTTACAGCATGCTAAAGCCTGATTTTCAGACTCAACACATTTTAAGAATTATATTATTCAGTATATATTATATTGAATCCTCATTGTTATAATATTTTTGTTCCATTATATTTAGCTGCTTATTTCCTTGCTGAGCAAACTTGTTGGTCATCCTTGAGTTAAATATACTGTTTTCAGTTAAAAGTGAGGTTGTTGGTCCATCTGGAAAAGACAAAGGAAAAGGCAAAGTCGTTGAGTAGCCATTTATTAAGCGCCTGCGCTTAAGTGAACTTAAGTAGTGAATGTAATAAATACTACTAGCACAATGTTGTAATAATATTTGGCTTCTATTGTATTTAAAGGTCTCTAGAACCTGGGATTTAAGTTCGATATTTATATAATATAAGATTGTTTCCTTATAGTATGAATGGGTATTCTAGTATCGTGAGCACCATACCCGAGTTAAAGATAACCCGAATTTGGGGGCGTCACAGGTTTGTATCAAAGTTGTTAGGTTATAAACCATAGGAATGGGGAAACACCTTAGGATTATGACCTAAGAAAAATAGTCAACTCTTTACGAGTATAAGAATGAATTCGGGGTAATTCATTGTAAAAAAAATAAAAGGTTTAATTGTGATTACTTGATAATATTGTATAGAAACTTATCAAGTTTGTTAATATATTTTGTAGATGCCTGAGATAGCTGAATCCAGTCGAGTCAAGGAGGATGTAAAATAAGAAGAGCCAGAGGAGCATATTGGGGGTTTCTTCGAAGAACCCTTTATCGAAGAGGCTGATACCCTAATGGATCTAACTTTTAAGAACTTCGAACTGGATAACCAAATTGAAGAATTAGAGGGAGAGAAGGAAGAACAGCAAGCTTTTGTAGAGTTGTTTGAGTAACTGGTAGTACATACCATAGCAAAGAATGTAGAGATGGGCCATGCACTCTATGGCACTGCCTACCAAAAGGAGGCCATGAGGTAAGAGAATGTTATCCTCAGGCATGAGGTGGAAGTCCTGAAGGCTGACCATATAAGGGCTGAACAACAAAGGGATAGGGTCTTAGGCAGAGTCTATGAGACGGAAAATGAGGTTAGGGGTAGAGATGCCAAGATGGATAAGATGGACTATGTGTTGGAATCTACATTTGGACGCTGGAAGCACAGGGTGCAACTATACCCTGTAGATGAAGAAGAAGCGAGTTAGTCCTGACTCGAAAAAGGGTGCTAGACATCGGGGATGAGGAGCTTCGTAGCACCAAAAGGCAGGGCATGCTTCTCTAGTAGTTGGACTGAGTTGTTATGATGTGTTTGTTTGATATAAGTATTTTAGTATTATGTATGTAGTAGGTAGATGTACCCCTCTTTTGTATACTATGGGGATAATACTTTTGAGCCCGACTTTTGTAGATAAGGGCAGTTTATATGTAAATTCGACTATATGTAGTCAAGAAGGGATTAAGATGTTTAGCCGTATGCAACAAGATGTAATGTGCTTGGCACAACTTTAAAAAGGCATATATATATATATGAATGTTTTTCTGTTATAGAAAGACCTGTATATTTGATACAATGTGCATTATTATATCGATTAAATAATAAAAATATAAAAACTTGTATTATACAAAAAAATGCCACCAAGATGGAGAGGAAGAGGAAGAGGAAGACTTGGGGCACCGACCCTATCAACTCAAGAAGAATCCGTGAATAACTCGGAAGGACCTAAAAATACTATGCAGCAATATATTGACTTATTAACTCAAGCATTTCAAGGGAGGAATACCGCACCGCCCATAAACCCGAACCCTCCTGAAGGTCGTTTGATTACCTTTAAAGATTTTAAAGTGATAGGACCCCCAGAGTTCAAGGGAACCAACAATCCGATAGAAGCCCAAACTTGGGTAAATGAAATGGAAAAGGTCTTTGAAGTTGTCCGAGTTGCTGATAATCAAAAGATAGCTTTCGCCACGTTCATGCTGAAAGGAGAAGCAAGCTATTGGTGGGGAGCCAATAAAAGCAGAGCTGGAGTAGGATTCGTGACGTGGGATAGGTTTAAAGAACTATTCTTTGAAGCCTACTTTCCCGTATCATGAAAAACAAGATGGAAGTCGAATTCCTTAAACTTAAACAAGGAAGCATGACGTTACTTGATTATGCTGCAAAATTTAATGAACTATCAAGGTTTGTGCCGTACCAGGTTAACACTAAAGAACGAAAGGCTCAGAGATTTGAGCAAGGATTGGAGCCAGTATTGATCAACAAGGTTTCGATGTTTTAGATAACTACATTTTTGGGCATACTGGAAAATGCTATAATCGTTGAAGGAAGAACTGATGCACTGGCCAAATTTCACTAAGAGAAGAAGACTAAGAAGATAGCTGGAGGACGTCAAGAAGGATGCAGCACGGGAAATACTTTTAACAAAAGAAAGTGGAACAACAAAAGCGACAAATTTGGCAATAAGCAGGGAGAGCCAAGAAAGAATATTGAAGCATGTAAAAAGTGTGGGAAAAATCATCTCGGAATATGTCTGAAGGGTAAGACGATCTATTACAAATGCGGGCAGGAAGGCCACATCTCTCCTAACTGCACCAACCCAAAGAAGAGTCAAGGATGCTTTGCATGTGGAGCTGCAGATCACCAGATCAAGAATTATCCAAAGAAAAGAAATAACGATGGGAAGCTAACAATCGGGGGACCAACCACACCCAATCGACCAACTCCGAGGACATTCAATATGATAGTGCAGGATGCAGTGGCATCAAAGGAGGCGGTGTCAGGTATCATTTCCGTCAATAACATTAATGCCTTCATACTATTTGATTCGGGTGCTACCCGTTCCTTTATATCTGAAGAATTTGCTCAACGGTTAGAATTAATTCCCGAAAAATTGGATCATCCTTTGAACATAGAAGTCGAAAATAAAGAAGTCATTCCCGTGAATCATGTCCATAAAAATTGTAGTATGGATATACGGGGTCATAATTTTATCATGAATTTAATTCCCATCTGATTAGGTGAATTCGATGTGATACTAGGAATGGATTGGTTATATAACCATGGGGCAGTAATGGATTGCCAAAATAAATGCATAAACCTTCAAACTCCTAGTAAGTTCAAAAATTGTGTTTTATGGTAGCAAATCACCGAGACAGTCATGTTGTCTGACGATGATGCAGGCCAAGAAGTTGTTAAGAAAAGGGTGTGTTGGTTATTTAGCACATGTGGTTGACACCCAAAGAATGGAATCGAAAATAGAACAAATACCAATAGTGAGGGAATTCTCGGATGTATTTCCAAATGATTTGCTAGGGTTGCCACCAGATCGGGAGATCAAATTCGTTATAGACTTAGTGCCTGGTACAAACCCAATCTCAAAAGCTCTGTACCGAATGGCTCCGGTAGAGATGAAAGAACTAATGATTCAGTTACAAGAATTATTAGACAAAAATTACATTCAACCGAGTGTGTCTCCCTGGGGAGAACCTATGTTATTCGTTAAAAAGAAGGATGGATCATTACGACTGTGTATTGATTATAGAGAATTGAACCAAGTCACAATCAAGAATAAGTATCCCTTACCAAGAATCGATGATCTTTTTGTTCAACTGAAGGGAGCTCATTATTTTTCCAAGAAAGATTTGCGTACGGGTTATCACCAATTGAAAGTGAGGAATGAAGCCGTGCCCAAGACAGCATTTAGGACTCGTTATGGCCATTATGAGTTCCTAGTGATGTCGTTTGGACTAACTAATGCACCAGCAGCATTCATGGATTTAATGAACTGGGTATTCAAACCTTACTTGGATAAATTCGTGGTGGTATTCATTGACGATATCTTGATCTATTCAAAGACTCGAGAGGATCATGCGGAACATCTGAAGGTGGTATTGGAGATTTTGAGAAGTGAAAAGTTGTACGCAAAGTTTTCAAAATGCAAGTTTTGGTTGGAAAAAGTATAATTTTTGGGACACGTGATCGACCATTAAGGGATATCAGTAGATCCGACAAAAGTGAAGGCGGTAATTAACTGTGAACGACCGAAGATGTCGACTGAAATACTAAGTTTCTTAGGTCTAGCAGGTTATTACCGTAGATTCATCAAAGATTTTTTGAAATTGTCAGGACCTTTGACAAATTTGACCCGAAAAGCAGTAAAGTTTGTTTGGTTAGAAAAATGTGAAGGAAGTTTCCAAGAATTAAAGAAAAGATTAAGTAAAGCACCAGTGCTATCCTTGCCAGACGATACGGGTGGTTTCGTTGTTTATAGCGATGTGTCACACAAAGGGCTTGGTTGCGTTTTGATGTATCACGGCAAAGTCATTGCATATACGTCTCTCCAGTTGAAAGATTATGAGAAAGGGTATCCTACACACGACTTGGAGCTAGCAGCCGTAGTATTCGCTCTAAAGATTTGGAGACACTATCTGTATGGCGAGAAATGTGAGATATAAAAAGACCATAAAAGTTTGAAGTATATCTTCACTCGAAAGGAATTAAACATGAGGCAGAGAAGATGGTTAGAATTGATTAAAGACTACGATTGTGAAATTTTGTATCATCCCGGGAAAGCTAATGTAGTCGCCAACGCTCTAATCCGAAAGGGACGAGAAAGATTGGAGACACTGACAAATCAAGAGGATCTCATTAAAGAAATGGAGAAAATGAAGATAGAAGTGAAATATCCAAGAGAGCCGGAAGAGAAATTGTACAACGTGAAGACTCATTCAGTTTTTTTGGACAGAGTAAAAGAAGCCCAGGATCAAGATGAGGAATGCAAAAAGGTTAAGAAACAGATAGAGGATGGAGAGACCACCAAGCTCAAAATAGATAAAGAAAGATTATTGCGATTTGAGGGAAGAGTGTGGGTACCAGCAGTACCAGACAAAAAAGAAGAAATCTTGCAAAAAGCGCACAGTTCAAATTTCTTAATTCACCCAGGCAGCACAAAAATGTATCAAGACCTTCGACAACACTTTTGGTGGCCCAATTTGAAAAGAGAAGAGGCAGAATACGTCAGTAGATGCCTAACCTGTCAAAGAGTAAAAGCTGAGAATTAGAGGCCAAGTGGATTTCTACAACCGTTAGAGATTCCGGAATGGAAATGGAAACATATAACTATGGATTTTCGTTGAGGGACTTCCAACTACACAGAAAGGCTTTGACGCTATATGGGTCATCGTGGATCGGTTGACAAAGTCAGCACATTTCTTACCAATTAAGATCAGATTTAATCTAGATCAATTGGCTAGACTATACGTTAAAGAGATTGTATCAAGACATGGCGTTCCATTATCAATCGTATCCGATCGAGATCCGCGATTCACATCCAATTTTTGGCAGAGTCTGCAAGAACGTATGGGGACACAATTAAAATTAAGTACGACATATCACCCTCAAACTGATGGCCAAAGCGAAAGAATAATTCAGACACTGGAAGATATGCTGAGAGCATGCGTCATGGATTTCTAGGGCAATTAGGATGATCACCTACCATTGGTCAAGTTTGCGTATAATAACAGTTATTATGCCAGTATAGGGATGTCGCCTTACGAGGCATTGTATGGAAGAAAATGCAGAACCCCACTCTATTGGGATGAGGTAGGAGAACGTAAATTGCTGAGACTAGAAATGGTTCAACAAACTGCAGAAATTGTTCGAGTAATACGAGTATGATTGGTAGCAGTTCAAGACAGGCAAAAGAAGTATGCAGACTTGCACCGTCAAAAGAGAGACTTTGAAATAGGGTCGTTTATGTTTTTAAAAGTTTCTCCCTGGAAGGGAAAAATCAGATTTGGAAAGAAGGGAAAGCTGACTCCAAGATTTATAGGGCCTTTCGAAGTACTAAAGCAAATAGGTGAGGTGGCTTATGAAGTGGCTTTACCTCCGGAACTAGGGCACATTCATAACGCATTTCATGTATCGGTATTACGACCTTATAAACCAGATCACAAACATGTAATCCAATATAAACCTATCCAGGTTAAAAAAGATCTAACCTGTGAAGAAATTCCTATTCAAATAGTTGATAGGAAATAGCAAGTTTTAAGAAACAAATTAATACCTTCTGTGAAGGTGATATAGACGAACTATGGTGCTGAGGAAGCTATGTTGGAACTCGAAGAAAAGATGAAGAAAAGTTATCCCCATCTTTTTGAATAACCTTGTACTTGTGATTCCGAGGACGGAATCCTTATAAGGAGGGGAGAATGTAATGACTCAGAAAATCCTATGTAATATTCAATTAATATAATGTCAAATTTTGTGTACGAATATTTTTTTTATGTTACTTCTTATTGTGACAAAAAATTTAGATTATTAAGTGTCCTAAATTATAAATGGTAAATAGAGTGATGTTGATATATACATTAACTATAATGTTATATAAACATCCAGAATGGAAAAGAAAGCCAACGTGGCTTAGCTATGAATTATTCTTGTTAATGAAATAATTAGGTAATAATAATTTTATTCAAAAGCATTATTTATTGATAAATAAGCAAATATGATAGATAAAAATTCCATGTGTGTTAAACTTTTTCAAGTGTCCATATTGGGCCTTAATAAATTTTTGCCATGTATGCTTGCAAGTCTCTTTCAATTAATTAGGATATGGGTTGGGTCTATAAGAAGATATTATAAAAGGTGGCCAGTTCTAGCCTAATTTTTAAAAGCCCAATTCGGCTGCTACAATTGATAACCAGATAATATTGGTGTAAGCCCAACTTAGGAATTTATCAAAACTATTACCCAATCCAATCTTGAAAAGCCAATGGTGTATAGCAAAATTAAATTCTTAAAACTAAACGAGAAAAGCTCGGGCATAACTTGAATACATAGTCAGGCAGCAAGCATATGGTTTCTAAGTTAGTTCTGTTTTAGCAGGTCAGTTAGATTAACAACATACAAGTAGTAGGTGAAATAGGCTTGCAGAGGATAAGGCGTATAAGAGTAAAGCTATGCTCGCTAGGGTGGCTGGGTAGAAGCCAAATAATCTAGACTAGTACTGATTACACTCAATGTTAGAGTGGCTATGTAGGGCAGGGTAGGGGCTAGCTTGGTATGACTGAGAGTGGAAGGTTCATCCATATGAGGCACTCCAAGCTCAGTTATATAACCCCAAGTTCCCCCTACTAATTTCCCAAGACTAACATAGTATAGAAGGAAAAAGAGAGCCGACTGGGAGTGAGAGTAGAAGAATTCGACTGGAGAAGTAGAAAAAGGAATTGAGCAGAAATTAATTACAACTTCTAAGCTATTAAGGTACTTTTTTTATTCTCTTTCCAGTCCATTTTCGTGTCACTTGTGCTCTGTTATGGCCGAATGGCCTAGAATTGACATAAGGGACAATTGTGCTAATTGTTATGCTATGTGTACTGTTGTGATTTTGAACTGTAATGTTATCTTTGTTATTATTTAAGCCATAAGGCTGGGATCACTAAGCTAAGATTTGTGTATTAGGTGTAAGTATATATAAACTGAACTTTATGTGTTTGATAATATGCTTATGAGACACATTGATAACAAATTGTCTTAAAAAGGAGTGCTTGATTTCTAATTCTATATCAATATTATATATTGAAGTCCTAAAGATACAAAGGTGCTAAGAGGGTAGTTTTACATGCACATAAGATGATTATAATTGGTTATATATCAGTCCATACATGAGCTAAGCATTTAACTATGACTGAGCCACTGTTTTAAGGATCTTGTATGCTAACTGTGATTTAGAGAAAAGGATATCATATATTATTAAAGTATCAAGCATGCTAAAAGGTTACATCTACATAATTGTGAATAGTTGATTATCATTCAAGATCATATTTTGATAAAACAAAACTAAAGTAACATAAAAGAGCTGCTATACTATGGCTATATTAATATGGACTACTATTGACTACCATGGATGTGATATTAATCTCCTTTACTAAATGATTGTTATAAGCCTTAAGTTTGGCTATGTGATTTTTAATGTCCAAACATAACTGTGTAAGTGTTTTGTTGCTATTCTAACGAACCTCAAGCCTACTAGGGACTGTTTTGAAAAAAAAATCTTAAGGTATTGCACCCACTTGTTTAACTATGAAAGATATATTATATAGCAAGTACTTGCACATGAAATTCAATACTTGGTGTGGTTTTGGCATAATGGTACTAAACCATGCCTAACTTGCTCTATATGGACTGTTATTGAAGTTTTATTATGATGATCATGCCTTACTTCTAATATATTCATGTAGGCAGTCCTTATTTCTATGTTACCCAAGCATGCTACCTAGTATTAATTTAAGGCCTATGAGGGGGCTGTTTTAAAACCGAAGCTAGAAGTCTTCTATATAGACTATTTAAATCATGAACATAGATTACATAGTATGTACAGGATATATTAATCCTTGTGTTGAAAACTTAAGGACTGTTTTGATCACTTAGCCTAAAAGGCCTAGTATAGACTTGAGGACTGCTATGTGGGTGTTAAGTTGTTATATATAAACTGATGTAGCATTTAATTGACTGTTTTCTATTTTTGAGCCATACTACTGCTATAAGTGACTATTGTGCTATGGCTGTTATTATGATGACTGTCCTGCCAACTCTTGTTAAATTTTGTGAATGCTTGGCTTAGGCACAAGGAGATAGGTTGGCTGTGGTGCTATAAGGTGATCTAATGTAGTTATGGAGCAAGCAAATAGCTATGACAATAGTGATTATGGACTGTGCACACCACCTGCTCGATGAAAATCCCAAGTGGACTGCCTTGATTAAAAATCAAGTAGTAGGCACAAACAAGGCTAGAAATTTACTCATGTATTGCATGTATCGATAATTATCAAGTTAAGCCTCTTAAAATGAAATAAAATTCAGTCTCAAGTTAAAATAAAGATTTTATAATATTAGAATGTCAAGCACTGTTTTTGGCAGTCTATTAAGACAGTCATGATAGTGTTATAAATTCTAAACATACTTATATGTGCTAGACGTAATTTTTATAAAAAAAATCTTTTGTTTCAAAAGTTTTATAACTTCTTGGACTGCTCTCTTTTAGAAAATAGATAGAGGTGGTTGCTTGCCCTAATGGCAAGCAAGTGAGCATCAAAATTTTTGGGACTTGTCTCTTTTTGGTTTTCGATTAGCTTGATTAATAAGAAAATAGTTTTTTGAAGAGGTAGCATATTAAGAGTGATAACTTGGAAATAGAGGTAGGCGAGTCACGCTTTAATGGCGTGACGAGGAGGAACCATTTTTGTGAGCAAGATTAAGGAATTTACTTGGCTTTATGATCAACCTAATTATGTTTATCAAATCATTCTAATAATGTATCTGAACACTCTACAACAACATAATGATATATGCATGAGAGGTTGGACAAAGCATAAGATAAGCAATAGGAGTCGCTGTAGTGGACAATAACAAACAACAACTGCTGTCTTTTGGCACTAACATATAACAGCAGCAGATAGTTGCTGGACCATTTTAGCTGCTGGGTTTGCTTCCCTTTTGACTACAATTAATAGGAGAAAATGATATAATGTGTAGGCAGCTAGTTGTTCTTGCAATTAGTTTTAATTTAGCCAACTGCTAATGCAGTATAACACTTGCTAAACTCAGTTGGAACTGAGTCCAACCAAAGCCTCAATAAACTAACTTAATTCCATAAAGTCAAATACATATATGATTGTTAGCATAAGGAAAGGTTGGGGAACTATGGTATATTAAAAGAACTACTAGATACACTTACTCTATTAAGAGGGAAACACAATAGAGTAATAGGTAGAGTTAAGAAACTGGAGCTGCTATCTTTTTGGCAGTAGCTACTTGTAATAACAAACTAACATAACAGTTTTAGGAAGATCCTATAACTTGAAGATAAAATCATGGAGATGGATTTAAAACCTCCTAAATACACCCATGCAATTAATGAAAAATGTGTTACATATAAGAAATCTATCCATGACTACTAACATGCTTGATTAATGTAAATAATAACTGTAATATGATTCCTATTACTTGTTGTAAGCATGTCGAACCCCATCAAAGTGAAAAATGTCTATTGTGAAAGCATAGATGAGATATTTGAAAATTGTATCAAAAATAAGAATTTAACTACAACCATGATCACTGAAACTATATGATATGTGAGCTTAAAAACTATATAACTTAGCTATGTGATTAACATGCTTGTTAATATAAATAACTGTGTAGGATTTTGTGAGAACACTTCAAATTAAGCTGAAATCCTAACAATAGACTACGAACAAGGCAAGTTTCTAACTCTTACCCTTTATTGAGCAATTATTCTGCAGTGGACAGGTTCTTTAATTTCTGAACTGTATGTCCTTATTTATGAATAATATAAGGTTAAATAGCCTTTTTATTCCAATCAGCTTCAAAAGAATAGTATATCAAACTTTTCTATCTTGAATGAGTTTACATTGAAAGTATGTCAATGCCATTACTTCGGTTAGATAACTGCTAAAATATATTGATATTATTCATGAAATTATTAGTTAATGCTTTCCAAACTATTTTTGTTGTGGTATGGACTCTTATATAATGTTGTGAACGAACAACTCTTTTATAGGGGCATATTGTACCGGACATATGATTTCAAAGGACATGTAAAGTGTTATTAGACTGTTATGTTGTGCACAATATAGGGTACTTAGGCTAATCCCCTAAAGTACGAGTCTAGGATATAAAAAAGCTTTTAAAACTATTTGTATTCATGGATTGCAGTATTATTACTATTAATTCTAGTACAGAGTTCACTGGTCATTTGACCTTACAACATGCTAAAGCCTGATTTTCAGACTCAACACATTTTAAGAATTATATTGTTCAGTATATATTATATTGAATCCTCATTGTTATAATATTTCTGTTCCATTATATTTAGCTGCTTATTTCCTTGCTGAGAAAACTTGTTGCTCACCCTTGCGTTAAATATAATGTTTTCAGTTAAAAGTGAGGTTGCTGGTCCATCTAAAAAAGACAAAGGAAAAGGCAAAGTTGTTGAGTAGACATTCATTAAGCGCATGTGCTTAAGTGAATTTAAGTAGTGAATCTAATAAATATTGTTAGCACAATGTTGTAATAATATTTGGTTTGTATTGTATGTAAAGGTCTCTAGAACCTGGGATTTAAGTTCGATATTTATGTAATATAAGACAGTTTCCTTATAGTATGAATGAGTATTCTAGTATTGTGAGCACTATACCCGAGTTAAAGATAACTCGGATTTGGGGGCATCATAATCATTATCCCACCTCGATCCCATATGCGCGCCATCTCAACACATTTCAACATACATTCTACACAGTAGTGTCCTACAAGAACCAAATAGTTACAATCTCGAGTGACTACTACACAAGACAACACACCGGATAGAATTTGAAGCTTGAAGACCAAGGGCATGGTCCCATCTTCCTGATTTCTTACAACCTCTAATCCCATGTCATTTGTGTAGCTCTCAGAAATAACACTCCATAAGAGGTCTTATACCCCTCAATCGGATGTCCAGATTAACGTTCTAAAAGTTCGAGCGGACAACACGTTACATGCATACACGTACTTTGAGACGGTGGGACCCATGGAGCCCGAGGCACCCCGGGAAGCCACAGATGCACCTGCAGCTCCCCCCTTCTTTAAATAGAGTGCTTGGGGTGGCCATTTTGTAAGAGAAAACGGCGAGGAAGCCCTGTCAAAATTTGCTCTGTACACACTATAAATTGAGTGCTTTCTCATTTTAAACACTTGTGAGCTTATATATTGCTATATTTTTACTGATGGGAACCGAGTGTTCATCCATTTAAAGCTATAGAAGTCTTCTTTGGTAGTCCACGGTAAGCCTTTTTACACCTTTTAAAGCCTTTTCTCCATATTTTGCACACACTGTTCTTCACGTTGAGAGTTGTGCTGCATGTGTATGCCCGAACTTTGGTCCGTGGCTTTTATTTCATTATATATATATATATATATATGGACTAACATTATTGAGTTATGCCTCGATTAAGCCTGGACTCGTGTCCGGAGCATTTATTGCTTATATATATACACCTTATATATAAACTGTTGTCGGACTCTGTTCGATGAGCCTGGATTTTATATATAGAGCGTTTACTGCTTTTATATATATATATATACTTATATATATTATACCCATCAAACTTTATTTAATTGAGCCTGGATATAATATCTGGTGCGTTTACCACTTAAATATATATATATACATTTCTGTCCGGCCTGGAGTTTACTTCGTGGCCTTTTACTACTTTCTTTACATTTCGTCCCGCCTTGAGTTTACTTCGTGGCGGTTGATCGTTTTACTGCTTTATTTACATTTTGTCACGCCTGGAATTTACTTCGTGACGGTTGATTGTATTTACTACTTTATTTATATTTTTGATCCCCCATAGAGGTGCTTCGCGGTGGTTGATCTTGTCTCTATATATATATTTACCGCTTTTATATATTTACATTTACAGTCCCCCATGAAGTTCGCTCTGTGGTGGTTGAGAGTCTATATATATATATATTTACAACTTTTATATATGTAACTGCTTACAGCTTTCATATAAATTGCTACATCATGTGAGCCTAGGAATCATGTGATCACAGATTCAATCTTCTGAATCTAGATTCGGTTCCCGTGATGGACATTTTCGGCTGTAAACAGTTTGTACATTATTCACGGTGTCTGAATTTCCTTAGACAACTCTTATGCCCATAAGTAGTTCGGCACTGCTATATATCTTATTTTTTCGAAGATGCCTTGCATCTCAAAAATAAAAGCAATTAAGCCGAACACTTAATAAAACGGAAGTATCAAAGGCCTCAATTATTATTGAGCATAAGGGTTTGAAAAATCTCTTTTACAAAATATCACTGCCATATATTGTTCAAATTGAATTTTTACATAAATTCAAACCCTTTGTATATAGATGCGAACGAAGCATAGCACTACTTCAAAATAATTGCACATTGACCCACACACACACACACACACACATTCATATAACAGTTTTATAACGCCCCCAAATTCAGGTACTTGAAACCCGAACTTAGTGATTTACGATACCATTTCTATGAGCGGAAATAATACTAATAATAATAACAATAATATAAATATCAAACTTAATTTACATATATTAGAGTCTAATCCCAAGTACGCAACCTTTACTACATTCATTACGTGATAATTAATAGATATCATTGTCTTAATAAAGTCATACTATTACATAGAATACCATAACACTTATTCTATTTGCTTTCCTTTTCCATTGTTCTTGACCGAACCTTCTAGTTGTTAACACTTAGCTGAAAACATTTAAATTAAGCAAGGATGAGCATTTGAGTGCCCAGCAAGTAATAGCAACAATAAAAGTTAACTGAAAGAATTAAATTTTTTCTTTGAATGACACTTCTACAACGAATCAACAGTTGTGAAGTAAGCTAAACCAATAATAACAATATATTAATTCTATATCAAATTTTTGAAACTACATACTGACTATAATTGGAGATTAGTCGACAGACTATGAACATTGTTTTTAATTTTCGCTAAGGTTTAGCAGAACTTCATCCACAGACCGTCATAACTTACGGTCGCGAGGGTGATCATCCCAATGTGGCATGTATTGATTAATACTACATGCAAGAAAAATATTATCGTTTATTCTATCCACTTTAGGCGCATAAAAATTTTCCCATATTCGAGATGTTCATACTTAGTCGGGAATCTGAACCAAAATAATTTGGTCGGATAATAATAAAGTTCTACCTTGTTCAACAATATTTTTAAGTTTGTGTCTAGCCGGATCAAATAGCTTAGACAACTTTTAAGTTAACGTATACATAATGGAAATTACTAAGTATGTATCAACATGTGATTAAATTCAATGATTATCCAAGCGAGGACACTTGTATAACTATATTTAGAAATTAACAAACATAATAAATATATGAATTATACAATAATACTGTATTGATAAATAATGATCGGATACATAATCGATAACAATAGAGTTAATATTTTGGCACAATGATAATATAATTCTAAAACTTTCCTACTTATGTCCATTGCATAAAGTAAATGCAAAGGTAGGATACTTGCCTGGTCTGCTGCTTATAATACACAACTTAGTTTTATCTTTTATACCGAAACCTATCATTAATAAGATCATTATATCGATTAGAATAACATATCATAACACACAATACTGCTATTTGCAGTCAGCACATAACCTAAGCACATTGTCACACATGTTTAACATTCATTGGATCACAAACAAACACGTAGCTAGTCAAATTATCTAAGTCTAAATCAATTTTTGAAACATGTCGGCGTGCCGACATCTTTATCGGTAATTAATGAGTCTAAGACTCTATACCAAAGTTCAATATAACTTAAATATCGGTTAAATTATTTTTAAATGACTTATAATAATTTTTAAACAATTACTATTGTGACGCCCCCAAAATAGGTATACATCACCTATTCTGAGTTGTCAATACATGGTACAGAAAAAAACTACAACTTTATTATTACAACGGTAAAAGCTGTGAGTTTGAATACAAATATTATCTTCTAGACAATATCTATACTCAAATAAATCCTCATCACATTTATTGATACATTATTTTACAAAATGGTGAGGACTACTAAACAATCCTTTCTAAAACCTTCATTCCATAACCCCGACTCGCACTTTCGCTTATATTCTCGCCTCTTGAGAAAAATGGAACAAAAGGAAAAGGGTGAGCTCAACTAGCTCAAGATAAAAGAATATTATGACTAAGATAATATACAACAAATTATCGTTAGTCTTCAACAGGGAAAAATCTAATAGAATACAATAGACAACAAATTTTAAATCAATATTCGCAATGAAATAATAATTCATTAGAAGAGTTAAGTAGAGAATGCAAACTACTATCTTCTATGTATGAATTTAAAAGTTCATCGCTCATCTTTTATCCCCGTAACATCAATCAATATACATCTGGAATCAAATATTCATCTTTGCACTCTGGTGCCAAAGATATTCATCACCGGGTCATGTTCATTTAAACACTGTTCATCTTTGCACTACGGGCCAAAGATATTCTTCAGAAATCATTCATCTTTGCACTACAGCCAAAGATATTCTTAAGAAATCATTCATCTTTGCACACCATGTGCCAAAGATATTCCATAATATCATCATTTAAGACCGAGGATGATGAAAATATTTTTTTTTTAAAGAAACGAATCCAAAGTGAAACAAAATGACAAGGATTAAGGATTAAGGATTCGTACTTGGTTTTATCCACGCCCAAAAAAATACCTCAAAAATAATCATAGTGGTGTAAAATTCAAGAATGATCAAAACATGGATACAATCGAGTTAGTATCCGTAATAGATGTTTTAGATTTAAAAGAAGAAATTTTATTTTTGGTGAATAGTACCATATATCACGTGAATAGTCAGATATCGTGAATAAGGCCGAGATACGTGAATAGTAACTCTCGACACCAAAAGATAGAAATTCCACATAAACATCTTCACGCTTCATGAATAGTACTCGTGAATAGTAACTCGTGAATAGTAACTTCATTGAATAGTAACTCGTGAATAGTAACTCATGAATAGTAACTCATGAATAGTAACCCCGACATGAAAAAGTTCCAAATTTGATAAAAACTTCAGATCAACATTTTCAAAGATAATGATATTGAAGAAATAATATCATTTGAGAAGAAAATAACATCCCTTACCTCGAAAGATCAAGATTTCTAAATTTGAAACAGGATATAAAGGCTATGACTTGGACTTGCATCGTATAGCAATACTCAAAGTATACTCAAAATACTCACAAGAATACGCCGATAATATAGAGAGAAAACTTCAGCTCGGTGTGATTTTCAATTCTAACCTAAGCACCTATTTATAGGAAAATGCTTAGAACACCAAAGCGTAAAATTTAATAAAATATATTATTATTAATAAATTTCCTATGCCTCTTTGGAAATCAGATCCCAACATTTCCCACATGCCAACCTTCTAGAAAGAAATGATAAAAAACGTTTTTCATAAAATAAATAATTAAAACTTACAAAAATCAATTATTTCGGAGCTTCAGAACTTCAATAATTCATAATAAATAGCCCTTTCATCAGAAAATTCGAATCTCACGAGATTTTATAGGAAATTCAATTCTCTACAACTTTGCAGAAGAAAGTTTTTTCAAATTCCAAACAGAAATTGACCGAAATCCACAAAGCAGGCGATTTTACAAGCTATAATCAAATTTCAGTCAATAAATGGGGTCCACCAACATGTTTAACATGTTTTAAACATTTATTGCAACAAAAATACTCTTCCTCCTCGTATACTCATATATCCCACATTCGTTGTAAAAATATCACCGTTAATATATTATTAAAATAATATATTTAAATGAATTATTTTATCAGAAAAAGATAAAATATTAATTTTCAACAATTGTCATTTTAAAAATTTTCTCCATCTATATCCACATAAAATCAATATTTTTCTCATCATATAAATCAATAATTAATTATTCACAAATAATATTACGTAATCACAATATTGACAACTGTGACGAGGCGATTCAGAAAGAAGGGGCTTTCCAATAAGAATTTCTTCATCTTGGCGCCTTGCAATTAGGTGACCAAACCTCTCCTTAGATGTAACTTTCTAGACATTGCCAATAATGTTATCTAATAATATTATTAGGATAATATGAATTATTGATTCGATAATGAAAAATACTTGTGTAATGACAATTATTGAAACAACAAAGAATATAAAATATCAACGCAAAGACAATTATTAACTCAATAAAATATCGAGCAAAGAATTATCGTAACCATTATTGAGTAGTGCCTTTTACGTAAGAATCAATAATTGGTGCAATACCGTGGTGTCTTCTTGTTCAACAACGCCATTAGTGTGTTTTAACCACCGGGTATTCAACAAAGATTATTCAGTAATAACTACTACCAAGTTATTTAAAAACAACTTATATTTGTCGTTTTCTTCATCCAATCGCTTTCGTTATGGGGCCCACACATGGTCGCTACCGTCGCATTTAATATTCCCCACAAAGATTTAATATTCCACGACCAAACGAATATTCCCGACGATAATGAATATTTTATAACCACTTGCTTATTTTGAAATATTTGCGTATTTAACCCTTAACTATCCACATTAATCAAATCAACCCTTACTATTTAAAAATAATAAATAAAGGAAATTCCTTTTTATTTAAAAATTTTGGTCTTACAACCTCCCTCCTTATGAAATTTCGTCCCTCGAAATTGACGACGATACGATTACTGGTGTTTCAAAAGGTGAGGATACCTCGCTTTCATTTCCGCTTTCCAATTCCCGTGTCATTTCCTATATAGCATGATTCCTCCACAAAACTTTAACTTGTGGTATGACCTTTTTGGCAGATAGGACATGCTCCTTCCTATCCAAGATCTTGACAGGTACCTCCTCATACGTTAAGTCTTGGCTATCTCGTCCCGGGTTCTAACTCAATAACGTGGTTCGGGTCTTTCACATATTCTAAGTACTGGATATGTGAAACACATTATGAACACGAGACATACTCTTGAGGTAACGCAAGTCTATAGGCTACATTTCCTACTCGGTCAAGAATTTGAAATGGACCAATAAATCGTGGATTGAGCTTTCCTCTCTTCCCAAATCTTGTAACTCCCTTCCATGGAGCAACTCGCAACAATACATGATCCCCTACATTAAATTCCACGTCCTTTCGATGAAGATCCGCATAACTCTTTTGTCGATCTTGTGCCGTTTTTATATCGTTTGTCGAATCATTTGGATCTTTTCGGAGTCACACGTATTTAACTCGGGTCCCAACAATGTTGCTTCACCCACCTCATCCCAACATATTGGAGAACGACATTTTCGTCCATATAATGCTTCAAATGGAGCCACACCTATACTTGCCTGATAACTGTTGTTGTAGGAGAATTCCACCAATGGTACATACTTATCCCAACTACCCTTGAAGTCTAGGACACAGAGTCTTAATAGATCTTCAAGAGTTTGAATAGTCCTCTCGATTGTTTGTCCGTTTGGGGATGGTATGTCAACTAAATCGCAAAACCGCGCTTCTATAGCTTTTTTTTGCAAGCTAACCCAAAATCTTGAAGTGAATCTTGGGTCACGATCCGAAACTATGGATACAGCATGCCATGCAACCTCACAATCTCATTCACGTACATACTAGCAAGACGTTCAAGGGAATAAGTCTCTCGTATCGGCAAGAAATGAGCAGACTTGGTTAATCTATCAACAATAACCCAAATAGCATTGATGCCTTGAGAAATCGTAGGAAGACCCGTAATGAAATCCATGGTAATATGTTCCCACTTCCATTTCGGAATCTCAAGTGGTTGCAACGGACCCTTAGGTACTAGATGCTCCGCCTTTACACATTGACAAGTTAAACACATCGAGATAAACTTTGCAATCTCTCTCTTCATATTGTTCCACCAAAATGTATGTCTAAGAAGATCACGATACATTTTAGTACTTCCAGATGGATTGCAAATGGCGCGTATTGTGCCTCCATCATAATCTTGTACTTCAAATCAGAGTCGTTAGGAACACAAAGTCTAGAGTGGACTCAAGTATTCCTTCTTCATCAATTCTCGCTTAGGAATAGCTCCTTCTTGTACTTTCTTCTTCACGATCGCCCCCGGCCTGATGTGGCTTGAGCAACCTTAACTTTTTCTATTAAAGTTGGCTCTACGCAGATACTTGACATCATCGCACTCGTTCCCCAAGATATGATCTTCTACTCAATGCGTTAGCTACCACGTTCGCTTTACCGGGATGGTATTGAATAGTGTGGTCGTAGTCTTCAATAGCTCGAGCCAACGTCGCCGCCGCCGCATGTTGAGTTCTTTTTAGTGAAGCAATATTTAAGGCTTTTATGGTCCGAATATATCTCCACTTTCTCCCCATATAGATAGTGCCTCCATATTTTAGCGAAAAACGATCGGGCCGCTAACTCTAGATCATGAGTAGGATAATTCCTCTCATACTCTCTTTAAGTTGTCGCGAGGCATAGGCTATGACTTTCCCACGTTGCATAAGAACACATCCTAACCCTTTGCTCGAAGCATCGTCAGAGATAACAAATCCATCCGAACCAGATGGTATTGTTAGAACAGTCTTAAAATAAGTCTCCTCTTAAGCTCTTGGAAACTTTTCTCGCATTCTTCGCTCCAAACGAATTTTGTATCCTTCCGAAGTAAGTCGAAGTTAATGGAGTAGCGATTCGAGAAAACCCTTCCACTAATCTCCGATAATAACCACTAAGTCCAAAAGCTACGACTTGATCCACCGACTTGGTTGCTCTCAACTTTGTATTGCTTCAATCTTCACGGATCAACAGATACTCCATGTTTCGACACCACGTGCCCAAGGAATGCTACTTCCTCGCCGTAACTCGCATTTCTTCAATTTGGCATATAGTTGGTTTTCACGAAGCCTTTGGAGTACCAACTTCAAATGGTGCTCATGATCTTCACGGCTTTTGGAATATATGAGGATGTCATCAATAAAGACAACAACGAATTGATCCAAATATTCCTTGAATACTCGGTTCATCATATCCATGAAAGTCGCAGGAGCATTAGTTAGTCCGAAAGTCATGACTAAGAATTCATAATGCCCATACCGAAGTTTTCAAGGCGTCTTTGAATATCCTCGATTCTAATCTTCATTTGATGATATCCGTAAGCGAAGATCGATTTTGAAAAGAATTGTGCCCTTGTAATCGGGTCAAACAAGTCATCAATACGAGGTAGAGGATACCTATTCTTGATGGTGACATGGTTCAATTCCGATAGTCAATATAAAGTCGCATACTCCCCGTCTTTCTTCTTTACTTAAAAACACAGAGCACCCCAAGGAGATGTACTAGGACGAATGAAACCGATGTCCAACAATTCTCGAGTTGGACCTTTAACTCCCGAAGTTCAATAGAGCCATTCGATATGGGGTTTTAGAAATGGGCTTTGTACCGTGTTCAAGATCAATAAAGAATTCAACTTCACGTTCGGGGTAGACAAGGAAGTTCTTCTGAAATACGTCAGAAAGTCAATAACAACAGAATATTATTCAAATTTAACGTGTCTTTATTCAAATCCATAACATGGGCTAGGAAAGCTTGACATCCATTTTTTAATAAACGAATAGCTTTATGATTAGATATGACGTTGATCGATTTTAATGGTTTAGTTGCTTGAATTGCATACAACAGTTGGTTAGGAATATGAAAACTAACAACCTTACGAAAAACAATCAATTTTGGCATGATGAGTAGTTAACCAATCAATCCCTAAAATCACATCAAAAGCAAGTATCTTTAAAGAGATAAGGTCAACAGTGTAAGGTAATGGTGCCAACTTGAATCAAACAAGATTTATAAACAATGGATGTGATGAAAGTTTCTCCTAACGGAGTTTCCACAGATAGGTCAAAGTCTAATTTCTCCTGAGTCAAGTTTAAACGTTGAGCACATGCAGGAGAGATAAATGAATGGGTAGCACCCCAGATCAAGTAAGGTATAAACTTCGCAAGAATTTATAAATAGCTTACCCGTGATCACCTCGTTTGGGTTCCTCGCATTATGATCGGTCACAACAAACGCTTCTTCCCGGAATCGTTGACTTTGACTTTTTCAGGGGACGATCTTTTGAGTCACCGTCCTCCTTGAACTAGGTTTCGCCATCGCATAATCTCGAAAGCGATATGTCCTTCCTTTCCACAATTATAGCATACCTTGAACTGTTAGGGGTTTGATCGATATGTCCCTCTTTTCCGCATTTGTAGCATATAACGGTGGTCGTTCTCCTCCTTAGAACCGCTTGTTGCAAGACCGCATCATCTTCACATGGTTGTTGTTAAATCTCTCTTTTAAAATCTCCTCCCGACTCGCTTCTTCTATTTTCATGGCCATGATTACCACCAGAGTGGTTACCATTTCGTCATCTCTTTCTTTTCTCCGCAGTTATCATTATTCGTTGATCGCTATCTCGAGCACGATCTGGTCAGGGTCCTCAATCGACCGTACTCGTTATCTCGCTCTAATAATTGAGCCCATTTACAACATCTGAATAAAGAGAAAATTTATGAGAAATGAGATCTTCGACGTATGCCGGGTTTCAAACCTCTAAGAAACATCCAATCATAACGCTTCTCATTCTCCACCAAATGAGGTGCAAACTCGATAACTCGCAAACTTTGCCTCGCATCGAGACACCGCCATGTTGTTTCTCGCTCCGTCTAATAAACTCCACTTCCTTCATATGACGAACACTTTCGTGAAAGTATTTGTCATTAAATAGCTTCAAACGTCTCCCAAGACATGCCGAAAAGCGGCTGGATGGGTACGCTTCACGCAGACTCCCACCAAGAGTCCGCCTCGCCACGGAACATAAAGGTGGCGAATGGAACCTTCGTTTCTCTCCGCACCCCAAGACATCGAATATCTTGGTAATTTGCTTGACCCATGTTTCCGCCATGATCGGATCTCGCTTTCCCTTAAATTTCGTGGTCCCAACTCTTTGAATCGCTTGGTTGTGACAACCCCGTGAATTGCTATCATTTCCTCCTCAGATTTTGAACACGAGTCTCCTCGCCTCGATTTTGCATGAACCGCAAAAACTTCTAAACATCCCCTCGCTCATCATCTCGCTTTCAATGGTGTTGTTCACAGGAGGAACATTGCCAACTGCAGACGTTCTCCCTCGTTGGTGAGTACAGCATCTCCACGGTCTCATTTCCATTGTTAATATTCTCGATCGACATTCTCAACATTGTCATAAAACAAGGGTTAATTAAGGAAATCAATATATCACATAATATCCCTATATCTTGACCAACTAACAAATAAGCTTAGGTAGGACACACTAGCGAAGGATTTACTCGCTCTCCCTCCTAGTTCTATTCCCCGATCTCCGCCAGAGATCATATCCCTAAGCTCGATACCAATCAGTAATCTCGACACCAACTTGTGTCAAGACCTCACATTGATACCTATCAGTTTTACACCGCAGAATCAGGCGTCCCCTACGGAGAGTCCGCTTTGTGCATCCCCATCAACAGAAGTCACCAATGAGAGGCTCGGGGCTCTTTACTTATAGCTACGATACCAACCGTGACGCCGCCAAAATAGGTATACATCACCTATTCGAAAGTTGTCAATACATGGTATGTAAACAACTACAACTTTATTATTACAACGGTAGAAAGCGTGAGTTTGAATACAAATATTATCTTCTAGAAAATATTTATACTCAAATAAATCCTCATCACATTTATTGATACATTATTTTACAAAATGGTGAGGACTACTAAACAATCCTTTCTAAAACCTTCATTCCATACCCCGACTGCGTACTCGCTTATATTCTCGCCTCCCGAGAAAAATGGAACAAAAAGGAAAAGGGTGAGCTCAACTAGCTCATAAAGAATATTATGACTAAGATAATATACAACAAATTATCGTTAGTCTTCAACAGGAAAAATCTAATAGAATACAATAGACAACAAATTTTAAATCAATATTCGCAATGAAATAATAATTCATTAGAAGAGTTAAGTAGAGAATGCAAACTACTATCTTCTATGTATGAATTTAAAAGTTCATCATCTATCTTTTATCCTCGTAACATCAATCAATATACATCTAGAATCAAATATTCATCTTCGCACTACAAAGCCAAAGATATTCATCGATTGGTCATGTTCATTTAAAACACTGTTCATCTTTGCACTACGGGCCAAAGATATTCTTCAAATCATTCATCTTTGCACTACTGGGCCAAAGATATTCTTAAGAAATCATTCATCTTTGCACTACAGGCCAAAGATATTCCATAATATCATCATTTAAGACTGAGGATGATGAAAAATATTTTTTCTTAAAGAAGCGAATCCAGTGAAACAAAATGACAAGGATTAAGGATTAAGGATTCGTACTTGGTTTTATCCACGCCCAAAAATACCTCAAAAATAATCATAGTGGTGTAAAATTCAAGAATGATCAAAACATGGATACAATCGAGTTAGTATCCGTAATAGATGTTTTTGACTTAAAAGAAGAAATTTTATTTTTCTATTGAAATAAGTCATAGAATATCGTGAATAGATACGTGCCGTAGTATACGTGAATAGTAACTCAGACACCAAAAGATAGAAATTCCACAAAAAACATCTTCACGCTTCATGAATAGTACTCGTGAATAGTAACTCGTGAATAGTAACTTCGTGAATAGTAACTCGTGAATAGTAACTCATGAATAGTAACTCATGAATAGTAACCCCGACATGAAAAAGTTCCAAATTTGATAAAACTTCAGATCAACATTTCAAAGATAATGATATTGAAGAAATAATATCATTTGAGAAGAAAATAACATCCCTTACCTCGAAAGATCAAGACTTTAAATGAAACAGGATATAGGCTATGACTTGGACTTTGCACCGTATAGCAATACTCAAAGTATACTCAAAATACTCACAAGAATACGCCGATAATATAGAGAGAGAAAACTTGATTTCGGTGTGATTTTCAATTCTAACCTAAGCACCTATTTATAGGAAAATGCTTAGAACACCAAAGCGTAAAATTTAATAAAATATATTAATATTAATAAATTTCCTACGCCTCTTTGGAAATCAGATCCCAACATTTCCCACATGCCAACCTTCTAGAAAGAAATGATAAAAACGTTTTCATAAAATAAATAATTAAAACTTACAAAAATCAATTATTTTTGAGCTTCTTGAACTTTAATAATTCATAATAAATAGCCCTTTCATCAGAAAATTCGAATCTCATGAGTTTTTATAGGAAATTTAATTCTCTACAACTTTGCAGAAGAAAGTTTTCCCAAATTCCAAACAGAAATTGACCGAAATCCACAAAGCGGGCGATTTACAATGTTATAATCAAATTTCGATCAATAAATGGGGTCCACCGACATGTTTAACATGTTTTAAACATTTATTGCAACAAAAATACTCTTCCTCCTCGTATACTCATATATCCCACATTCGTTGTAAAAATATCACCGTTAATATATTATTAAAATAATATATTTAAATGAATTATTTTATCGAAAAAGATAAAATATTAATTTTCAACAATTGTCATTTTAAAATTTTCTCCATCTATATCCACATAAAATCAATATTTTCCTCATCATATAAATCAATAATTAATTATTCACAAATAATATTACGTAATCACAATATTGACAACCAGTGGTTCCAGGAAAGAGGGGCTTTCAATAAGAATTTTCTTCATCTTGGGCGCCTTGCAATTAGGTGACCAAACCTCTCCTTAGATGTAACTTTCTAGACATTGCCAATAATGTTATCTAATAATATTATTCAGGATAATATGAATTATTGCTTCGATAATGAAAAAATCTTGTGTAATGACAATTATCAAACAACAAGAATATAAAATATCAACGCAGCAATTATTAACTCAATAAAATCTTGAACGAAAGAATTATCGTAACCATTATTGAGTAGTGCCTTCTTCACGTAAGAATCAATAATTGGTGCAATCTGGTGTGCTATCGCTCAACAACGCAGTATTAGTGTGTTTTAACCACCGGTATTCCAACAAGATAATTCAGAATAACTACTACTGATTATTTAAAAACAACTTATATTTGTCGCTTTTCTTCATCTAATCGCTTTCAGTTATGGGGCCCACACATGGTCGCTGCTTGTCAGCATTTAATATTTCTCGACAAAGATTTAATATTCCACGACCAAACGAATATTCCCTAACGATAATGAATATTTTATAACCACTTGCTTATTTTGAAATATTTGCGTATTTAACCCTTAACTATCCACATTAATCAAATCAACCCTTACTATTTCAAAATAATAAATAAAGAAAATTCCTTTTTATTTAAAAATTTGGGTCTTACAACTATAATTTATCATAATTTTTCAAACACCCAAATCATTATTAAATGATTTAAATATTAAATATTTCTATTATCATTAATATTTAATTAATATTAAAATTATTAATGAAACCATTGCCAAAATATTAAATTTATTTATAATAACTTAAACTATTTTTAAAGTATTACTATTACCCTTAAATGATTTTTAAAATAATTAAGATCTATTTTAAATAATTACCATTAATATTTAAATATTAATGTATTATTTATCAAAATATTAAAAGTCATTAATTTTAACTTAAAATATTTTTAATTCATTTTATCCCTTTTAAATGATTTTTAAATTTATAAAACCATTTAAAACTATCTATTTAATATAATTATTAAATAAATCAAATATTATTTTATATTAAATTATTAATAAAATTTACCTTTAAATATTGAAAGTTATATGTTATAACTTAAATTATTTTTAAAATCTTTATTTTATTTAAAATGATTTTTCTAATATTAAAAATCATTTTTAAACTAATTTATTTAATATAAATATTAAATAAATTTAATATCATTAATATTAAAATATTAATATTTTTTATAAATTATTTAATACATTTAATAGATAATTTAATTATCATTAATATTAATTTATTAATGAAATTGATCACAAAATATTAAAATTATATTTTAAAATTCAAAATATTTTTAAACACTTTATTCTTATTTAAAATGATTTTTATAACATTAAAAACATTTTTCTCTAATTTATTTAATACACTAATTAAATAAATTAAATATCATTAATATTCAAATAATTAAAATATTAATGAAAATATCCTAAATAGTCAAAAGTTAATTTTCATAATTTAAAATAATTTTTAAAACCATTTTTGTAATTTTTAAAATTTATTTTCTATTTTTAATCATTTTCTGGAAATTTAGAAAATAAAAATAATTAAAACCGTCTTTGTAGCCTTTAGCGACGCTTTCTGTCGCTGTAGGTGTTCTTGAGGCTCAAGAACACTGACAGACAGAGTTCAAGGTCCTTACTTTGACCACGATTAATTCTCTGATTATCATGTTTCTTGGTCAACTTAGACTTGCATCTTGTAGTGTTTATGTATTACTACAATTATCACCAAGAATCTGGCCCATACAACAATACAAATTGAAGATCCAAGCCTCTAAATTCACTGTCAGATGGTTTTGGATTTTCTGGGTAACCCAGAAACCCAGGCAGTTCAAGTAGGCACTTTCTAGTTCAATTTAAGCTAGGTTCTTTTCATTAACAAGTTATTTTTATGGTCCAAGCTTATAGTCTACATGACAAGGTACAAATACCATTCATCATATCAGTTAAACTACTTCATAATCGTAAGCTAGCATCCGGTCAAACCTTGTCAGAGATAACATTCATACGTTTTCTGGGTTACCTAGAAAACGAAAATCATGTTCGTCCTACCTACTTTGACCAACCACTATGATCAACCTGTTTGATGTTTAGGTGATATAAAGGCATGACTTTGTAGTATATATAACATACTATAACACTGATGCAACAACATATACAAAACACATAAAACCTGACAGTTATGGGTCTTTGAAAATCTTGTCAGACGCGGTTAAAGGACTTATGGGTTACCAGAAATCACTTGGTCATGGTCGGTCAACGACCTTTGATCATTAATAACTTGAAATATAAACATGATCTACACATGATTCCAGTTCCGGATCAAAGATCTCATAACAAACTACAACTATAGACTTTCAAAACACAGAAATCATTAACGATCACTGAGATATGAGGTCAGACATTCGTTGTCAGACATCATAATTTTTTTTTCCAGATTTCAAAAAACTTCAAATCCGAGCCTATAGATGTTATGGATCTAACATCTATCTACCCAGATCATCAATACACACTGTAAACAATATATATTAACACTAAAATATAACTTTTAACAGAGGATCAAGGATCAAATTATAAGTTAGGGTTTATACCTTTCTATGAACTATGCTTGATTATATGCTATTGATCTGTTAATGGAAATAGTAGGGCTTGTTTTTGGGACTGATATGCTAATATTTTTTGTGGGTTTAGATAGAGAGAGAGTTGGTTGAAAGAATCAATAGCATATCAGTCCCAAAAATATTAGCATATAAGTCCCAAAAACAAGCCCTACTATTTCCAAACTTTTATAAGTTTCTAATCTTGGTCATTTACTATTCCTGTTTTACATCACATTCGATGTTATAAAAATATGCGAAATAATTTAAACTTTTTCAATCTCCTTTGAAAATAAATCTTTTATTGATATCTTAACCCGAATCAATTACAAATCCCTGAATCAAATTATTCTATGATTCACTCTATTCGAATTACTGTATAAATATTTACATCTCAATTCAAATTTCTCTATGTATCACATAATACAACTTTACGACGCAACATGTTTTACACATTATAAACTACTATCATGTACATCTAATAGAACCTAAACATTGTTCAAGAGCATCTAGTTAAATAATAAATCAATCTCCTTCGATACCATTGAACTTTATCAATCAAATAGCACACAACCTTTACCGTGTATCCTTAACCTGCAAAAGTGGTTATTTGCAAGGGTGAGCTCAACAGCCCAGCAATTCTAACAGTTTTCATTCAACACATATCATATATTATCATACTCAGCACATGCATTAATAATCCATTAATATTTACTACGCATGTTATTTCTCATATAACAGGCATATAAGTTTATTTCACAAGCATATCATCAAAAATCAACTTTCACATTTCATACATATCTCATATGCATTTCATATATATATACATAAACATTTGCATAGCATAAGATAGCTCAACTAACAGTTATAGAATTCATATATCAAATAGGAACTGAAAGACTTGCCTGATTCGTAGTTTAACAACTATAACTTAACGGCTTAAAGCTTATCTCGCACTCAGCAGTATATTCCTACAGTTATATAATCATGGATTTACATTCATTAGTCACATAATTCATGCATTCTCAATGTAATAACAATGTTACATTGTTTCCTAACTAGGTTCATAAGACCTACACTTTACTTTCCTTTCATACCCTAGGTATGTATAGGTATACCTTAACCACTTGTACTTGACATCAACATTCATATATAGCTACCACACACTTGACTCACTATGTGTTCGACACATATTTAAAGTCTATAGATACGCGATCTACAACGTTCTTACATTTTGCAAACTATTATTAAATTTAATAACTCTGTGTTTTATATAACCATTACATGATCTCATGCTTAAACATCATTTATGTCAAGTATTATAGCTTTAGACATTCATTACACATATGCTTTAAAGTTTAGATGACTACAAAAAGCGGTTTGACAACGCGCCTGCATGGCGTCAATTTACGCTTATAGTTTGGCCTAGGATGGCGTGAAATTCTTTTCCTCTCTGGCCGCAGACAGTTGAAATATTTAGTTTTCAGTTCACACTTTATTTCTTAACATGCATGAATGTTAACACATATTATTTACACACATTAAGAGGTCATTTGTCAAAGTTTAGAACCTCTTGTGTTTATTCAAAGTTATTTTCCCATTTTTAAGGCTTAACGACTTTCTTTAACAAGATTCGATGTTTAAAAGCTTAGTTTCGCAAGGCATTCATTTAAAAGTCATTCTAGATGTGATGACCCGGGTATAGGTGTGGTTTTGAGAAATTCCAAAGACGGCATTTTTATAATAGGGGAAGAATGTAACGACCCGAAAATTAGGATTTTTCCAGAATTTAAGTTTAAAGAATTAGTTATTAAAAAAAGGAATTTTTATTAATAATATTATGTGCTATGTGTTTATTAATCGTTCTAAAACCTAGGATGATTATAAGTTGGGAGGATTCTGGCTACGAGCTAGACTAAGCGATTAAGAATTTACATGACGAAAATGAAAATTATTCGGAAACAAAAATATTTCTGGGGAAAAAGACGAAATAGGCACTATTCACCTGACGAAACCTAAGGGTTAGGGTTTGAATAACCAAAGCCGTTCTGAGAGTTCGGTATGTCGAAATAACATTCCGTCGAAAGATTTGACGATATTCCGATAAAAAAATTTCTCGAAAAACGTACAGAAATCGGACTAAATAAAAATGACGAAAAGTACTGCTGTGTACTTTTCACTCATTTAATTATGTTTGGGTAAAATGTGAAGGAAAACGCTTAACGCCAAAAAGTGTTTTTCAGTTTTTCAGAGATCCGAAGAATACGTAAGTTAATCGGTAAAGGAAAGACGAAATATCCAAAAATATTTGGATTCCGAGAATCGCAGTTTTTAAAACTGTCGGACGAAAACCCGAAAGACGGAACCACGTAACTTAAAGGCTAAGTAGACTTAAGGGCTAAGTTAACTTAACACATAAGTCATGAATAGTAAGGAGGTGTGAATAGTAAGGAGGTTAGGGGTGAAATGAATATTTTTCCCTAGCTTTGGAAAATCTATAAATAGGAAGCTAGATTTCATTTAAATGAGATTTTGAAAATCCTACACTAGAGAGAGAGAGAGGATTTGGATGGAGAGGGAGAAGGAAGAGCATGAGCATGATTGATCGGATCAAAAATGTTCGTAAAATAGAAAAGCTAGCAAATCGCCAGTTTTGTCTAGCGGAAGAAAAATATAGAGGAAAGGTATTAAAACCTAACTTCTATGTTAGATTTTCTTTAAGTTTTATATGTTTAAAACATAACTTAATGAGAATAAGAATTAGATGATGTTAGGAATGATTTCATATGGTTGAAATCATGAGAAATAATGAAAATAAGAATTTGAAGTTTAGTAAATAAATTTCTTAAGGAAGTATAAGATTCGTAATGAATTAGAACGATCCGAGTGGATTATATGAATGAGTAGATGAAATAAGTAAGTTATAATGTTCTATAACATCAAATTCCAATAAAAAGTGAAATCGTAATCCAAAATGTCGATTAAAATGAAGAACGAACGTAGAACACGAAGAACGTTGTTGATGGACAAATTTAAAACCATCGTAGGATATTTGTTGTTGATGGACAAGTTTAAAACCATTGTGTATAAGTTAGATGCTTATTGCTTGGTTAGGAGCGGTAGAAACGTTCATGAAGAACGGATTAAAACTTAGCTATAACGAAGTTATGACAAATATTTCGTAAAAGACAAATGATAATTAAAAAGTTAGTAAATAAACCCGAACATGTAGGGTTTCATAAGAATGTAAGAGAACATAGAAAACGTGAGACGTGGACTCAAGAATGAACGAATTTCGAGTTGAGGATGACAATATTTATACCAAATAAATTCACATTTATTGGATGAACAAACAAAGAGCGTTGGAACAACAAAGAAAAAAATGTAAAATAAACGAAGTACAACAAGGTGAAGATTAAGTCAATCGAATGGCATGCTAATCGATTTAGAACGAAGTTCATTCAACACATTCATCTTTGCACTACGTGCCAAAGAGGGGATTGAAGTACATAAGGTAAGCGAGGAATGGAAGAGAATGGCTTTGGAACGACTTCATAAATAATCCTGCGATACAATCAAAGCTAGTATTTAGAGGCGAAAAAGTTATAACGAATAAGATATGGAAGGAATAGAACTCCTAACACCAAAAAGCGTCTCGAGCGATCTAACACTTAGAGAAATTTTCTAGGTAGAGAGAGAAAGAGAGAAAAGCTAATGTTTTCAGCCTATTTATAGGAAAATGTGTAGCATGGCTGGTGGCTTTACCATGCCTAAAATTGAAAATTGGTCAAAACCCCCACGATTTGATTTTAATACCTCCAATCCGATAAAATCTTGATAAAACACCTCAACATTAATTCCTTCATTAATAACCACATAAATAAATCCATCATTTATATTCATATAAAATAAATATTTCCTTATCATATGAATCAATAATTAATTATTCACAAATAATATTACGTAATCACATTTATGTCATTGTGACCAAAAGCGCCGCATGTGAGGAGCTGATAATGGGGTATGGGAATCTGATAAAATAAAATTGCGAGAGCGTGAGAGATAGAAGAGATAAAGCAGAAGTGTAGGGAAAAAGAGAAAAGAGCTTTTAACCGCTTTCAACTCTTGGGGAAAACGACAGGAAGATAAAGAACATAATGTTCAACTAATATAACACTTAAACAAGTGAATTAAACCTTTAGTACAGGTTGAACGAAATAGTCGAAAGAGATTAAAAGATCAAGAAGAGAATAAACGTAAACGTAAACGTAACGCAGTTGCAAGTAGTCTTAGCATAAAACGAATAGTATGGCTTCGACATTAAAAAGAGTAATGAAAAATGGGGTTATTTTATAACCACTGCTTATTTTGTAATGGATAACGAAAGTAATAAGTAAGATATGAATGGTATTAAAGAAATCCATAATGAACAGTAATAAGATTAATGGAAGCAAATGTGAGTCGGATGAGAACGTTAGAATAAAATGTAAGCGTTAGATTTAAGTCGGATGAGAACGTGAAGCGTTACTTTAACCGAGAAGGTTGAGGGGCAAATATTAAACAGATAGAACCTACACCCCGTGTATGGTTTGACCGTAAGATGATGAAGATCAATGATTAAACTGTGAACGGTAAAGATGTTGAATTAAAGATAATAACGTTTAACGTAATGAAGCCGAGTTAAGGATTAAAGGGAATGATCGCTCTAAGTATACAAAAGACTGTATGACTTAGACGATAAAGAGAGAATCATGAGGTGTGGCATTTAGTTGCCAGGATGCCATAAGGAATGAGAAATTAACTTAATGAAGATTATAGTTTAAATAGTTCGGATAAGTTAAGATAAGTTAAGTTGTAGTACAATCGTAACCTTTGATGGTTGACATATGGGAGCTTGGGCTAAACAATTCCATCAGAGAGCGAAGGTATATACAAACTGGCAACCAATCTAACTCACTGTTATGGGCAGTGTAGACGAGATGGGAACTTGTTTGTTGGTTGTTTGTGGGAAACCACTCAGAGTACCATATGGACTACTAGCAGAGAAGCGATGTGTGTTGAGTCCTAGAGAAGTTATAAGAAGAAGATAAGAATGTAAAACATCAAAGATGATGAACGTCAAACTAAGACATCTCCGTATGTCATTAAGTCGTAGAACGGTAATGAAAGTGGTCGCGTAAACTTAGGTTGCAAGAACGCGAACCTTAAGAAGTAAAGTTAAGCAAACTAATGTATAAGTCAAATATACATGACTAATTAGTGTCTATGTTGTTTTTCTTATGTGCTACATAGGAACTGGAATGAGTAGTTCAGTGTAAGCTGTAGCTGTGCGTAAGGCAAGTTTCTAACTTCATTCATACTTTAAATGAATGCTAGTTTCTTAAACTTCTCAGATGTTGAACTTGAGAAGTTCTGTCTATGTGCTAATGTGCGATATTTGTACAATGTGGTAGAACATATGAGGCCTTGAGCCATAATGTGAATACTTCGGTGTTTCTATGAGATGAACTATTCTGTGATTTAACTGTTCAATAAAAGAATGCTCTGTTCATACATGATCCGTTATTGTTAAGTATGTGCTAATGATTCTAGCCAGACAAAATGTGTATGGAAAAGATAGAATAATGGAAGTATTTCAAAGTGCATGTGAATAATGTTTTAAAATGATAGGAATCGAGATTACTCCTATTGCTCAATTGCTTCATAACCTTTGTTCGGTTATCGAAGTTCTAAAGGAACGTTTAAACTCTTGAAGTTGTTTGTTCAACTGCTATGACTTGCTGGGCTATTGAATGCTCACACTTTCTTTAAATGAAAAACATTTTCAGTGAATGATGTTGAAGAACTTAAGGATCCCGTAAAGATCAAGCTGACGGTATCCAGATGAAGTTCCATTCAGAATATGGATGAGCGAGAAGATTGAGCGAAGACTTGTAATATAAAAATATGAAATTTAACTATAGACTAGTTTAAGAAACTATTATGTATCCTTGGTGGCGGTTAAAAGTCACTCTTGTAAGATGAAACGAATAATTTATTTATCATTATTTGTAATGAAAAGGTTATATGGTTTTTAGAACCTGGGATTTGAGAGTGTATGTTGTTATATTTCAGTATATAATGATGTATGTTTGGAAGAAGATGGGATCGTGACGTACGGAATTCGGGTGTGAAGATAGATCGGATTTCGGGGTGTTACACTAAATCTCATTTCTAAGCCATGTATATATATTAATACATTTAGAACTTTAAGTCCATAAGTTACTTTAAGTTCGTTCTCAAAGTTTCAAGTTTTCTTTTAGAAATCATTTTCAACTAAGCTATTGTAAGTTGATAATAGTAAAGCAACTTTAAATCACTTCGCATGCTTAGGTATACTCATAACTCAACAATATATATGTGTTAAAATATCATAACTTCAAAGACTCAATGTTCGTCAATATTCATTTTTTAACCTTCCAAGTTTCTTTTCAAAAACACATACTAGTTATGCTAAAGAATTACATTATGAGTAAAGTAATCTTAGCTATATGACATGTCTATAATCATGCATTTTCATGTTATATCACGTAGAATAACATAATCCATCGTCGGGAGCACTATACTTGCGTATGTGCTCGCTCGACGCCCTCTGATTGCCACCGAATACGTTACAGTCACAAAGATGACTATTTTGATCCTTCCTAACGACGTCAAATTGAAAACCTTAAAGACCAAAAGTTGTAGGTCTATTCATCCTTCTTTCGGATCATTTTGAATCACCTCAATCGAAGTTCGTATGAAAACGTTATGCCTAATTTACTACAGCAGGTCAAACCAGTCCATTAGTTATTGATGTTCGATGCAGCTGCGCCCTAAATGGCCTTGGGAGCAGCGCAGCTGTGCCCCAAGTCGCAGAACAGGCCCTCAGGCTCTGATCTTGGTGATTACACAGACCTCATCTCCTTCCGATTTTCATAATATGAGTTATACTCATCCAAATTAGTCCATTTTCGATTCTATTGGTTCGTAACTCATAAAACTACAACAAACCAATTACCCAACAATTAACATAAACATTAACTAACCCAAATATGGATTTCCAACTCATGCTCATAATAATTTTTATGTTTTGACAAACATAGCAAATTCATTAACCACGAATTCGTTTCTCAACCAAATTGGTTCGTTTAGCTTCCGTTGTTTTCGTATTGAACTATAATAACAACATCTAACAGAAAACTACAGATTCCAACAAGATTTAGTCATTAATTTTTGGACGTAAAAGCAAGTATTTCATAATACTTTTCTAGTAATTGAAGAACTTTGAATTCAAGAACATATAAGTTGATGTTATTACCTCTTGATTGCTTGAAGTTGCTAATTCTAGCTCTTCAATCATCCCATTGCTCTCAATTCTCCCAACTCTCTATAGTTCACTTCTCAGACAACTTCAACCAACGTAAATAAGAAGAAGGAGCTCTATTTATGAGGGTTTCATTACACAGACATTAACTTTGCCCAACATTACTAACTAGCAGGAAGAAGAAGAAACCAGTGGATTAAAAAGGGTTGGTAAACCACTCCATTTGCCTCCATCATTATCAACCATCTAGCCTTTGCTAAGCTTAAGTAATATTGAAGTAGGCCATTGGCCTATTATACGGTTGTTTAATATTAATTGGTGACACTGATTCTGGGACATGGTTTAAATCCCAACAATAGAGCTTAGTTTGGTTCCTTTAATTCCCATAATGTAATATTAAGGTACAATTGTTACCATATTAGGAATTTAAAGAAAAACATTATACTCGCATTATATAATCCATGTACATTAAATACATGTAATAAAATATCGCAGTCAGATATTATTATCCGGGTAGTCCCATAATTATCTCTACCACTTATATAACCACATTATAACATTATTTAATATTAATGTTTATTCAAACATTTTAATCCCTACCTAGTTTCTAGAATACACAAATATTTAATTATTTCTGTATTACCACTACATGTGATTTCAGTGTACCACTTAGTACCTTATATCATTAGTCTCAATTAAATGTCATACCTCACGTATTCTTAAGCCGTAGGTATTATATGTTACTACTGCTCACATTTTCCATATTACCCCTTGTAATATTATTTAATGATTATACCCACATTAATATTTAATTGGGCTAAAAATAATTTATTTGGGTATTTTCAACCTACACAATAATTAATTAATATTACTCATTTCTTTTCAATAACTATTATGCAATCCTCTAATTAATAGAATATAATATTCTATAATATCGCTTAACCAATAATTTATTCAGGTTAATTAATTAAACCCTATTCAAATCCATTCATGGGCAACTTAACCATCATTTAAGATTTTTTATTATCCTTATGAGACATTAATACCCATTTCTTAAACTTTAATTTCCAAAAACTAATTTCTCAGACCAACGCAGCTGCGCTGGTCATAGGCTTGGTAATGGCGCAGCTGCGCCACACCAAATTCTCAGGCATACAAGTTCTGCATTACTAGAATTGACACCTTACGCTTCTAAATACTTTACACAATCTTCTTAAGTGTTAACTCGACTAACATCAATCCTCTATTTGGTTTCACACCATCGGTTACTATTTTCCTTAATAATTTAATAATCACACTTCGAGTATTAAAACTCTATCTCCCTTAATAGTTTAACCAATTATACATCTCCTGTATGATTTCTCACCACCGACAACACAATACTCGAATATTACACATACATGCATACCTTTAATCCTTACTTCTCGTTGTGTATCAATTCGCTCAATAATTCTCTAACCACTTTAAAGGTATATCAATTCTCTTCTCTCGTCAACAATGTACATATATACAAGTCCAAACCTAACACACCTCAAGTCTTTAATAGTATTCAATATAGTACACTGAGTGGTTTCCCACAAACAACCAACAAATTAGTTTTCGTCTCGTCTACACTGTTTTCACAGTGAGTTAGATTGGTTACCAATTCGTATATACCTCCACTCTCTAAAGGAATCGTTTAGCCCTGCTCATATACGTCAACCATTAAAGAGTAAGATTGCACTACCTTAGATTTGATATTCACTCGTACATATACTCAAGAAATTGGTGATTATCAAAGATATTTTAATGTCACCAACTTACCACTATATAATAATTCTATAAATTATTTAATGTCGATAGATAAATCTTATCCATCTACATATAAATTCATCTCTACAATTTCTAACAAATATATAATAATGATATATATTTATTAAACACAACATTACTTATTACATAGTTCATATTATCCTATGTAACACAATACCACCTACCTCATAACACATTATATATTTTTATTTGAACCCTTCACATGCCTTAAGAATTTTATTCACTAAATTCTTATTTTAATATTTTCTAAAAATTTGGGTTCTTACATCCTCTTCCCCTTATAAGGATTCCGTCCTCGGAATCACCGAAACCTCCTCTACTCGATGGTATTTCTAATATTACATATTGTTTTGAATAATTTTATCCATTCTCTTTTTCGAAATTTCATTATAACTTGCTCACTTGCATTCTACCACATTCTCCTTTCTAAGGAACACTCTACTCACTACATTCATCACACAGAATAATAAGAGTCTTCCACGATTTTTCAATAATCGGGAAGTAGTATGAATAACTTAGATTCCAAATTATGCTGAGGGGTCACACTAGACCGTGAACCAAAGGTGCTTCATCACAATCCTTCAAGACTACAAACCGTAGTGTTTATCAATCACAAAGACCGAAAACACCCTCCACATGCACACTAGGTGGCAAACTATTGTACCCTTCACGTTCAATCGCAACGTAGTGTTTTGTAATGACTACATGCGTTACGTTCAGAACGATTGTCCCCGAAAACATGTCCCCTTATAGGGTTGTTCACCTCAGTTTTTTTTTTAAAACTGTCTAGCCGAATTAAATAGCTTAGACTTATATCAACAATTCGGACTTCAATCAAAATTATTTGGCAACCTTAATTGACCTTCTTCATAATCTAAAAGAAAACCAAAATTCTTTTATGACGTCATGATACCATACTAGATTAGTAGTACGTTGAGGATTCCGCCATTATGTGACTTCGTCATATTACATCGCACCAAAATTAGCTGATGATCTTTCGATCACAACCAACACTAGGTTCAACTGCATTGATGACTCCATCGTTTACCATTTCTACACCATACCAAATGATGTAAATGGTCAGAAATACATTTTGAAAATTTTCAAATCATTTTATCTTAGCCGAAACAATTAGCATAGACATATGGATAACGATATTATTTTTAAAAAATCATTGGTTCAATCACATGATCCAAAGTTTTTCGAGAAAACAGAAATGCCAACATTAGCACGAAGTCAATAAATTTTGAAAATCTAGCAGAGCTAGAAGATTTAAAACACAATCCATGTTTCTCCATCAACTTTACTCCATTGCTTCATTCTATCAATCTTTAACACCATCAATGCTTACTATACTAATATTTTTAACTTCATAACATATACATATCCGATATAGTTCATCAAACTGACCACACTTTGGAAATCCAGGAACTTGCCATAATCATATGAGTTTTAAGAACTTACCCTAGTCAGACCATAGGCGTCCATTCACTGAGGGGTTCAAACCATAAGATCATGAGTCACAAACGTACCATAAGTATGAGTTTTAAGAACTCGCAACTTAACCTTAAATTCTCTAACTATAACCTATCTATCTATTATACACATGAGACAAGAATCACCTTCTCAACAAGGATATAGCATATAGCGCGACACAAACATTTCAATGATTATCAGTGCCAGAACTAAATTGTGACACCCCCAAAATAGGTCCATTCCATCTAACCCATTCTGAGTTGCCAAATACATGGTACAAAAATAACTACAACTTTATTAATACATTTGTCGTGCAAAATACGACAACATATATACTGTGAGTTTAAATACAACTATTGTCTTCTAGACAATATACATACCCAAATAAATCCTCATTACAATTATTTATACATTATTTTACAAAAATGGTGAGGACTACTAAACAACTCTCTCTATAACCATCATTCAGGACCCGACTCGTACTCGCTATACATTCTCGCCTCCCGAGAAGAAAAAATGGAACAAAAAGGAAAGGGTGAGCTCAACTAGCCCAAGAAGAATATTATGACTAAGATAATATACAACAAATTATCGTTAGTCTTCAACAGGAAAAATCTAATAGAATACAATAGACAACCGCTTTTAAATCAACAACTGCGGTATTTTGAAACAACAATTCATTAGAAGAGTTAAGTAGAGAATGCAAACTACTATCTTCTATATATGAATTTAAAAGTTCATCGTCGATATTTTATCCTGTAACATCAATCAATATATATCGGAATCAAATATTCATCTTTGCACCACTGAGCCAAAGATATTCATCGATTAGTCATGTTCATCTAAACACTGCTCATCTTTGTACTACGGGCCAAAGATATTAATCAATAAGGTCATGTTCATCTCAACACTTTTCATCTTTGCACTACTGGGCCAAAGATATTCATCAAGAAACATTCATCTTTGCACTACTGGGCCAAAGATATTCAAGAATATCATCATTTAGGACCGAGGATGATGAAAATATTTTAAAGGAAGCGAATCCAAATTGAAACAAAAGAACAAATATTAAGGATTCATATTTTAAACAATTCAAGTTCAAAAATACTTCATAAGTAATCAGAGTGGAGAAAAATTCAAGAATGATCAAAACATGGATACAATCAAAACTAGTATCCAGATTAGATATTTTGGACAAAAAGAAGAAATTTTATTTTTCGGTGAATAGTGCCGTATTCGTGAATAATGTCGTATACGTGAATAGTGCCATATATGTGAATTGTAACTCCGACACCAAAAGATAGAAATTTCACAAAAAAACATCTTCACGCTTCGTGAATAGTACTCGTGAATAGTAACTCGTGAATAGTAACTCATGAATAGTAACTCGTGAATAGTAACTCATGAATAGTAACTCATGAATAGTAACCCCAACATGAAAAAGTTCCAAATTTGATAAAAAATTTCAACCAATATTTCAGCATAATGATATTGAAGAAATAATATCATTTGAGAAGAAAATAACATCCCTTACCTCGAAAGACAGTACTTCTAGTTGAACCACCGGATATAGGCTATGACTTGAACTTGCACCATATAGCAATACTCAAAATATACTCAAAATACACACAAGAATACGCTCGATAATATAGAGAGAGAAAACTTCAGTTTCTGGTGTGATTTTCAATTCTAACCTAAGCACCCTATTTATAGAAATGCTTTAGAACACCAAAGCAGAAAATTTAATATAATATATTATTAATAATAAATTTTCATACGCCTCTTTGGAAATCAGCTCCTAACATTTCCCACATGCCAACCTTCTACAAAAAGTAATAAAAAAACATTTTTCTTATTTAAATTATTTTAAACTTCCAAAAATCAATTATTTCGGAGCTTCGGAACTTCAATAATTCATAATAAATAGCCCTTTTATCAGAAAATTTGAAACTGTAACTTTGTATAGGAAATTCAATTCTCTACAACTTTGCAGAAGAAAGTTTTTCCAAATTCCAAACAGAAATTGTCAGAAATCCATAAGCGGGTGATTTTTTAAAGTTATAATCAAATTTCGGTCAATAATTGTGTCCACCAACACACAAAATATGTGTTAAACATTTATTGCCACAAAAATACTCTTCCTCCTCATATACTCATATATCCCACATTCATTATAAAAATATCACCGTTAATATATTATTAAAATAATATATTTAAATGAATTATTTTATCAGAAAAAGATAAAATATTAATTTTCAACAATTGTCACATTAAAAATTTTCTCCATCTATATCCATATAAAATCAATATTTTCCTCATCATATAAATCAATAATTAATTATTCACAAATAATATTATGAGAATCACAAGATCTTGGCATCCGGTAGTTCCAGAAAGAGGGGCTTTCAATAAGAATTTCTCCTTCTTGGCGCAAAATTAGGTAACCAAACCTCTCCTTAGACGAGAACTTTCTAGACATTGCCAATAATGTTATCCAATAATATTATTAGGATAATATGAATTATTATTCAGATAATGGAAAATTGTGTAATGACAATTTATTGAAACAACGGTAATATAAAATATCAATGCAGAAATTATTGAATCAATAAAATAAAATACTGAACAGTAATTACTGTAACAATTATTGAGTAGTGCCTTCTTCCGTAAGAATCAATAATTGGTGCAATACTCAAGGTGCTATCTTGTTCAACAACGCCAGATTAGTGTGTTTTAACCACCGGGTATTCCAACAAGATAATAACGGTAATAACTACGCAAGTTATTTATAAACAACTTATATTTGTCGTTTTCTTCATCCAATCGCTTTTTCCGTTATGGGCCCCATAAAAGGCTAAGCAGCGATGCATGCGAATATTCCCCGAGCAGACGAATATTCCACGACCAAACGAATATTCCGACAATAATGAATATTTTATAACCACTTGCTTATTCAAAATATTTGCGTATTTTACCCATAACTATCCACATTAATCAAATCAACCCTTACTATTTCAAAATAATAAATAGAGGAAAATAAATTTCATTTATTAATAATTTGGGGTCTTACAACCTCCCTCCTTATGAAATTTCGTCCTCGAAATTGACTTACGTACTGGTGTGTTTCAAAAGATGAGAATACCTTGCTTTCATTTCCGTTTCCAAGCGCTGAGTCATTTCCTCAATAGCATGGTTTCTCCACAAAACTTTAACTTGTGGTATAACCTCAGTACATAGGATATGTTCTTTCCTATCCAAGATTTTGATGGTACCTCCTCGTCGACGTTAAGTCTTGGCTATCTCGTCCGGTTCTAACTCAATGGCGTGGTTCGGTCGTCCACATATTTACGTAACATCGATACGTGAAAAATGTTATGAAACATCGTCATACTTGGCGGTAAAAGCAGTCTATAGGCCACAGTTCCTATTCGATCGAGAATTTCAAATGGATTAATAAATCGAAGGTTTGAGCTTTCCTCACCTCACCGATTCTCGCTTTTGAAATAACAACTTCTTGCACCTCCTTCTTCAAATTCATCAGCTCCGATGTGTAGCTTGAACAGCTTTAACTTTATCGATTAAAGTCGATTATACTCGTATATCATCACGTGGGTACCTAGAGTTTTCATCTCCATCTCTATTATTTGTAAATTATACGAAATGAGTCTTTGACAATATCGTACTCGTACTTGTATAGGATCTTCTACTCAACATGTCACCTACCACGTTCGCTTTTCCAAGATGGCATGGTCGTAACATGTCTTTGAAATGAGTCTCCTCTTGAGTTCTTGAAGCTCTTCCCACATTCCTTGCTCCATTCAAATTTTGTATCTCTCTGAGTCGGTGTGTTAATGGAATAGCGATTCGAGAATATCCTTCAACGAATCTCCGATAATAACCAACTAAGCCTGAAAGCTACGTATTTCGATTCACGAATTAGGTTGTTCTCAATCGTGACTCATATCCCAACCTTGGATAGACGTTACAATGACACCTATCGGTTTACTATCGGACGAATATGGTGTCCCCCTACGGAGAGTGCGCTTCGGTGCATTCCACAAAGGAAGTCACCGGATAAAGGCTCGGTACCAAATTCTATAGTTGAATTTTTAACTCACGAAGTTCAATAAGAGCCATTCGATATGAGATTTTAGAAATGAGTTTTGTACCGGGTTCAAAGTCGATACAAAATTTAATATCAGTCTTTGGGAGTAAACCAAGAAATTCTTCAGGAAATACGTCAGGAAAAATTAATAACAACAGGAATATTATTCAAATCTGACGTGTCTTTATTCAAATCCATAACATGGACTAAGAACTTGACATCCGTAATAAACGAATGACTTCATGGCTTGATATGAAAATGTTTGACTACAATGGTTTGATTGCTTGAATTCGAATAACAGGTTGCTTAAGAATATGAAAACTAACAACCTTACGAAAGTAATCAATTTCGGCATGATGAGTAGTTAACCTTAAAATCACATCAAAAGCAAATATCTCTATAGAAATAAGGTTAACAGGTAATGTGATAGTGCCAACCTGAATCAAGCAAGATTTCTAAACAACGGATGTAATGAAAGTTTCTCCTAACGGAGTCTCCATAAATAGTTCAAAGTCTAATTTCTCCGTAGTCAAGTTCAAACGTTGAGCGCAAGCAAGAGAGATAAAAGAATGGGTAGAACCAGTATCTAGTAAGGTATAAACTTCACAAGAATTTATAATTAACTAAAACGTGCTAACTTCATTCGGGTTCCTTGCATTTTGACCGGTCACGACAAACGCTCTTCCAGGAACCGTTGACTTTGACTTTTCTGGGACATCCTTTTGAGTCACCATTCCCGCTAGACTGGGTTTCAATACCGTACAATCTCGAGCGATATGTCCTTCTTTTCCACAATTATAGCATACCTTAAACTGCTAGGCGGTTTAGGCCGATATATATCCCTCTTTCCGCATTTGTAACACACACGATGGTGGTCTTTCTCCTCCTTGGAACCGGTTACTCTGGCGCTGACGTCTTCACATGGTCGTTGTTGAATCTCCTCTTTTTAAAATCTCCTCCCGACTCGCTTCTTCTATTTTCATGGCCCACGATTACCACCAGAGTGGTAACCGCCTTGTCTGTATTCTTCTTTCTCCATTTGGTTATCGTTATTCGATGATCGCTATCTTGATATAATCCGGTTATGGTCCCTCGGTTGAACGTATCTCGTTATCTTGCTCTAACAACTGAGCCTCATTGACAACACATCGAATAGAGAAAATTTATGAGAAATGAGATATCGACGTATGCTTGGGTTTCAAACCTCTCGAAACATCCGCGTCATCGTTCCTCATTCTCCACCAAATGAGGTGCAAACACGGATAACTCCGCTGAACTTCGCCTCATCTTTGACACCGTCATGTTATTCTCGCTCGGTCTAATAAACTCCACTTCCTTCATATATGACGAATACTTTCGTGGAAGTACTTGTCATTGAACTTATTTCTGAAATGTCTCCCATGACATCTTTGAAAAGTATTGGATGGGTATGCTTCATAGATTCCCCCGATGATCTCGCCTTCGTTCTGAACATAAAAGTAGCGAATGGAACTTTCTGTTCTTCGTGCATCCCAAGACATCGAATATCTTGGTAATTTGTTTAACCCACGTCTCCGCCTTTAATCGGATCCGCTTTCCCAATTCGGTGGTCCCAACTCTCTTTGAACCGGGTGGTCGTGACCACCCGTGAATTGCTATCATTTCTTCTCGTATTTTGAACACGAGTCTCCTTCGTCTGATTTTGCATGAACTGCAAAAAGCTTCTAAACATCCCCTCGTTCATCATCTGCTCAGTGGTGTTGTTCACAGGAGGTATATTGCCAGCCTGTTTCACGTTCTCCTCTTTGGTAAGTACATGCATCTCCACGGTCTCATTTACTCCACTGTTAATATTCTCAGTCGACATTCTCAAATACTATCATAAAATAAGGGTTAATTAAGGAAATCAATATATCACATAATATCCCTATATACTGACCAACTAACAAATAAGCTTAGGTAGGACATACTAGCGAAGGATTTACTCGTCTCTCCCCTCCTAGTTTTATTCTCTGATCTCCGCCATAGATCATATCCCTAAGCTCTGATACCAACTGTGACACCCCCAAAATAGGTCCATTCCATCCAACCCATTCTGAGTCGCCAAATACATGGTAAAGAAATAACTATAACTTTATTAATACATTTGTAAATGCAAAATACGACAAACATATATCTCGTGAGTTTAAATACAACTATTGTCTTCTAGACAATATACATACCCAAATAAATCCTCATCACAATTATTTATACATTATTTTACAAAATGGTGAGGACTACTAAACAACTCTCTCTATAACCATCATTCCATACCCAGACTGCACTCGCTACATTCTCGCCTCCCGAGAAGAAAAATGGAACAAAAGGAAAAGGGTGAGCTCAACTAGCCCGAAAGAAGAATATTATGACTAAGATAATATACAACAAATTATCGTTAGTCTTCAACAGGAAAAATCTAATAGAATACAATAGACAACCGGTTTTAAATCAACAACTGCAATGAAACAACAATTCATTAGAAGAGTTAAGTAGAGAATGCAAACTACTATCTTCTATATATGAATTTAAAAGTTCATCGTCGATATTTTATCCCTGTAACATCAATCAATATATATCTGGAATCAAATATTCATCTTTGCACTATAGGCCAAAGATATTCATCAGTTGGTCATGTTCATCTAAACACCTGTTCATCTTTGTACTACGGCCAAAGATATTAATCGAAGAGGTCATGTTCATCTCAACACCTGTTCATCTTTGCACTACGGCCAAAGATATTCATCAAGAAACATTCATCTTTGCACTACAGGCCAAAGATATTCAGTAATATCATCATTTAGGATTGAGGATGATGAAAAATATTTTAAAGGAAACGAATCCAAATGTAAATTGAACCAAATCCATAAGCAAGCGATTTTAAAGTTATAATCAAATTTCTATTCAATAATTGTGTCCACCAACACACAAAATATGTGTTAAACATTTATTGCCATAAAAATACTCTTCCTCCTCATATACTCATATATCCCACATTCATTATAAAAAATATCACCAGTTAATATATTATTAAAATAATATATTTAAATGAATTATTTTATCGAGAAAAAGATAAAATATTAATTTTCAACAATTGTCACATTAAAATTTTCTCCATCTATATCCATATAAAATCAATATTTTCCTCATCATATAAATCAATAATTAATTATTCACAAATAATATTACTGTAATCACGATCTTTTGGCATCCAGTAGTTCCTGAAGAAAGGGGCTTTCAATAAGAATTTCTCCATCTTGGCGCCGCAATTAGGTGACCAAACCTCTCCTTAGATGTAACTTTCTAGACATTGCCAATAATGTTATCCAATAATATTATTAGGATAATATGAATTATTGTCTAGATAATGGAAAATACTTGTGTAATGACAATTTATTGAAACAACAAAGTAATATAAAATATCAATGCAAAGAATTATTGAATCAATAAAATAAAAAATCTTGAATAATAATTATCGTAACAAATATTGAGTAGTGCCTTCTCACGTAAGAATCAATAATTGGTGAAATACCGTGTGCTACTTGTTCAACAACGGCGATTAGTGTGTTTTAACCACCGGGTATTCCAACAAGAGATATTCAGTAATAACTACGCCGTTATTTATAAACAACTTATATTTGTCGTTTTCTTCATCCAATCGCTTTCAAGTTATGGGGCCCACAAAAGACTCGCGCCGTCAGACGTATATTCCCCCGACAGCATTTAATATTCCACGACCAAACGAATATTCCCCGACAATAATGAATATTTTATAACCACTTGCTTATTCGAAATATTTGCGTATTTTACCCATAACTATCCACATTAATCAAATCAACCCTTACTATTTCAAAATAATAAACAGAGGAAAATAAATTTCATTTATTAATAATTTGGGGTCTTACATAAATGGTCTTTACACCACGCACAATTCCCCGCCCACACAAGGAATCATACAACACAGCTGCTGATATGGGTCCTCAATTGAAATCCCACTTAACTCTATCTTACACTTTACTTGATACGAATTCTTCGTATCTCATCACATACAACTCCTTACGAGTTCATATTGTACCATTTCATAGTACATTTACTTGTAGCATCAAGCTATACACACTTAGTCATTACAGACTATTTATCACTTCATAGCTCAATCCGATCATGTCGTGATCATCAATTTTCCTTAGGGTTCTTTCCCTATTATCAAAAAAACTCCACTTGAGTTCATTTTAATTATCTTATAGGCACCACCTTAACATTTTTTTTTATTACCGGAGTTAGGAAACTCCTGAATTCTCATTCTCTTAGATACTTCAAGATTCTTCTTTGAATCTTCACTTATATATTTTAATCTTTATCTTTCTCTCTCTCAGGTTATAGCCTAAGGTACACTTACCTAAAGTTTATAACCTACAGCTTTGATACCAACCTGTGACGCCCCCAAATTTGGGTCTCTTCGAACCTCGGATCCGGTCCACCACGATACTACTATCGTCAAACTCTTTATATATTTTATTCATAACTTAATGAATATAACCTTGCTTATAACAACCCGGAGAATCCGGATTGTTCAGAATTTAAGATTAAAGAATTAATTATTAATAAAATGAATTTTTATTAATAATATTATGTGTTATGTGTCTATTAATCGTTCTAGATACTAGAATGATTATTAATCGGGAGGATTCTGGCTACGAGATAGATTGAACGAGTAAGAATTTTCAAGACGAAAATAAAAAATTTTTGAGAACAAAAATATTTCTGGGGAAAAGACAAAATAGGCACTATTTACCCGACGAAGCCTAAGGGTTAGAGTTGGAATAACCTAAGCTTTTTCGAGAGTTCGGTATGTCAAAATGACATTCCGTCAAAAGATTTGATGATAATATATCGTGAAAAGTTAAGTAAGCCGATAAAAGTTTTTTTCAAAAAACGTGCAGAAATCAGATAAAATAAAAATGACGAAAAGTATTGTTATGTACTTTTCACTCATTTAACTACGTTAGGGGAAAACGTGAAGGAAAATGCTTGACTTCAAAAAGTATTTTTCAGTTTTTCAGAAATCCGAAGAATACGTAAAAGTTAATCGGTAAAGGAAAGACGAAATATCGTAAATATTTGGATTAGAGAATCGCAGCTTTTTAAAAGCTTGGACGAAACCCAAAAGACGGAACTACGAAACTTAAGGGCTAAGTTAACTTAGTCCTTAAGCCTTGAATAGTAGGAGGTTAGGGAGGGCAAAATGACTATTTTGCCCCTAGCCTTGAAAATCTATAAATAGGAAGCTTAAGCTCATTTGTTTAGATTCTTGAAAATCCTACACTTGAGAGAGAAAGAGAGAGAGTTCGGATGGGAGAAGAGAAGGAGAAGGAGAAGAAGAAGGAAAAGCTTGCTCGTGAGCAAACTTTGTCCGACGGAAGGAGATCAAAGAAGAAAGGTAATCCGAAACCTAGTCTCTTAGAAATTTTTTTTAAGTTTTATGTTCAAAAACATAACTTAATGAGAATAAGGAGTAAAAGATATTGAGAATGAATTCATATGGTTGAAATAGTAAGAAAATGAAGAAATAAGAATTATAAGTTTATTTAATAAATTTCTTAAGGAAATATAAGATTCGTAAGGATTTTGAGCGATTCGAATGAATCTTATGAATGAGTAGGTTAAATAAGTAAGGAATGATGTTCTATAACATCAAATTCTAAGAAAAAGTAAAATCATAATCCAAAATATCGATTAAAAATGAAGAATGAACGAAGAACACGAAGAACGTTGTTGATGGACAAATTTAAAACCATCGTAGTATAATTGTTGTTGATGGACAAGTTTAAAACCATCGCGTAGAAGTTAGTTGCTTATTGCTTGGTTAGGAACATTAGAAACGTTCTTGAATAATAGATTAAAACTAAGCTATAATGAAGTTATGGCGAAATTTTCGTAAAAGAAGAATGAGAATTAGAAAGTTAGTAAATGAACCCGAACATGTAGGTTTTCATAAGAATGTAAGAGAACGTAGAAAACATGAGTCGTGGACTCAAGAACGAACAAATTCTGAGTTCGGATGACCGAATTACGGACGAACGAATTAACAACGTTAATAATGTAAAACGAACGAAGAGCAAAGATTAAGCCAATTGAATGGAATGTTAACGGATTCAGAACGAAGTTCTGTCCCTGGGTAATCAAAGTACGTAAGATAAGAAAGAAAATGGCTTTGGAATGACCTCGTTTTATAACGAAGAAGTTATGAGATCGAAAAGTAAGCATCTCAAAAGGAAGTTAACACTTAGAAAAATTTTCGAGAGGAAGGACTTGGCGCCATGCGGTTACCGGCCATGCCTTATGTAAGGTGGAAATGCGCGCTGAGATCGGGAGAACCGAAGTAATCGCTAACTCGCACCGTAGCGCGAGTCTTAGTGCAATGAGTGGCACCGCAGCGCCAGTGTAGGACAATGACCAGAAATGAGATTTTTACTGCTCAATTTCTGGGGGATGTGCAAGAAAGAAATAAGAACATAATGTTCAACTAATGTAACACTTAATCAAGTGTATTAAACCTTTGATGAAGGTCGAACGAAAAGATTAAACGAGATTAAAAGATATAGAATGTAGACGTGGGTTAGGGAACCTATATCCGGGGACTGTAGTCACGATAAATGAACGTGAGGGATTGCTATGATGGTGATTCATTAGACGTTGATTGTCAAGGGTAATGGATAACATTTCAATGTTATGTCATGATGATGAGAGATGAATGTAAAGCCTATAGATGTTGTGAATGCAACGTTGTTGTGATGAACAATCAGTCTTAGCATACAACGATCAATATGGCTTCGACGTTAAGAAAGAATAAAGAACATGGGGTTCATGGGATTGATAATGATTGAAAGAGATTAAAACCTTGAGTAAAGGTTGAATGAGAGGTTAAGAGATGAGCAACGTGAATGTTGAATACGTAAATGATCCTCGTGAATCGTATTCGCATTGGAAGAACGTGCTAAGTATACCCTTGTTGTATGACATAGACGTTGACAAAGGTAGTAAGTAACATATGAATGGTATCGAGAAAGCCGTATCTAACGGTAATAAGATTAATGAAAGTCGAATGTGAGTCGGATAAGAATGAATCCTGAGGTATGACATTTATTTGTCAAAAAGCCATAAGGAATAAGAAATTGACTTAACGAACATTATAATTTAATAGTTCGTATAAGTTAAGATAAGTTTAGGTTGTGGTGCAATCGTAACCTTTGATGGTTGACATATCGCGAAAGTTGGGCTAAACAATTCCTTCGAGAGCGAAGGTATATCTGAAATCGGCAACCGATCTAACTCAATTGTGATGGCGGTGTAGATGAAACGGAACTTGTTTGTTGGTTGTTTGTGGGAAATCACTCAGAGTACCATATGGACTACCAGCAGAGAAGAGATGTGTACTGAGTCCTAGAGAAGTATTAGAAGAAGATAAGAATGTAAATCATCAAAGACGAAGCCGTAAACCGGTAATGAAAGTTGTCGCGTAAAATTATATTGCAAGAACGCGAACCCTAAGAAGTAAAGTTAAGTAAACCAATGTGTAAGTCAAGTATATGACTAATTGGTGTATGTGTTATTTCCTTATGTGTTATAGGGATTAGAATGAGCAGTTCAACGTAAGCTGTAGCTGTGCGTAAGGCAAGTTTCCTAACTTCATTCATATTTTAAATGAATACTAGTTTCTAAAACTTCTCAGATGTTGAACTTGAGAAGTTCTGTCTATGTACAAATGTGTGATATTTGTACAAGGTGGTAGAATGTATGAGGCCTTGTGCCACAATGTGAACACTTTGATGTTTCTATGATATGAACTGTTTTATGATTGAACTATTCAATATGAGAATGTTCTGTTTATACATGAACCGTTATTGTTAAGTCTGTGCTATTGATTCTAGCCAGACAGAATGTATATGAAAGAGACTAGAGAATGAAAGTATTTGAAAGTGAATGTGACTAATGTTTTAAAATGATAGGAATGAGATTATTCACATTATATCGAGATTATTCCTATTATTCAAGCTGCTTCATAACCTTTGTTCGGTTATCGAAGTTTCAAAAGGAATGTTAAACTCTTGAAGTTGTTTGTTCAACTAGTATGACTTGCTGAGCAATTGAATGCTCACACTTTCTTTAAATGAAAAACATTTTCAGCGAACGATGTTTAGACAAATTTAACGATCCCGTAAAGATCAAGCTGACGGTATCCAGATGAAGTGCCATTCAGAATGTGAATGAGCGAGAAGATCAAGTGAAGACTTGTAATATAGAAAGAAGAAAATTAAACTATAGACTAGTTTAATGAACTATTATGTATCCTTGGTGGCTGATAAAAGTCACTCTTGTAAGATGAAAGGAATAATGTAATTATCATTATTTGTAATGAGAAAGGTTATAAGGTTTTAGAACATAGGAATTTAGAATGTATGTTATTATATTTCAATATATAATTATGTATGTTTGGATGAATGATGTACTCGTGACGTACGGAATTCGAGTGTGAAAAGAGACCAGATTTTGGGGCGTTACATTGCTTATTACAATTTATAAGTTTCTAATCTTGGTCATTTACTATTCCTGTTTTACATCACATTCGATGTTATAAAAATATGCAGAATAATTTAAACTTCTTCAATCTCCTTTGAAAATAAATCTTTTATTGATATCTTAACTCAAATCAATTATAAATCCTTGAATCAAATTATTCTATGATTCACTCTATTCGAATTACTGTATAAATATTTACATTTCAATTCAAATTTCTCTATGTATCAAATAATACAACTTTATGATGCAACATGTTTTACACATTATAAAATACTATCATGTACATCTACTAGAACCTAAACATGGTTCAAGAGCATCTAGTTAAATAATAAATCAATCTCCTTCGATACCATTGAACTTTAACAATCAAATAGCACATAACCTTTACCGTGTATCCTTAACCTGCAAAAGTGGTTATTTGCAAGGGTGAGCTCAACAGCCCAGCAATTCTAACAGTTTTCATGCAGCACATAGCATATAATAGCATACTCATCACATGCATTAATAATCCATTAATATTTACTACGCATGTTATTTCTCATATAACAGGCATAAAAGTTTATTTCATAAGCATATCATCAAAAATCAACTTTCACATTTCATACATATCTCATATGCATTTCATATATATATACATCAACATTTGCATAGCATAAGATAGCTCAACTAACAGTTATAGAATTCATATATCAAATAGGAACTGAAAGACTTGCCTGATTCGTAGTTTAACAACTATAACTTAACTGCTTAAAGCTTATCTGCACTTCGTGTATTCCTACACAGTTATATAATCATGGATTTACATCCATTAGTCACATAATTCATGCATTCTCAATGTAATAACAATGTTACATTGTTTTCTAACTAGGTTCGTAAGACCTACACTTTACTTTCCTTTCATACCCTAGGTATATATAGGTATACCTTAACCACTCGTACTTGACATCAACATTCATATATAGCTACCACACACTTGACTCGTTATGTGCTCGACATATATTTATAGTCTATAGATACGCGATCTACAACGTTCTTACATTTTGAAAACTATTATTAAATTTAATAACTCTGTATTTTATATAACCATTACACGATCTCATGTTTAAACAACATTTATGTCAATTATTATAGCTTTAGACATTCATTACACATATGCTTTAAAGTTCAGATGACTACTAAAAAAAGTTTAATGAAGATTGCGCTTTATATGAAGTGCTATATTTGCTTGATTTAACTAGGATGGAAGCAATTTACCGAATCCCAACTGAACCAGATTTGAAATATTTAGTTCTCAGTTCACAATTTATTTCTTAACATGCATGAATGTTAACACATAATATTTACACATGTTAAGAGGTCATTTGTCAAAGTTTAGAACCTCTTGTGTTTATTCAAAGTTGTTTTCCCATTTTAAGACTTAACGACTTTCTTTAACAAGATTCGATGTTTACAAGCTTAGTTTCGCAAGGCAATCATTTAAAAGTCATTCTAGACCAAGTTAAAGCAACTAGGTCCATAAGTTACTTTAAGTTCGTTCTCAAAGTTTCAAGTTTTCTTTAGAAATCATTTTCAACTAAGCTATTGTAAGTTGATAATAGTAAAGCAACTTTAAATCACTTCTCATGCTTAGGTATACTCATAACTCAACAATATGTATATGTTAAAATATCATAACTTCAAAGACTCAATGTTCGTCAATATTCGTTTTTCAACCTTCCAAGTTTCTTTTCAAAAATACATACTAGTTATGCTAAAGAATTACATTATGAGTAAAGTAATATTAGTTATATGACATGTCTATAATCATGCATTTTCATGTTATATCACTTAGAATAAAATAATTCATCATCGGGAGCACAATACTTGCGTATATGCTCATTCGACGCCCTCCGATTGCCTCCGAATACGTAATAGTCACAAAGATGACTATTTTTACCCTTCCTAAAAACCTCAAATTGAAAACCTTAAAGAAAAAAAGTTGTAGGTCTATTCGTCCTTGTTCTGGATCATTTTGAATAACCACAATCAGAGTTCGTATGAAAAGGTTATGCTTAATTTTAAAGTTGACAGTCAAACCTATCAATCGATTCATCGATGTCCAGTAGCATTTAGCACCCTAAATGGCCTTGGGGCGGCCAAGGTACTGCGTGCCCCAAGTCGCAGAACAGGCCCTCAAGCTCTGATCTTCGCAATTACACAGACCTCATCTCCTTTTGATTTTCATAATATAAGTTATACTCATCCAAATCAGTCCATTTTCGATTCTATGGGTTCGTAACTCATAAAACCAATTTCCCAACAATTAACATAAAGATTAACTAACCCAAATATGGATTTCCAACTCATGTTCATACTAATTTTTATGTTTTGACAAACTTAGCGAATTCATTAAGCACAAATTCGTTTCTCAACCAAATTGGTTCGTTTAGCTTCCGTTGTTTTCGTATTGAACTATATTAACAACAACTAACAGAAAACTACAGATTCCAACAAGATTTAGCCATTAATTTTTGGACTTAAAAGCAAGTATTTCATAATACTTTTCTAGTAATTGAAGAACTTTGAATTCAAGAACGTATAAGTTGATGTTATTACCTCTTGATTGCTTGAAGTTGCTAATTCTAGCTCTTCAATCATCCCATTGCTCTCAATTCTCCCAAATCTCTATAGTTCACTTCTCAGACAACTTCAACTAACGTAAATAAGAAGAAGGAGCTCTATTTATGGGGGTTTCATTACACAGACATTAACTTTGCCCAACATTACTAACTAGCAGGAAGAAGATGAAACTAGTGGATTAAAATGGGTTAGTAAACCACTCCATTTGCCTCCATCATTATCAGCCATCTAGCCTTTGCCAAGCTGAAGTAATAGAGAAGTAGGCCATTGGCCTATTATACGGATGTTTAATATTAATGGGTGACACTGATCCCGGGACATGGTTTAAATCCCAGCAATAGAGCTTAGTTTGGTTCCTTTAATTCCCATAATGTAATATTAAGATACATTTGTTACCATATTAGAAATTTAAAGATAAACTTTATACTCGCATCATATAATCCATGTACATTAAATACATGTAATAAAATATCGCAGTCAGATATTATTATTCGGGTAGTCCCATAATTATCTCTACCACTCATATAACCACATTATACCATTATTTAATATTAATGTTTATTCAAACATTTTAATCTCCTACCTAGTTTCTAGAATACACAGATATTTAATTATTTTTGTATTACCACTACATGTGATTTCAGTGTACCACTTAGTACCTTATAGCATTAGTCTCAATTAAATGTCATACCTCACATATTCTTAATCCGTAGGTATTATATGTTACTACTGCTAACAATTTCCATATTACCCCTGGTAATATTATTTAATGATTATACCCACTTTAATATTTAATTGGGCTAAAAATCATTTAGTTGGGTATTTTCAACCCACACAATAATTAATTAATATTACTCATTTCTTTTCAATAACTATTATGCAATCCTCTAATTAATAGAATATAATATTCTATAATATCGCTTAACCAATAATTAATTTGGGTTAATTAATTAAACCCTATTCAAATCCATTCATGGGCAACTTAACCATCATTTAAGATTTTTTATTATCCTTATGAGTCATTAATACACATTTCTTAAACTTTAATTTTCAAAAGCGATTTAGACCAGCAGAAATTGAAAAATTTATACTGGTCATGGAAAGTTTCAGAATGGCGCAATTGCTTTACATACTAAATTCTCAGGCAGACAAGTTCTGCATTAGCAGAATTGACACCTTACGCTTCTAAATACTTTACACAATCTTCTAGAGTGTTAACTCGACTAACATCAATCCTCTATTTGGTTTCACACCATCGGTTACTATTTTCCTTAATAATTTAAGAATCACACTTCGAGTTTTAAAACTCTATCTCCCTTATTAGTTTAACCAACTATACATCTCCTGTACGGTTTCTCACCTCCGACAACACAATACTCGAATATAACACATACATGCATACCTTTAATCTTTACTACTCGCCGTGTATCAATTCACTCAATAATTCTCTAACCACTTTAAAGGTATATCGATTCTCTTCTCTCGTCAACAACGTACATATATACAAGTCCAAACCTAACACACCTCAAGTCTTTAATAGTGTTCAATATAGTACATCGAGTGGTTTCCCACAAACAACTAACAAATTAGTTTCCGTCTCGCCTACTTGTTTTCACGATTGAGTTAGATCGATTACCAATTAGATATACCTCCGCTCTCTAAAGGAATCGTTTAGCCCCAACTCCTATACGCCAACCATTAAAGAGTAAGATTGCACTATCTTAGACTTGATATTCACTCATATACATATACTCAAGAAATTGGTGATTATCAAAGATATTTTAATGTCACCAACTTACTACTATATAATAATTCTATAAATTATTTAATGTCGATAGATAAATCTTATCCATCTTCATATAAATTCATCTCTACAATTTCTAACAAATATATAATAATGATATATATTTATTAAACACAACATTACATATTACATAGTTCATATTATCCTATGTAACACAATACCACTGGGAGCTGTCATTTACACTCCTAAATTAACCTCACTTTCACTTTACAAATTCAAAAATTAGCACAGTAGTAAGCAAGGATAGATCCCACAGAGAGTGATTTGTTTTATATTTATTCTATTATTTTGATAGAAAATAAAGATTGGGGGTTTTTGAAAATTGTTTTTAAACTAAAAGAACAAGAATTAAATGATAATATTAATTAAAGATGTAAAAACTTCAGTTCTGCAGTTCAGTTTCACCAAGTACAACAATCAATTAATCAAGTTATTATTATTTTCCCTTCAATGAAACTATTAGCCCTAGATAACAATAAGCTCTGCTATCCAAAATTCTCCTTAGATTTTCACTGTATGAAACAAGCTCTCCACCAAATTCTAACTAGCATACAACCTAGAATAAGCTCTCTAGATTTAATATGATAGAAGCTTTAAGAAATAGAGAATTAGGCTAATCCAAGCAACAAACACATAAGCTCGATTTGTTTAACTTGTTTTCTAATAATCTTAGCAATACACAAAAGCTTGTCCACAATTAGTATTACCAAGCTGCTACTTGTGATGAAGAGAGATATCAATTACATGTAATACCAATCTTAATCTAGCATATGATAATGATTAAATTAACTCAATTGGCCATATTAAATCAATTAGATCAATTAACATGCAATCAATGAAAATAGATTATCAGAAGAAATTTCACACAAGAAGGAATAAATAATAATACTCAATTAATCAATTACTTGTAACAAGGATTCACCTCCCTTTAGAACTGAATAAAAAGAACTAGCCTGACATGCTCTTGAGTCTGCACTCCAATAGATGATAGTTGATTATTGAATGAATAAAACTTTGACTCTCATTCTCTATTTATAGTGCTAGACAAAGTCCTAAATCATATAGGAAGTAGAAATCCAAATCCTAAAAGAAATTACAAATCATAACTAGTTTCCATAAAGAAATAGAATTCAATTTGGAAATAAATCTTAGTCTAAAGGAAATCCTAAAGCTAATAGAAATATCAATCCATTTCCATGTAGAAGTCAACCAAAATCTGCATTTAGAAACTTTCCAAAAATTCAAGATTTCCTGATTTTCCCGCTCAAATTCGTTGGGTCGAATTTTCATTTCCTGCTGCGACGTCTTTTGGTAAAACAAGCATAACACTTTGATCTAGGAGGACTTACGGGGCCTGCTGCCTATCAAAACGAAGATATCGACGAGATCTACAACTTTCATTCTTTAAGAATCGACAGAATCGCTCTGCATCAAGGTCCAAATCGGGCTCCAAGTGACTGGTGTGTAAATTGCAACTTCCAAACTTTGAGGTTTAACGTCTGTTTAGTAAAAATATCATAACTTTTTCATATGAACTCCGATTGGGACGATTCATGATGTTCCGGAAAGCTAAAGAAGAGCTCTACAATAAAATTCAAGTCCCAAGCTAAGAACATGCATCCAACTTAATGCTAAAAATTCTGCAATTTTCTCTTTTTCCTCATTTCAGCTCCAATTCTTCCTGAAATCATTAAACACCTTAATAAGCTCATACACACATGAAACATGCAATAAAACTAAATATAATGGAATCAAAATAAATGAATAATATACACTCATCAACCACCTACCTCGTAACACATTATGTGACAGGTATTACTGGTGTCACATGCATTACTGATGTTCCGGAAAGCTAAAGAAGAGCTCTACAATAAAATTCAAGTCCCAAGCTAAGAACATGCATCCAACTTAATGCTAAAAATTCTGCAATTTTCTCTTTTTCCTCATTTCAGCTCCAATTCTTCCTGAAATCATTAAACACCTTAATAAGCTCATACACACATGAAACATGCAATAAAACTAAATATAATGGAATCAAAATAAATGAATAATATGTACTCATCAACCACCTACCTCGTAACACATTATATATTTTTATTTGAACCCTTCACATGCCTTAAGAATTTTATTCACTAAATTCTTATTTTAATATTTTTGAAAAATTTGGGTTCTTACAATTTTCCATAATTAGCGTTAAAACCTATAATACATATCATATACCACATAACACAGTGACTTAATAGATTTTAAAGTCTCATTTGACTTCGAAACTAGGCTTTATCAGTAATACTAGGGTTTTGTCACGTTATAATAAAACTGCTCCACAGATTAACCTTACACACATAACATACATATTTATAGCACCGAAATATACTTAATATAATATTATTATTCTCTTTCCTTATTCCAAATCTAGAATTAGGTTAATAATTCTAATAATCATTTCATATGTTATTTAAATAATATAAAATCATATTTTCATGAAAAATAATTAATAAAAATATTTCTACTATAAAATTAATTATTATAAGAATATAATTTATAATGATCAATAATTCTAAAATAAAATTATTTGTAATCATTCATGTAATAAATATATTTTATATTCATCACATAAATACATACACATTACCTTGCATGCATTCTCACCTTTAAAATAAAAAAAAGTATACGCAAAATTTCTGATTTAATTATATAGAAAATATCGGGTTATTACAAGTTTAATTGAAAAGTGGCGGTCACCGTGGTAACACGGATGTCGGGGGGGGGGGGTGCCTAACACCTTCCCTCCGCATAAGCAAGTCCCTAGACCCTAATGAATCTCGGTTTCACAGACCAGTTTAGTAGTGTCACATCACGCGGTCAATGTGCAAACCTTTTCTTGGTTGAGTTAGTGTAAACATTTAAAAATACCAACTGGCGACCTTACAGTGCAATCGTCAACATATAAATGTCGGACCTTTTCACAACTTATTTTTTCAAACAAATCTCACCTAACATGAATAATATGCATTCATCCTTACGTTGACAGGTGGCGACTCCACTGGGGACACTAGTAAGAGGACTTAAGCCGCTACTACAAACTTTTCAAAACTTTTATATGCTTGTGTGTGGATGTTGCATTTACATTTTTGATGAATGTGTACGAATGTATTTACTTACTGCACTTAATGTTTTACACTATATCTGTATATGATATTAGTGCTTTGCACATGTCATCATTCCAATAACGGTGAGACACATAGCATGTTAATGTATGTTGTGTGGTTCCTCCACTAGGAGGCTATCCTGTTGGTGTTTGATTACTGGACTCGTAGGGAGACTAATTCCAACGAGGCTGAGGAAAGGCACCACCTAGATTTGCTCTAGTTGAAAAACCAGATTAACTTCCCGTCAAGTAAATTGCGATGATCTGGGAACCTTTATGCCAAAAAGCTGCGAGAGTAACCTAAGATAGGTCAGCCTCTGATAAACCAAACGCGGAGGAAAGTCTCTTCATGCTTTCCATTTTCAATTACTTGTAATTTCATTCTATGTCAATCTCTATGTAACGGAAAATATGAAGAATATGTGTACATGCATATTAAAGCTTGGCATGCTATCAACTGAGACCCATTTTGCAGGATAATACTCCTAAAATTGGACAAATTATGATAGCATGTAAACATTAATACATTCCCTAAGACAAATCTAAATAAGTTTTTGTAGGGAAATAATTGGGTCTGTTACCCGTTCAAAGTCCAAGAAGGCCACGAGCCTACAACCAATTATGTCTTCATCTGACTAGTCTAATTCTGCTCATGTCTCTCGTGAGAAGTTTAACGGATTAAGCAAGCAAATTATAGATTTGGTTATTCTGCTTAAAGAACTACACCAGTCTACTCATGGTCTACGCATACCCGTACATACAGAATCCTCTACACATGGAGGAACACAATCTGCGGATCAAGCAAATCCAATACCTGAGCTTTAGTTGGATAAGTCCAACAAAATTCCTGAAAACACCCATCTCAAAGAAGATCTAGACACCGCAGATATCAGTAAAAAAGTCCTTCAAATGGAAGAGACCATTCGATCTATAAAAGGGATTGGGAGCACACAAGAGTGTCTCATATGCCAACCTCTGTATATTCCCTGGTGTTCATTATCCAGAGAAATTCAAGACTCCTGACTTTGGAAAGTATGATGGGTTGGGAGATCCTTATACATATTTGAATGTGCTTATTGGAGATCTCGGATCTTATGCTGAGGATGAGAAACTCAGGATGCAACTATTTCAAAAGAGTCTAACTGGAGAAGCCCGATCATGGTATACCAGATTAGACAATTCTAAAATATATAGCTGGGAGGAGCTAGCTCATGCCTTCCTCAGTCAATACAGCTTCCAGTCTCAGATGGCTTCGGACCAGTTCCAAATTACCAAGGTCAAGAAACAAGCCAATGAGTCTTTTTGAGAGTATGCTCAAAGGTGGAGACGCCTTGCTGCTCAAGTTATTCCCTCTATGACTGAGTCGGAAATGGTGATAACCTTCATAGACATACAAGAAGCTCCCTTCTATGAGAGAGTCTTAGCTGGCATTGGAAAGCCATTTTCTGAAATGATCAAACATGGAGAGATGGCTGAGATGGGATTGAAGTCAGGAAAGATTCAAGACCTAGCTGCTCTAAAAGCTATTGCTGAGCACATCCAGTCCGAAACTTATGGATACAACCACCGAGGGTCTATAAGAAGAAAGAGGAGGATGCTTCCTTGATACTAGAAGGTCGAAAGGGCAGTCAAAATATGCCTATCCAGAGGAGAAACTAATCCCTTTTTCAAGCACAGTCTTCCAACCCTACATTGCCAAAGGCTGGAGAAGTCAAACGCAATCGAGTGTTCACACCCCTAGGGGATTCACTTGAGATTGTTCTCAATCTTCTGACTACTCAAAAGGAAATTACACATCCTCTTCCACCAGCCAACCCGAATCGGAAGAATTTCAATGCTACCCAAAAATGTGCCTATCATACTAGAGCTCTAGGACATGATACTCATGATTGCTGGGCCTTGAAACATAAGATCCAGGATTTAATCAACAACGGGAGATCGCGGTGACTAAACCCGACCAACCTTATGTGCAAGACAACCCTCTTCCTCAACACAAAGAAGAGGAGGTTCATATGATTAATAAGAGCAATGGACAAAGTTCAAATTACATTGTTGAATCTTCCTGCATCAAGAAAAGACAAGATCTTGACAAATGGAATTACTTACGCCCCGCTTTGTTATGGAACGAAAGATGAAAACTCTTTGTAAGCAAGTAGAGCAATTGGCAGAACTGGTGATCCATCAGCACCAGGTTACACGCCAATTAGTTAGTTAGGAGCATGCTAGTCTCCTTTCTTTTGTTATGAATACTCCATCATCTTCTTTAGAAAGTGAAACACTGGAGGATAAAGTTACAAAAAGAGCAAGTGCCAAAGCCCGTTGGGATTTTTCCAATAAGAGGGAATTTACTTACCTAGACCAACCTATGGAGGAGATATTTCAAATGCTGATTAATGAAGGAAGAATTACATCCCTTCTCCCTCCAATCAATCCCCGTTTAAGAGCGGTTCAATTCTAATGGAGTATGCCAGTATCACTCCCACTCTCACGATCACAGCACAAAAGAATAGGGCATTCCACCACCTCATTTAGAATTTAATTGACAGCGGTGTCCTGTAGATGGCAGATGACGACACTTTATTACTCGAGAGTGGAAACACATGTCCTACAAAATGGAAGGACGGCGTAACAGTTATATCCGTTACGGATGATTTGGCTATTAGACCATTCACAATACAAATAATTCAACTCAAAGGTGTGACAATCCTTTGAAAGTGGCTGCACCAGAGCTAATTCTCTTGCCATACAGAACACATTATCCTGTTGTAAGCCTACAAAAAGTGCCATGAAATTATGGAGAGGCTGAAGGATCTACATCACACACAACTGCTGCAGTATCGAAGGAGAATCCACTATATCTTCCCCAATGGGTGATGAAGCCTACAATCAAATCAAACGGAAAAGTTCCCATTGAGAGGATTGAAGAGTTCCTCTATACTATGGGCCATAATGAAGCCAAGGTGGTTTTAAGCTTGAGAGAAGCTCCACAACAAATTTCCATAATGGACTTAGTTTTCTCTTTCGAAGATCATAAGAAGATCTTGCTAAGGGTCTTAGAAGAAACCCATTTGCCAAAATCAGTGGATGTTAAAAAATTCCAACATCTGGTTGATCACATTTTTAACAACAATGTGATAACTTTCACTGATGAGGACATACCTCCCGAACGAACTGGTTATTCCAAGCTATTACACATAGCGGTTCTGTCCTTCAGATATATGGTGGGGGAGTTCTGATAGATGGTGGACCATCTTTGAACATCTATTTTTATGCCACCTTGGAGAAGATGAATATCAACCCCAAGAGGAGCAAAAGTAGGCATACGGTTATCAAAGCTTTTGATGGATCCCAACAAAATTCTGTTGGGGAAATTGAGCTACCTATGTAGATTGGTCCAAATACATTCAGTGTATCCTTTCATGTGCTCAAAATCACCACAGGATACAACCTACTTTTAGGAAGACCGTGGATTCAAATGTCTAGAGTCGTCCCTTTGACCCTTCATCAACAGCTTAAATACATTATCAACAATAGCCTAATCACTGTTAATGCTGAACCGGAATGTCCCGAACAAGGTGACATACCACTCATCAGCTTTAATACAGAATTTGAGCCTATCAGTTTCCATGCCCTGGAGGTGAGCAACACTCATTACCATCCCATTGGGGCGCCACCTCTCACACTCAAGATTTCTGCCGAGATAATGTTGGCCACTCAAGAGATGATGTCATTGGGTCATCAACCTGGACAAGGGTTGGGCAAAGATCATCAGGGCATTAAACGTCCCATTCAAGTTCCCAGTCAAACAGGGATAACTTGATTAAGCTATTCTGCTAGCTCTAGTCACAGGAATCCTCACAAGCACAAACAGATTCCTTCATCTTCAGCCATACGACGATTATCTCCACATACAGATCCTGAGCCTGTACGATCTCCGGTAAAGGTTCCTGCCCATGTAATGGCTATGCTATTTCATAAATCGATACTGGTTAAAGAAAAAATGTTCCTAATTCCTGATCCCGAAGAGGAAGAAAAGGAACAGAGACATAAACAAGAAATCGCCAGGAGTTTGTCTCACCTACGCATCCTTTTACATGATGAGCACATAAATAGCTACACTCTAGACGATGATTGTCCCGACATTATGGTCATTATTCGGGATAAGGAGTACGATGACAACCACTTCATCACTGCCGTCCATCAGGAGTTCGCCCTTGACAATTGGAGCAGCACTCCTTGCATTTGTCGATAAGGTTAAAAAGGGAAGAAACCCCCTCTGCCCTGTAGATAGCTTTAACTGCTTACTTTACTGTACATTATTAGCAGTTATTTTGTCAGTACATGCTAACACTTTATATGATTAAATAGTTTCATATATTAAGTGAAAGCATATTTTGTTTCAGGACTCTGAACTTAGATGTGCCTATACTTATTGATAAGGTGCCTTTTCTCCGCAAGGATTGTAACTTTGATGAAAAGTTGAACTCAGACTTGATGGAAATACAAGTGGACATTGAGATATCTCAGGAGATCAAGGAATGGGTCGAGGATAAACCCAAACCAAATCTTAATCAAACCACTTCATTCAACCTCAGAACCCTAGAAAACCACTAAGCTAATCCATATTGGTACAGACCTCATTCCAAACTAAAGGAGTGACATGGTTACACTATTAAACCAATTCCAGGATGTGTTTGTATGGTCTCACGAAGACATGGTGGGTTTGTCCACTGATATCATCATCCATCACCGTCCCATTAAAGAGGGATTCAAGCCAGTCAGGCAGAAACTCAAGCGATTAAAACCTGAGTGGAGTTTAAAGGTTAAAGAAGAAATTATGAAACAATTTCAAGCCGACAACATCATGGTCTCCACATACCCAGAATGGCTATCCAACATAGTCCCTGTGCCAAAACCGGGAGGAAAGGTGCTAGTTTACGTGGATTACCAGGATCTGAATAAAGATTTCCTTAAAGACAGCTTTCCCATGCCATTTATCCATATATTCATTGACAATACTGCTCAATACAATATGTACTCCTTTGATGATTGCTTTATTGGGTACCATCTGTTAGTTCCCAGAGGCACAATAGTTATCTAGAAGGGGAAGGGGGGGTTGAATAGATATTTTTAAATTCTTTCGTTTCAAAATTCTTGTTAGTTTTGATAATGATCTAAGCACAGTGGAATTAAGATTTGTTTATTTTCCCTTCAAGATATAATGAACAAATACGAGTAAAATAGTTATGACAAATATAGTAGATATGGTAGGAAAATAAGGGACACGGTGATTTTAAGTGGTTTAGAGCATTCAAAGCTCCTAGTCCACTCTTCTACTCCTCGAGTAGGAAATCCACTAAGGATATCTTTACAACTTCTAAATCTCACAGATTCCTTCAAGACCAGCAGTCTTGGAACTTCTTAGTTCACTTTTGAACTCTTCAAGTCCAGCAGACTTGGTACTTCTCAGTTCACTTAGAACTCTTCAAGTCCTTCTGACTTGGAACTTCTTCCTTCACTAGATAATAGTTGAGTTCTTGAATGGTGCTACTTAGTTGCCATTAAACTTGTGTTCAAAAGAACTGAGTAGCTGAGCAAGCTTTCCTTTTTCAGATCGTAGAGTTTGATCATTGAGTATTCTTCACTTTTTTGTTCAGTGCTTGCTTGTTTCTTTCATCTGCTAATGTTTTGTATATATGATGCCTTTAAAATATATCCATTGAAGACATCTGTTAAAGCATTAAATGCATTTGACATTTCTGAGCTTTGATGGAGACTTTCTGCATAACTTCTGATTAGCAAACTGGCCCACTGACACAATAGACTGCTATCTCACCTAACACCTGAAAAGGTGTTTTCTGCTGACCCATAGTACTTTCCTTAGCTTCTTCAATACGTTTCTTTGTTATATACTAAGGATGACTGTTGTGTCATTGGGACTCCCGAGATTTTCAACGTCTATAGCTCATTCCATATTTGTTGTGATAAATCTTTAAATAAGTTGACGAGGCTCGATACTTCTGACACAGACAGATGAAGCTCTCTATGATTCTGATCGTGGTGTCATGCCACCTTGGTACTTGGTATGGTGCTAATAGATGAGAACACTAAGATTTCTCTTAAGTACTGGTACACTACGATCTTCACTTGCTTGACTTGAAGACTCTACGCTTTTGAGAACACTCTACGAACTCTAACTTGGCTTGGCAAACGTTAGGACTACTCTAAGATTTCGGTGAGGCCCTTTAAAGCAGATACACTACAATCCTCAACGCTCTATGTTTCTACCTTGTCTTCTGCAATCTCTTGATCATCTTGATAGACTATGATTCAGTTGAAGCCTATCTATTACATTTCAAGATATAGATCAACCTAACAGCTTTGATCTCTTCTTCTATACATTCATTTACAGAATGATAAACATTAAAGTTCAGATCAACCTAACAAATTTGATCTATCACTAAGTCCTTGTATATGTGTTCCTTTGAAGGACTTTACATATAATCATGACTATTTCAGCACCAAATTTTAAATATGCAATCTCCCAACACCATCAAATTATGGTTGCTGAAGAGGGTCGTGAGAAAACTACATTCATCACGCCTTGGGGAACCTTTTGTTATAGACGGTTGTCATTCGGCCTCATCAATTCTAGAACCACCAATAAACGGGCCATGATGGCTCTTTTCCAGGACTTAATGCATAAAGAGATAGAGATCTACGTGGATGACATCATTGTCAAATCCCAAAGGGAAGAAGACCACATCGACCATCTCCAAAAGCTCTTCAACAGGTTGCGTAAGTACAACTTGAAGTTGAATCCAGCCAAGTACGCCTTTAACATTAAATCTAGCAAGTTATTAGGTTTCCTAGTCAGCCACAAAGGGATTAAGCTGGATCACACCAAAATCCAGGCCATTACAGAAATGCCCATTCCTTAAACAGAGAAGGAAATACGGGGATTTTTGGGAAGAATCAACTTCATTAGCAGGTTCATTTCCCACCTCACAGTAACCTATGAGCCTATCTTCAAGTTGTTAAGGAATAACTCCTCCATGAAATGGAACGATGAGTGTCAAAAAGCCTTACTTAGAATCAAAGATCAGCTGGTCAAAACTCCTATTTTGGTACCTCATGGGGATGATGTTCCCCTGTTCATCTACCTGTCCATTAATGACAATGCCATGGGCTGCATGCTGGGACAAAAAGACGATAGAGGCCAGAAGCGAGATATCTACTACCTCAGCAAAAGATTCAGCAGTAGTGAACACAAGTACACTCTGATTGAGAAGACTTATTGTGCTTTAGTATGGGCTTCCATGAGGTTACAACATTACCTCCATAGGCACACAACCCATCCCATATCCTGTGTTGATCCTCTCAAATAAGTGTTCAGTAAACTCATATTAAATTATCGGCTGTCCAGATAACAGTTGATCCTACATCAATTTGACATCATCTACGTGACGCAAAAGTCCATTAAAGGTCAAGGAATTGCGGATCAACTGGCCGTCGCACCTTCAGGGGATTTCAAACCCTTATAAACATACTTCCCCGATGAAGGGGTAAAGACAGTGCAGCAACACCATCAGTATGATACATACGAATCATGTAAAATGTATTTTGATGGAGCTATTAACATGAAAGGTTCTGGAGCTAGACCAGTTCTACTATCCGATATGGGGGAGCAGTATCCCGTCGCTGTCAAATTATTGTTTGTCAGCACCAACAACACAGTTGAGTATGAAGGCTGTATCATGGGACTCAAACTTGCCCAATCAATGGGTATCAGGCGGTTAACTATCTTTGGATATTCAGAATTGGTAATCAGACAAACCACATGAATCTATCACACCAAAGAGCTATATTTGCTGCCTTACCATCGGCAAGTTTTACAGATGGCTACGGAGTTTAATCTTCCTCCACATTCCTCAGAATAGGAATGATTTTGCGGATGTGCTAGCAACTTTGGCCTCCTTGATCAACATACCTGGCAAGGAAAACATGCCAAGCATCCCATTTGCCCTACAAAAAGCTCCAACCTATGGGAATTATATTGGAGAAGTATCAGATGAGCTACCTCCCATCAAACACCCTAGGTATCAGCACATCAAGAAGTACATGCGAGATGGATCTACACCAGCTGAGGCGAGCCCAACTGAAAGAAGGCGGATCCATCGACTACCTATGAAGTTCTACCTGAGCGAAGATGCACTCTACAAAAGAGATACAGGACTAGGTCTCCTCAAGTTTCTGGACAAGGACCAAGCTCAGAGGCTCATGGATGAAATCCATGGTGGAGTATGTGCCCCACACATGAGCGGCCCTCTACTCGTTAAAAAGATCCTCAGAACAAGGCATTACTGGCTCTCGCTTAAGGATGACTATGATGATCATGTCAAGAGATGTTATCAATGCCAAATTCATGGGAATGCTATCCAAGCCCCTCCGAGGGAGCTCCACAACATGATTTCACCTTGTCCCTTCTCAGTGTGGGGAATGGACATGATCGGGCCCATCGAGCCCAAAGCTAGTAGTGGGCATCAGTTTATCTGCACCATGATCGACTACTTCACCAAATGGGTCGAAGCAGCCTCTTTCCCCAGGGTTACCAAAGAAGTCATCAATGATTTCATCAGAAACAATGTCATTTGTCGATATGGACAACCAGAGGTGATTGTGTCAGACAATGCTAAGAACCTCAACAACAAAATGATGGAGGAGTTCTGCAGTAAATTCCACATCAAACACCTTAACTCCGTCATCTATCATCCAAAGATGAATGGTGTTGTTGAAGTGACTAATAAGAACATCAAGAAGATCATACAAAAGATGTCTGCCAATCACAAAGTATGGTCTGACCTCTTGCCTCTGGATCTATTAGCCTACAGAAATTTAATGCGTACTTCCACTGAGGCAACACCTACTCATATACCTATGGGATGGAAGCAGTACTCCCCATAGAGGTGGAAATGGAATCCCTCAAAGTGTTGATAGACGCTTAGCTGGATGAAGACCAATGGTTACAAGACAGGTATCACCAATTATCTCTAATAGACGAAAGGAGAAGTGATGTTATCTTCCATGGTCAGTTATAACAACAGAGGATACGGAAAAGTGATGTTATCTTCCATGGTCAATTATAACAACAGATCCTATAAAAGAAAAGTCCGGCTACAGAAATTTAAACAACATGACTTAGTTTTGAAGAAGATCATTAACAGCCAAGATCAGTCAAAGGGAAAATTCGCTCCAAACTAGGAAGGCCCGTTTATTGTCAAGGAGGCATTGATAAGAGATGCTCTCAATTTACAGGAAATGGACGACGATGAATTTCCACAGCTCATCAACTCGAACACTGTGAAACGATACTATGTCTAAAGTTACCATCAAGCAAACATCCTAGTTTTGGATCACCAGATCCCCAGTCATTTTAGGTTTTCTAACCCTTACTACATACAACCTTTCTTCAGACCCATTTGCCCCATCAGGGAAACACACTCTTCAAACCAGCAACCTAGTTTTTAGATCATCAAATCTTTTACTCAACTTCATTTCAATCCTTTCAGGTTATCCCATCAGGGATTAAACCTTTTACACCTGCAGTTTTGTCCCACTATGGATAAGACTTTTCACACCTGCAGTTTGTCCTGGGATCAAACTTTTCCCCCATAGTTTGTCCTGAACATGGGATCAAACTTTTTCGGCTGCAAATCGTCCTGAACATGGGGAGAACTAAGTCGACCTAATCTCCCCGATACCTGGGAGTACGTATGCAAACATTTTATATGGCCCGGTCGCAATAAAAAAACAAAACAACAAAAAGATTTCTACACCCTCCCATACAAACAAAAATCATAAAAACATTTCTACACTTTCTACCCCTTCACATACAGTGTTGAACCTCTTACACCAGGTTTGAACTGCGCAGACCTGATCTCCTCTTCAATAGGAGTATGTAGGCAGCTATTTATGGCTCGGTCTAACCCCCTACCAAAATACAAAAACTTCTCAAGATACTGGTATCAAACTTCAATCCACCACATTTTATCAGCTTCAGACTAAAGGGATGGAACTACTTGGCCTCCCCATAAATGGGAGATTTGGCTACCATCTAAGCTGCGGTTGATTCCTCGAAGAGCAACACCAATCCATAAGAGATGGAACTATTTGGGATATCCTCTTCAATAAGAGTACCGACAACCATCTGTGGCTCGGTGAATCTCAGAGAGGAAAAGTCATAATCCTCTCCACATCTACATATAGAAACCAGTCCCAAGACACCAAAGAGGGTAGGGATACACACAGATCAGCGATCCATTCTAAAAGATCATGTGACATCTCAATGTCCACCCATCAAGGATAAGTTCAGAATACATCAAGATCACAAGCCCTGAAGAAGCATAAAAATATCAAGCATGTAACAAGGCCAAACTAAAAGGGAAGTGAATCAAAATATATTTCCCTGCCATATATAATGTTGTTTGATATACAATATGTGTTGTATATAATAAAATGGCTAATCTAGTCTGTGCAGGAAAATACAACCCTATCTACAATCCCGTGGATATACGAACTATTAAGTCTAACATGGCATCTCTCTCCGAAGAAGGAGGCAACACCGTAAGCTCCTGCCCAAGGGTATCTACACGAGCTAACAGATCCACAACCAACTGTATGGTGGCATAATGCTCATCAATATATGCATTCATATCAGCAATCATGCCAGTAGTAAGGGATCTCACTATATAGTCTTATCGTATGTAATTTGGATCCCGGCAGATATGGCAAAGATCCCGCCAATAATCAATGCATCTCTGGATGATCTCGCCTCATCCCTCTCTGCAATAGCGGTGTCTCTATGAGCTACAACCTCCTCTCTCTCCAATAGAGCGACATCTCTCCAATCAAGAGCTATCAACATCAAGGCCTTAGCCTGATCTGTCTCAAAGGTCATCAGATGAAGACTCTGCTCTAAATACTATGCTGAATGATGGATCACAGTAGCACTCGTACTGTTAGAATCTACGAGAGCTGCTGGAAACCCAGTGAATAGCTCCTCTTCAGTGGGAATATCAATGTCCTCTATGGGCTCCCCATCATCAGAATCAATCTTTGGCACTATGGATACTACCGCAACCGATGTTGTCTCTGTCTCCATCCATGCAGAATACTCTGGCGATAGCTCGGATGGCTAACAGAAAACTCAGCCAGCTCACGCTGATCCCAACAGGCATACAACCTGGATCTGTCCTCTGCTGACAAGTGGCAGGAAGCCAAGCACTAACTCAATGCCCCCTCAAAAGGATGGAAGTCCTAGAACTGGTCAAACTGCGACATCACAGCCGGTGGGTGGTAAGTAGTCATGCCCTCAAACCAGCCAGAGGGAGATAATCCATGCCAGGAGCATGAGTAATAAAGCTATAGGGTGAACTGAGCCATGTACATGGCAAGATGTCAAATGGATCTCTGATCCATGCCAAGAATACCGACCAAGACATAGCGTCTATACACTCCGTTGGCTGGAAGGAGTAAGACATGTCTATCTTATGGGTAAAACAATACCCGTGTCGTCGGAAGGTGCCAATCAGTCTTAGGTGTGACATGAACCACACGTATAATATGATCGAGCTACCTGTAAATACCCCTGCTGGGTAGGTGCTGCAATATGTGGTCGATCTCAACGTCTCTGCTACAATCATCGGCACAATGGTATGACCCTTCATGAGAACTCTCACTACCATAATGACGCCAATGTCCAGCTCATCCATATACCATGGCATGAACACGTATGATAATACACACATCAATAATGCGTCTACTTTGGCTAGACTCCATTGATCCTCCCAAGATGGTAAAATCTCCTTGAGTCGTGGTGTAACATCCTCCGAGCCAAATCGCCCAATGAAAAATTTGGGATAACACATGGCTTAATGTAATCTCATCCTGTACGACTCTACGCCTCAGCCCGGTAAAGGTCATAAACTGTCGGCTCATGTTGCCGATAGCCATCCGCACACAAGGTCTGTCTAATGGTAGGATCATCAACCGTGCATAATCCTTTAAGGTAGGAGTCCACTCATGGATACCAAACCAGAAAACCTGCCTCTCCGATATCAAGTGCTCTAGCATACCCTCTACACAGCCTGTGGGAACCTGAAACATTAGGAGGGTCATAGAATGTTGTAATAACTGATCTACGGTCACCCTATCTAGAGGTGACATACTATCATACCACGACCTCAGACGGGAGGCTACCCATACTTGTGGGGTGTGATCAATGCAACTAACTGTCAAGGAAGACATTTGTGTGGGCCATATCATAAGACCATCCAGGGGTCAATGCTGAATATCTCTGGACATACATACACATGCATAACATAATACATGCATGATAAACAATAGATGACAATACGGTGTAGGGAATAAATAATACATACATTCCTAAGTACATCATCATCAAATACATCTCTGAACAGCTAAAAATATAGGGAAATGGGGAACAGACGCCCAACAACTAATAGAGGCCTATCAAAAGATATAGCGAGAATGGGTCACAGCCACCCAGTATCTAACAGAGGCCTATCAAAAGATATAGCGAGAATATACATCAGAAGAAGACGATGGTGTCAATGTCTACATCATCAATCATGTCCACCTGATGTAACTCCTCCCGAGTCACTAGGTCTCCATCAACGGGGATGTCATGCCTATATAATGGAGGATCTGCACCGGAAAAGCCATCTGGTTCATCCGAGGGGCCAGCGCCAGAGCTGGAAGGATCAAAAGTATCTACCTCTGAAGGATCTCTGCCCAAATGCCGGATAAAGAAATGTGCTCGGTCCAACTACCTGGTCAAATTGTCAATCTGTGTCAAATGAGTTGGATCTCAGACACAGGCCATCTAATCCATTATCATCATAGATCCAGGAACTATATCCCCCATAAACTCAGTGGCGTGGGTCTGGGCTCTGATGGTACGAGGGGTCCACCAATGCTGGAACATCTCCTAAGTATAAAGACCCTCTGATAGTGTAACACCATCAACACCCATTAATGGGATATCAATGATGGGCGATTGTGATACAGGCCAATAACACCTGGCAGGAGGCAAGATCAGTATACAGATCTCACCTGTGGTACTCCTAATAGCACGCTCTCCTAAATAGAGCTCCCATCCTCCATCAGTGAAGAGAGGAATCCTACTGGTGGAAATCACGTACTCGACACAAGTCGGGTATCCATCCTCAAATCCAATGAGCAAATGTTCCCCAGAATAGGTAATCCATGTGATAACATTAGCTGTCATTAACTCCAACTGTAGACGACAATGGGTGAAACCCTTAGCTACAGGAACTTCCATCAATATGGAGTGATGCCATCGAAGTCCTCGTGGATAGATCTCCAAGACTAGCACACTCATAGGACATAAACATGGGAGCCTCTCATAGGCCCAGAACTGCCAATACAATGGCAAACATCTGCTGTCAGTCACCACTCTTAACCTGTATAGGGGAAATCACAAGAGAAATACTCACCAGCAGAAATGGGTAGAATCCTAGCCAAGCCTCCGTCAAGCCCTGCGAACGCATGCGCATACCCCAGAGGAAATAGGCGAAGGTGTAGGAACCCCAATCATACTTTCCAACATGGTCCATATATCTTGTGGCGCTCACCAAAGAGAATGATACCGTGGAAGAGTTATCCGCTATAAAGTAGCCCCTAATGATTATCAGGAACAATCGCTAGAGAATGCGATCCTTGACTCTCACATCATCGGGTATGGGTTCACTCAACAGTACGCTCATAACATCTATGCTCAAAGGACCTGTACGGACTGTCCTACCCTTGAGCGCCTTAGTCAGAACTCCTAACAAGGATTTAATGGTAGTCGGGATAATATCCGCTGTACATGGCACTAACGCCCCTCCAAACTCCATACCGATGATAAATCACCAATCCATCGACGTCATCATCACCTCATAATCCAACAAATGGAGAGACTGAGTCTGGTGAAACCAAAGCTTAGACAATGCCCTGAGGTAACCCCAAGGACAACGACGGGGGAGGATGAAAAAGAAATCCTCAAAGCCCCAGCCATGCATAATCGCTCGATAGTTAGGATGTAGAGCCAGATATATAGAATGAATGCTGAACCAGCTCCCTCTAGGCTGTGTGAAGCCAGGAACTTACATTACAAAGCAGATTAACATCAGAACCTTTATTCCTCATCAATAGGAAAAAAGGGAAGATTAAAATCCAGCTTGTACCTCGTTTGTCTATAAGTAAACTAAGGGGTGTCGACTCAAATCACCTAGAAACTCTAGGATCGTCACCTGAATGCCTGGAAGATCCCTGCGGGGAATATGAGTAGTAAGAGTAGGGTCCGCGATTGGTACATCCTCCTCCTCATCCTCAAAATCTAGTACCTCAACCTAGACAAGACGTATCACCGCCTCCGCCAGATGACGAGGCTGTCTAACAGAACGGGGTCGAGGCACATCAGAAGCCCTCCTCCGTACACGTGAAGTGGTCTTGCGGGAACTAATTGGCTGATCCGGATCCATATATCTGGACACAAGTCTATAAATTACCTCAAAAAAGGTGTGGTAAACTCTAAATTGGAGCCTTTTTAATTGCATTTTATGACTATACGAATGCATGCATTACTTTAAAATATGCCTACAATAGAGTTAAAATGCATGACTATCCAATACCTATATTTTGAAATTTTTTTGTCATAGTCTTCTTTGTAAATATGACTATCCACATGCACATAGGCATGACTAGGTGTCCATCCAGTAGCACACCTGCACACAGTCATAAACATCCTATATATGTATACATATATCAAAGCCATAATCCGTAAGGGTAGCCTAATTACCAGGATTACTTTTCTTTTTAACCTTAGCTCATTTGTCCTCAAATAGGATAAGAAATAGCAGAAAAAGGTGCCAATTTGACTATTTCAAAAGTTAAATTTTTTTACATCATTATATTCAGCATAGTTAAATACTAACATTTACTATGTTGAATATTTTTTATCAAGTCATATGAGCATGCATATTCACTACTATGTGTTTAGAAGCATTTCATATGATATTTAATTTTTTAACAGATAAAAACTGGAAAATAAGGCATGCATATGTTACCAGGACAGTGTAGAACACTGGTACGGTGATAGAATTTGAAGAAAGACGCCCAAACTCAGCAGATCTGAAGAAGAGCTCTCGGATTTCCAATGTGGCGCAACTTAGAAATGAATTATAAAAGTAGCCTGCAGCTTAAATCCACCCACGGTTGGCCGCAGGTGTACCTACGGCTCCCCTGGGTGGGGCCCACCCCTCTGGCTTAGTCCAGTTCGAGTTGCAAAAGAGGTCTTGCAAGCTAAAAAGGCCAAATCAGGAATAAAATTACTACGCGATTGAGCGGAATAGCCAGAAATCCTGGTTTTTAGTGACCCAGCTATAGGTCCACATGTCACTCATTAGTATTCATCCAAACCCAGGGTTTACTATACCAATGATCACAACAGTTGCAAATTACACTCGGCAATACCACACGAAGGTCCGATGCCATTAGTTCGGAGTCGTAACTCCAAATCACTTCTCCCTAGCGGGGATTTCATCTGTTGATGCACATGTCAATGAAGGTCAAGCATCCTTGACTCTTTTCCCAGCAGGGATCTCATCCGTTGATGAACACGTCGACGAAAGTTAAGCCAGCTTGACATCATTAGTCGTTGGCCTTTAAACCCAACGAAGCGTCAGGAGCCATCCGACGATCTCATCCATTGATGTACATTTCAGCAAGGGTCAGGCAATCCTGACAACACAGACTGTTGAAAGTAACTCCGACAGAGTAATGGAAAGACCTGGCGATACAAACAAGGGAAGAACATCCTCATCGGGGATGACCGATGATGGAATATGTTATACACATCCTTAACAGACAAGGATCTATCCCCAGAGTCTCTTGTACATGAGAGATACATCGTCAGTGTAAAGTCTGTATCAAGGATTAAGGACTTTGATGATAACCCCAACATCAACATCTTGGAAGTTCCTGAGAACTTTGGATCACACGTCCAAATAATTTGTCAAGGTGGTCAGTGATAACTCCAGTCTCCATCGGAAGTTGGGAGAATAAAAAATCATCACATTCCGTTGGAGAACAGTCTAACAAACCACATACATTCATTTGCATCATGCTGTTGTACATTGCATCATGATTATCTTGTCACATTTCAAGTGTCTAGTATTTTGTATCCTATCCATGCCATTGCATTGAATGAATATGATAAAGAGGGGCATCTATAGACACACAAAATTTTGCATTCATGTTACTAACATTACAGGAGGGCAGAATCGTCTTTCAGAGATAACCCCGGAGGACAACATAGTTCCAGTTCTAAAAATCCCACCGGACAAGCCTTTTCAATCTCGGAGATAACCCCGAGATATTCAATCTCGGAGACAACACCGGGAGTTTCAGTTTCAACCTCGGAGATAACCCCGAGGGGATACGATTCTGCAGCCGAGAGATAACCCCGAAAAGCTCGCTTTAATCCCTCAAAGAATCGCCTTCAACCTCTGAGATAACCCCGAGGCACTTAGTCCCAAACATAGAGATAACCCCGGGAGGTCAGGCACACCTCAGAGACAACCCTAAGGACATTCAGCTTGCAGTAGCCCAATCTCAGAGATAACACTAAGTAACGACTGCTTTATCAGCGCAAACCGGAGATAACCCCGGTGAGGAGCAAAATCATCATTTTGCCACCTCGATCCCAAATAGTTGCATCCTTCAAGAACCAAATAGCTACAATCCTGAGTGACTACTACATAAGACAGCACACCGGATGGAATTTAAAGCTTGAAGACAAAGGGCATGGTCCCATCTTCCTGAATTCGTACAACCTCTAATCCCATGTTATTTGTGTAGCTCTCTTTCAAACTATTGAAGTTTGAGCGGACGATGCCGGACGTTCGAATGCGACAACAGAATAGACCAAGTAATCGTAGATAGGCTAGCTAGTAGACCAACACAATGGATACAAGTTCGGAAAGCTTGAGATGACAAAGCAGTCGTAGTACACCTGTACGGCACGGTGCATGGCTACCAACCTCTAATCCCATGTTATTTGTGTAGCTCTACAATAAGCAAAATAGGTCACACCTTAATCGGAGAAAAGGTGCATGCGAGAGAAAGCCCTATCCAATTTGCATATGGCACTATAAATTGAGTGTTTTCTCATTTTAAACACTGCGGACACTTATAAGTGGGAGTGAGTGTTCATCCAGCTATAAAGCTATAAAAGTCCACATCAGTAATGGTATAACCACTAGGTTTCTTTCACACCCATTTCAAAGCCATTTTCCACAGATGCCCGAATGCTGAGCGGAAAAGCCCTATCCGATTTATATTGTATGTATCTCATTATAAATTGAGTGTTTTTAAATTTAAACACTTGTGAGCTTATATATATATATATATATATATATATATATATATATCCCTATATATATATATATATATATAAGATGTAGTAAACTCATTAGGGTGAGAGCTGGATTTATATCAGGGCATTTATTGCTTTTTATATATAAACTATTGTCTGACTCTGTTCGATGAGCCTGGATTTTATATTCGGAGCGTTTAATACTTATATATATATATATATATCAAACTTTGTTTGATTGAGCCTAGATATAATACCAGGTGCATTTACCGCTTATATATATATATATATATATATATATATATATATATTTTTGTCCGGCCTGGAGTTTTCTTCGTGACCTTTTACTACTTTCTTTACATTTCGTCCCGCCTAAGTTTACTTCGTGGAGGTTGATCGTTTTACTGCTTTATTTACATTTTCTCCCGCTTGGAGTTTACTTGCGGTGGTTGATTGTATTTACTATTTTATTTTCATTTTGATCCCCCATGAGGTGCTTTGTGGTGGTTGATCTTATATATATATATATATATATATATATATATATATATATATATATATATATATATATATTTACCACTTTTATATATTTACATTTGCGGTCCCCCATGAAGTTCGCTTCTTGGTGGTTGACAATCTGTATATATATATTTACAGCTTTTATATATATAACTGCTTACATCTTTCATATAAATTGCTACATCATGTGAGCCTAAGAATCATGTGATCACAGATTCAGTCTTCTGAATCTAGATTCGGTTCCCGTGATGGACATTTTTGGCTGTAAATAGCTTGTACATTATTCACGGTGTTTGAATTTCCTTAGACGGCTCTCATGCCCACAAGGAGTTTGACACTGCTATATATCTTATTTTCTTAAAGTGCCTCGCATCTCAAAAATAAAAGCAATTAAGTCGAACACTTAATAAAATTGAAGTATCAAAGGCCTCAATTACTATTAAGCATAAGGGTTTGAAAAACCTCTTTTACAAAACATCACTGCTATATCTTGTTCAAACTGAATTTTTACACAAATTCAAACCCTTTGTATATAGGTGCGAACGAGGCATATCACTACTTCTAAATAATTGCACATTGATCCACACACACACACACACACACACATTCATATAACAATTTAATTGAAAAGTGGCGGTTGCCATAGTAACACGAATGTCAGGAGGTGCCTAACACCTTCCCTCTACATAAACAAGTCTCCAGACCCTAATGAATCTCGGTTTCACAGACCAGTTTAGCAGTATCACATCACGCGATCAATGTGCAAACCTTTTTTCAGTTGAGTTGGTGCAACCATTTAAAAATACCAAATGGCCACTCTTACAGTCCAATCGTCGACATATATGGAGCGTCCCCAAATCCGAGTCCCAAATCACCACGAATCTGGTACACTAATTCTATAACTATTATGGAAGATATAAACATATATTTTTTATATATTAAACATTACACATTATTCCCAAGGTTGAGAACCTTCACTTAAAACCTGAATCAATATCCTATCTAACATACAATGTTATTATTATACATGACTGTTACAGATTTAGCTGCACATATAATCCTAAGTTGTACTTGTCTTTGTCTTTTCCTGTATCTGACGTATCCGTCCTAATTTGTAATTTTTATCATGATATAGCATGGTTGAGCAACAAGTTTGCCCAGCAAGTGTAAGTTCAATAAATTAAGGATATCTCATGATGGAAAAAATTGAACAATAAGCTTGCTAAAATTCTACAATATAATTGTGAACAAGCATGAATAAATTTTCATAGCTGAACGAACATTCAACATGAACAACTATATCTGGACCAAATGGTAATGAAGGTGATCAACCTTTCATACCTGATGAACACATGTAATATGCACAAAGTGTGATTCAACAATTCATAGACATGATGTAATCAACAATGATTAACCACAAGTTAAAAGAATAGTTCAAGAAAATTTGCATTCAAAGAGATAAGGTTTAGATACTTGCTTACGATATTTGTTGAATAAAGATATACAAGGGTTTAGGATACTTGCATGTTCGGTTGATTATTGCTACGCATTCTATTTAGCTTTGACTGAATACCTAATATAGATAATACTGATCTCCAAATATTAGAATAATATCATCACATTATAAAATAACCTAAACACATTACCACATAATCCTATCCGTCTATACAGCACACAAGACCTAGTATCAAGTCAAACTATTACAGTCTGAGTTGAGTTCGGTACTATTTTGACATCTTGACGGCCTAGTTGGATAATTCTTGAGCCTAATTTCTTTAAGACTCTGTCTAAACGCAACACAATTATCTTAAATAATTTATTAATCTATCAAAATAATTTTTAAAGGCAAATAATAATTTTCAAGTAATTATTATCATTTATCATGATTTTTCAATCATAAATATCATATTTATATGAATTAAATACCACTTAGTTCAATTATCATTAATATTTATTTAATATTAAATATTAATGAAATTCTTAACATTATATTATAATATATTTATAATATCTCAAAAAATTTTAATACCTTATTATTACCTTTAAATGATTTTAAAATAATTAGAACCATATTTAATTAACTGTCATTAATATTAAATATTAATTTTTTCATGACCAAATATCAAAAGTTATATTTTATAACTTCAAATATTTTTATAACCATTAAATTATTTTTATATAATTTTAAATCATTAATTCTATTTTTCCATAATTTATTTAATATATTCATTAAATAAATCAATTATCATTAATACTAATTTATTAAATGAAATTCATCACAAAATATTAAAAGTCATTAAAAATAACTTAAAATATTTTCTTATACCATAATATAATTTTAAATGATTTTTAAGTATTAAAATTATTTTTAAGTAATTTATTTAATATTATAATTAAATAAATTAAACACCATTAATATTCCAAAATACTAAATATTAATAAAATATATTCAAAATTATTAAAACCCCTTTTAAGGCTTTAAAATAATTTTCAAGAATTTATTATGTATTTTCATAATTAAAAACTAATTTTCTATAATTATTAAATAAAATAATTAATTTTATTAAGAAATTAAGCTAAAGGGTGTTTATAATGACAGGGCAAATCACTATAAATTGTTCTTCATGTTCTTCATCAAACCCAAAAATTCATAGATAGTTTGCAGGGTAGGTAGTTTGATCACCCATAGATTCATGATCTAGTTGTTTCTAAGCATACTAAAGTGTTAGAAATGTAGTGAGATACAACCAGATCATGAATCTATGGGTGGTCAAACTACCTACACTGCAAACTGTCTATAAATTTCTTGGTTTGATGAAGAACATGAAGAACACCTATAGCGACAGTTTTGTCGTTATAGGCACCTACACCAAATCAGTTAGATATAGGCCTTCAAATTCCTTGTCAGACCTGTTCATTTCTGGGTAACCCAGAAATGAAGAACAGTTAAGGTACCTACTTTGCAAGCCTTGGATCTAGAGTTCTGGGCATGCTCAGTGTAATATGAAGGTTCATTGGTGTAGCATACATGTCAAGGGACAATTCTATAACATAATATCAGTCTACTATCAACACAATCACAAGATTCAAGTCAGGCAAACCTTGTCAGAAAGTTCGGCTCTTGAAGATTCTGGGTTTTTCCAGAAACCTTCATAAGGCAGATCGGTCAACCTACTTTGACCTTAATTAATTTTGATCCTGATCTGGGGAATCTAATGGTATGGATGTGTTGTGATAACCCGGGATTTCGAATAATCTGATTTTTTCGAATAATTTTTTTTTATTTAATATTAATATTGACTGTTAATATTGTGTTCTGTATTTATGATACAAGTTTTGAGAATTAGTCGATTTGTGTATTGACTGAGAAATAAGAGTAGAGTTGTGCTTAACTAAGAATGAAAACCCTAACGCTAAGTCAGGATAGGGATTCGATAGAAAATATAGTTATTATAACTGTATCATTGGGTACGTGCTTGTACTATATAGAATTTTGATCAGTGATTGATCGAGTAGGGTAAAACATTAGTAAACCCTAATGACATATTAGAAATCCTAATCTCAGGTTTAGAAACCCTAACGTACAATTAGGAACCCTAAACAAAAGTCGGGAAACCCTAATTTGATTTTCGGGAACCCTAAAACCCTAATTAAGATACCCTAATTGGGATTATCAAACCCTAATGGTGATAATTAAGGAGAATGATGTTAATTGACTAGAATACCCTTAAATTTATAAGGGAAATTATGAAATTACCCTTTTAGGGGTGAAAAGACCAAAATACCCCTTAACTTAAAACTTAAGTTCAGAGAATTCTAGAATTTGGTGACTCGCCACTTATGGATAAGCCCGTGTGCTCTTAAATCTCAGGAAACCTGATCCAAATGGACACATAGCATTGCTTAGATTCATTGTATCTAAGATTATAAGAATTAAAGAGAGAAAGTGTGCAAAACTTGCTCATTTGTGTTCTAACACTCCACCCACTTTTCTCTCACCAAACCCACGAAAATACCAAGTGTTTCAGTCCCTAGATCACCCTCTTAAACACCAAAATTAGTGGAGAAAGAATATGATCAAAGATTGGAAACTAAAAGGTATAAACCCTAACCCTACTTTGATTTTGAATGCTTAAGAAAAATTTGTGTTTATGTGTTTAGATAAGTGTTATATGATATTTTATTATGATCTATGATGTTATATCATCGATCCATGGCATCAAAAGGCCTTAAAGACCAAGTTTTCAAAAACTGCTAGAACCCTAGAAAGTGCTCTGACAAGCTAATGTCAGAGGCCGCAGATCTTTCCTTGTTAATGAATTATGGTGTTTTAAGTGTTAGATCCATAGTCTGACATGAGTTCTTTGATCTGGAAGTGGAATCACAACCATTCCATGTCCAGATTGTAAGATATTCATAGTCAAAGAGAGTTAACTGAGCATGACCAGTCACTTTATAGGTAACCCAGAAAGTGTGCATCCGAGTCTGACAGGTTTTTCTAAGTCATAGATCTGTCAGGTGTTATGAGTTATGTTGATGTTATCGTAACTAGCTTGTAGTATGCTAGATGGACTATAGATCATGTCCCTTAGATTCCCTAAACAACAAATAGATTGGTTGTAATCGATGGTCAAAGTAGCCCATTTGATCACGAAGACACTTTTTTGGAAATTCCAGAAAGTGTATGTGTAATAACCCAAGACTTTCTATATAAATAAATCAGAAATTTTGCGTATAATTTTTTTTATTTATAAAGGTGGAAGTATGTGCTAGGTAATGTGTATATATATGTATGTGATAAATAAAAATTTATTTATTACAACAATTATTGCAAATAATTTTATTTTAGAATTATTTATTATTGTAAATTATATTGTTATAATAATTAATTTTATAGTAGAAATATTTTTATTAATTATTTTCTATGAAAATATAATTATATATTATTTATTTAATATATGAAATCATTTTTGGAATTATTATAATAATTATTTTATTATAAGAATTTATGTTAGATTAATTAAGTTAATTATTTTTAACTTAATTAATAATGTTAAATATGAAAGATAAATCAGAAAAATTTTGTTTTGTGTTCTAACAATGAATGTCAGAGGCTGTAGATCTTTCTCGGTTTATGTTTTTGGTTGTTATATGTTTTAGATATGTAGTCTGTTATGTGCTCTTTAATTTGGATTAAGAATCAGGCTTAGATCGGGTCCAGGTTGCAAGTTATTCGTGGTCAAACCATGTTAACCGGCATTGACCGGAAGAAATCTGGGCAGCCCAGATAAGTCTGACAAGAAGTTCATGGCCTTTGATCTTTCTGGTTGTTGTTTGTTTGTTGTTTTTGTTGCATCTAGATTGTAGTCTGTTATATGAACTCCGCGTTTATGCCTTAAAATCTCCTAAACATTAAACTGGGTGATTGTAATGGACATGGTCCAATCGAGCAAGTCGAAAGATGTTCTCTGTTTTCTGGGTAACCCGGAAAAACATATGAATATGTCAATTGACATGGTTCGAATAGGATCATAATCAATTGATTCTCATTGATGTTATTTGAATTTTATGTAATAGATCTACTCTCTTGCATGCTAGGTACAATCTAGAACTCTTAAATCACTACAACATCAACAAGATTTCAAGTTGTGGAAGCCCAAAGTAGGGCAGTCGAACTTTTCTTCATTTCGGGGCAAACCCAGAAATGAAGAACATCTCTGACAGCCACTTTTGAGGCTCAGATCTCTTTGGTTATGTGTTGTATGAACATGTTTGTTGTTGGATCTGGTAGTCTTGCACTAGCACTACAATATCTGACTAACAACATGCCTAGAAACTTTAAGATCGAAGATCTATGTTTGGTTAAACTCACCCACTCGGTAACTGAAATGATTTTCTGGGTTTGATGAAGAACATGAAGAACACCTATAGCGACAGTTCTGTCACTATAAGCAGTCTTTAGCGACACTTAATATCTGAAAATTATATTTTTATTAAATAATTATAGAAAATTAGTTTTTAATTATTAAAAATACAAATTAAATTACTAAAAATTATTTTAAAGTCTGAAAATAATTTTTTTATATTTTTAATATATTTCATAAATAATTAATATTTTTGAAATATTAAAGGTATTTAATTTATTTAATTATTATATATTAAATAAATTATTTAAAAATAATTTTAATACTTGAAAAATCATTTAAAATTATATTATGGTATAAGAAGATATTTTAAGTTATTTTTAATGATTTTAATATTTTGTGATGAAATTCATTAATAAATTAGTATTAATGATAATTATGTTATTTAATAAATGAATTAAATAAATAAATTAAAAATGATTTTATTATATTAAAATCATTTTCAATAATAATAAGGTATTTAAAAATATTTTAAGATGTAAAATATAACTTTCAATATTTAAAGGTAAATTTCATTAATTAATTATTATTAATGATATTAGAGTTATTTAATAATTATATTAAATAATTTAGTTTAAAAATGATTTTAATATTATAAAAATCATTTTAAATGAAAGTAAAGTTTTTAAAGATATTTTAAGTTATAAAATATAACTTTTAAAATTTAAAGGATAATTTCATTAATAGTTTAACATTAATGCTATTAATTTAATAGTAATGATATTAAATTTATATAATAATTATATTAAATAAATAGTTTTAAATTAGTTTTATTAATTTAAAATCATTTAAAGAGGATATAAATGAATTAAAAATATTTTTAAGTTATACTTAATGACTTTTAATATTTTGAGGAATAGTACATTAATATTTAAATATTAATGGTAATTATTTAAAATAATTTTAAATGTTTTAAAAATCATTTAAAGACAATATAAATATTTTAAAAATAGTTTTAGTTATTCTAAATAACTTTAATATTTTAGCAATGGTTTCATTAATAGTTTAATATTAATTAAATGTTAATGATAATAGAATTGTTTAATATTTAAATCATTTATTGAAAATTTATGATAAATAATAATAAATGTTTAAACATTATTTTAATTCATTTAAAAATAATATGACTGATACTTACAGATATTGAACTTCAGGATAGAGTCTTAGACTCGATAATTACCCGATAAAACCGTCGATAGACCGACATGTTTCAGAAATTGATCTGGACTTAGATAATGTGATTAGATACGTGTTTGTTTGTGATCCGATGATTGTTAAACATGTGTGGCAATGTGATTAGGTTATGTGCTGACTGCAATAAGCAGTATTATGTGCTACGATATGTTATTCTAATCAGTAAAATGATCTTATTACTAATAGGTTATTATACGAAAGATAAAAACTAAGTTGCGTATTGTAAGCAGCAGACTAGGCAAGTATCCTACCTTTGCATTTTCTTTATGCAATGGATATGAGTAAGAAAGTTTTTAGAATTATAATACTATTATGCTAGATTACTAACCCTATTGTTATATATATTATATTCGATCATTGTTTATCAACATGTTATAACATTATTATTCAGATATTTATTATGTTCATCGTTAATTTCTAATTATGGTTATACAAGTGTCCCCACTTGGATAATCATTATGTTTAATCTCATGTTGATATATATATATATATATATACCTATTAATTATATATATATGTATCTGTATGTAAGTAAAAGTCGTCTAAGCTATTTGATTAGCTAGACACAAATTTAGAAGTATCATTGAATATGATAAAACCTTTTTGTATCAAATCAAATTATTTTGGTTTGGATTCCCGACTAAGTATGAACATCCCGAACAGGGGAAAACTTTTATGCGCCCAAGGCAGACAGAGTGAACGATAATATCGTTCTTGCATGTAGTACTGATCAATATTGGGCATAACGGGCTGATCACCCCCCGTGCCCGTATGTTATAACGATTTGCGGATGAAGTTCTGCTAAACCTATTCAAAAATTAAAAACAATGTTCATAATATGTCACCTTAACCCTATTTATAGTCAGTACGTAGTTTCAAAAATTTGATAGAGAGTTGTTATGTTATTATTATCGGTTTAGTTTACTTCAAAACTATTGAATTGTTGTAGAAGCATAGTACAAAGAAAACATTTAATCCTTTCAGCTAATATTTATAATTGTTATTACTTGTTGGGCACTCAAATGCTCATCCTTGCTTAATTTAAATGTTTTCAGCTAAGTATGAACAACCAGAAGGCTCTGCCAAGAACAAAGGAAAAGGGAAAGTTGCTGAATGAGTGTTATGCTATATATTATGTAATAGTTTGGTTTTATTAAGCTGAGAATGATATATATTATCTATCATATAATGTAATGAATGTTTAAAGGTCTCGTACCTGGGGATTAGACTCTAATGTATAAATTAAGTTTAATATTTATATTATTATTATTATTATTAGTATTATTCTGCTCATAGAAATGGTATCGTGAAGCACCGAGTTCGGGTTTCTAGTACCCGGATTTGGGGGCTTTACAAGTTAGTATCAGAGCTATAAGCATGAATTCGCGAAGAGCCCCGAGCCTCTCGCTGGTGACTTCCTTGTGTGGAATGCACCGAAGCCAGACTCTCCGTAGGGGACACCGAGCCAGTCAGTGGCAAGCTGATAGTTACCCTTGTGAGGTGCTATAGTTGGAAGCACCATGAAAGTTACAAGTTGGTATCAGAGCTTTAGGGTTAGAAACCTTAAGTGGGATAGACCTTAGGCTATAACCTTAGAACAGAGGGAAATGTTGAAAATATAAATAACTCATTCAGAGTTTAAAAAGAGATGAATTGAATAAATTCATCATCAAATAAAATAAAAGATAACTTATATAAAACTGATATTTCATGTGTGTGTATAATATATGCTAAACAGTATACTTTATGTTTGTAGATGTCTGGTGGAAAAGGCTTGTTATATGCTTATAGCATGAAGAAGGATCAAATCCATACACCCGAGCTAATATCGAAGTCAATAGCTGAAATAGAGGCTCACAATGAAAACAACTCTGACGAGGTGGTTATTTTGGAAAACGTAGTACTAGATCCGTAGATGGTGGAGCTGACAGATAGTGATTCGAACACTAAAGTTGAAGTTGATCAAGCATCAACGGAGGTGCAGAATCTGAGGAACAAGGTTTCTTCTCTGGAAAAGCTGTGGGAAATAGAAAAGCTTTTAAATAGTCAATTGCGTCAGGCGTTAATTTAAACAATGGAATAAAAAGATAAGCTTAAAATCCAAATTGATCAGATGGGAGCCTTAAGCAACACATCGTGTGTAGCTCCGATCAAGAAGGGGAAAAGAAAGATAGAAGACCATGACTTAGGAAAACCCAATAAGAAGAAATGGAAAAATATATATTACCTTTGTGGCTATGAGGGACATACCACTTTGTATTGTCCCGACTATAAACCAGGTGCATGTTTTATTTGTGGATTGAAAGGTCATCAGGCAAAAGGTTGTCCAAGAAAAATGCGTAGTAAATAGGTAGTATAGGTTCTGTTGTGTAAGTATGTTTAATGTAATATATATGATAAGTATGTCTGTGTAATGTAATGTTCCCAACTTTTGTATTAATCAAGTTTATAAATCCCGACTTTTGTAGTCACAAAGGGATAGCTGATGTTTAAAGCAGTATGTGTTATGCTATGTAAAATATTCGCTAAATGAATATGAATCTAAGTTTGAGTAATGAAATGAGTATATTAAACTTATATGATAAGATTTAGAATGTAAAGAATAATTTATGGGTTTACTTAACCAGATAATGCCGCCAAGACGTTAAACTCGAAACCAAAGGGCAGAAGAATCTATCAACAACGCTGAGGGACAACAACAAGCAGACCCGATGCAGCACTTTACAAACATGGTAGCATAAGCTATTTAACAAGGAATGCCAGCCGCAGGGAACCAGCCGGATAATCGCCTAGCGAACTTCAAAGACTTTGAGGTTGTAGGACCACCAGAATTTAGAGGTACAACTGACCCTGTTGAAGCCCAAACTTGGGTTAAAGAGATTGAAAAGGCGTTTATGATAGCTAGGGTAGCTGAGGGGCAAAAGACCGCTTTTGGCACCTACATGATGAAGGGGGAGGCGAACTTTTGGTGGGAAGGAAATCAGGCAAGGGCAGGAGAAGGTGTAGTTATTTGGGATAGGTTTAAGACTTTGTTTTTCAAAAATTATTTTTCATCTAGTATGCAGGCTAGGATGGAGGTGAAATTTTTATAGTTGAAGCAGGAGAACATGACTGTTGTGGAGTACGCCGCAAAATTTAATGAGTTGGCTAGGTTCGCTCCGCATCAAGTTTATATGGAGACTAAGAAAGCGAGAAGGTTTGAGCTAGGATTAAAACCCTGGCTCTATAACAAGGTAGCGGTGTTGCAGATTCCTACATTTGCAGCACTAATGGAGAAAACTATTATTGCTGAGGTGGGGAGTGAGGCCATGAGCCTCTACAACAAGGAGAAAAGGAACAAGGGTAAGGTCGAAGGAGCTGGGAAGGTAGAAATTAATAGTGGAAGCAGGAGTGGAAATGGAAAGAGGAAGGTGAATAACTTTGGGAATGTTCAGATCAAGCAGGAAGGTATTAAGAAGCCAGCTGTACAGTGTAAGACTTGTGGAAAGAACCACTCTGGGGAATGTTTGAAAGGGAAGTTCAGATGCTTTCTAAGTGCGGGCGGGGGAGGCCATATCTCTCCCAACTGCCCCAATCCAAGAATGAAAAATGGGTGTTTTTTATGCGGGTCGACTGAACACAAGGTGAAGGATTGTCCGAAAAGAAGGATGGAGGTAGGAAGTGTGACTACTAGCAAGGGTAGTGGGACTTTAGCAATCACAGGACCAACGTCATCGAGTAAGCCAACAAAATCAACAGCAAGGGTCTTCAACATGACGGTCCAGGATACGGTAGAAGCTGGTAATGGAAGTCCAGGTATTATTCGTATAACTTTTATTTTCTTATACATGATTTTCATATATATAGTAAATTATTTTATAAAGAAATTTTGAAGAAGGAATTTGAGTTCTTTTAGAAATTAAATTTTCATTTAATCAGATAGACAAGCTTTATGTGAATAGTTAAAGATCAGTTCGATCAAAGTATGTCGAGATCTACTTGAAATGATTGTGTATGCTATGCACCCTTGTATGTATAAGTTTTAAAACAGTGATTTCGGGGACGAAATCTTTATAAGGGATGGTGAATGTAATAACCCAAGATTTTCTATATAAATAAATCAGAAATTTTGCGTATAATTTTTTTTTATTTATAAAGGTGGAAGTATGTGCTAGGTAATGTGTATATATATGTATGTGATAAATAAAAATTTATTTATTACAATAATTATTGCAAGTAATTTTATTTTAGAATTATTGATTATTATAAATTATATTCTTATAATAATTAATTTTATAGTAGAAATGTTTTTATTAATTATTTTCTATGAAAATATAATTATATATTATTTATTTAATATATGAAATGATTTTTGGAATTATTATAATAATTATTTTATTATAAGAATTTATGTTAGAATAATTAAGTTAATTATTTTTAACTTAATTAATAATGTTAATTATGAAAGATAAATCAGATATAGAATCTAAAGCCTAATTTTGGATTTTGATCAAGGAATGAGAATAATAATATAATATTAATTATATTTTGATTTTTTAGTGCTATAAATATGTACTATATGTACGTGTTGATAATGGTTGGTCAATTATGGTATATCGGTAGAAAACCTAGTAGTACTGTTATTTGAACTTAAACCAGAGTAAAGATCGGTCAAAAATTATGTTAATGTGATTATAATAAGTGTTAGAGTTATAATCTAAGTTAGTAAACCCTAATTTCTAAATTAGGAACCCTAACTTTGAAATTATAAACCCTAATTGCTAAATTCTACAAATTCTATGTGCTAAACCTTAGGGTCAAACCCTAAGGGTTTGTCAAGATTACAAGTTTACCCTTAAAATTATAATACAATTGACCAAATTACCTTTATGCACATTTTCTATTAGTTGCTTGTAAAATTTGACAATGATTTAGTGGTTCAACCACTCTTGACCTACCATGTGACAGAATTATACACATCTCAGCCATTTTATATCACCAATACATTGCATCTAAAGCTTATATGTATAGTATTAGAGAGAGAAAAGTTCATTATTTGGCCATTTGTACACCAACTCTCTACCAAGACCATATCTCTCTATGACCCACGAAATTTATATGTGTATCAGTCCCCAAACCAAGCCCCACTAACACACATAGCAGATCAGTAGCCTAGAATCAAGGATTTGATCAAGAAAGGTATAACACTAAACCTAAAAATCTGACATTTGATGTTGTGTTAGAAGTTATGATTTTGTGTTGTAATAGGTTGTTTATAGTTTATTATGATGATCTGGGTTGGTATATAGTGGATCCATAACATCTAGATACTCAAAATTGAAGTTTTACAAAATCTAGAAAATTTTTATTTTCTGTTCTGACAATGAATGTCAGAGGCTGTAGATCTTTCTCGGTTTTATGTTTTTGGTTGTTATATTTTTAGATATGTAGTCTATTATGTGCTCTTTGATCTGGATCAAGAATTAGGCTTAGATCGGGTCCAGATTGCAAGTTATTCGTGGTCAAACCATGTTGACCAGCATTGACCGAAAGAAATCTGGGCAGCCCAGAACATGCCCAGATATGTCTAACAAGAAGTTCGTGGCCTTTGATCTTTCTGGTTGTTGTTTGTTTGTTGTTTTTGTTGCATCTAGAGTGTAGTCTGGTATATGAACTCCATGTTTATGCCTTCAAATCTCCTAAACATTAAACTGGGTGATTGTAGTGGACAGTCAAATCAGGCAAGTCAAGCATGTTCTCTATTTTCTGGGTAACCCAGAAAACATATGAACATGTCGACTGACATGGTTTGACCAGATCATAACTGTTGATTCTGTTGATGTTATTTGTATTTTCTGTAATAGATCTACTCTCTTGCATGCTAGCTACAATCTAGAACTCTTAAATCACTAAAACATTAACAAGATTTCAAGTTCTGGAAGCCCAAAGTAGGGCAGTCGAACTATTCTTCATTTCTGGGCAAACCCAGAAATGAAGAACAGCTCTGACAGCCACTTTGGAGGCTCAGATCTCTTTGGTCATGTGTTGTATGAACATGTTTGTTGTTGAATTATGTAGTCTTGCAATAACACTACAATATCTGACTAACAACATGCCCAAAAACTTTAAGATCCAAGATCTATGTTTGGTCAAACTCACCCACTCGGTAACTGACATGATTTTCTGGGTTTGATGAAGAACATGAAGAACACCTATAGTGACGGTTCTGTCGCTATAGGTACTCTTTAGCGACACTTAATTTTTGAAAATTATATTTTTATTAAATAATTATAGAAAATTAGTTTTTAATTATTAAAAATATAAATTAAATTACTAAAAATTATTTTAAAGTTTGAAAATTATTTTTTAATAATTTTTAATATATTTCATAAATAATTAATATTTTTGAAATATTAAAGGTATTTAATTTATTTAATTATTATATTAAATAAATTATTTAAAAATAATTTTAATACTTGAAAAATCATATAAAATTATATTATGGTATAAGAAGATATTTTAAGTTATTTTTAATGAATTTTAAAATTTTATGATGAAATTTATTAATAAATTAATATTAATGATAATTAAGTTATTTAATAAATGATTCAAAATAAATAAATTAAAAATTATTTTATTATATTAAAAATCATTTTAAATAATAATAAGGTATTTAAAAATATTTGAAGTTGTAAAATATAACTTTCAATATTTAAAGGTAAATTTTATTAATTGATTATTATTAATGATATTAAAGTTATTTAATAATTATATTAAATAATTTAGTTTAAAATGATTTTAATATTATAAAAATTATTTTAAATGAAAGTAAATTGTTTAAAGATATTTTAAATTATAAAATATAACTTTTAATATTTAAAGGATAATTTTATTAATAGTTTAATATTAATGTTATTAATTTAATAGTAATGATATTAACTTTATTTAATAATTATATTAAATAAATAGTTTTAAAATAGTTTTATTAATTTAAAAATCATTTAAAGAGGATATAAATGAATTAAAAATATTTTTAAGTTATACTTAATGACTTTTAATATTTTGAGGAATAGTACATTAATATTTAAATATTAATAGTAATTATTTAAAAATAATTTTAAATATTTTAAAAATTATTTAAATGTAATATAAATGTTTTAAAAATATTTTTGAGTTATTCTAAATAACTTTAATATTTTGGCAATAGTTTCATTAATAGTTTAATATTAATTAAATGTTAATGATAATAGAATTTTTTTATTTTTAAATCATTTATTAATGATTCCGGTGTTTGAAAGTTTATGATAAATAATAATAAATGTTTAAACATTATTTTAAGTCTTTTAAAAATAATATGACTGATACTTATAGATATTGAACTTCAGGATAGAGTCTTACACTCAATAATTACCCAATAATACCGTCGGTAGACCGATATGTTTCAGAAATTGATTTGGACTTAGATAATGTGATTAGATACGTGTTTGTTTGTGATCTGATGACTATTAAACATGTGTGGCAATGTGATTGGGTTATGTGCTGACTGCAATAAGTAGTATTATGTGCTACGATATGTTATTCTAATCAGTAAAATGATCTTATTACTGATAGGTTGTTATACGAAGATAAAAACTAAGATGCGTATTGTAAGCAGCAGACCAGGCAAGTATCATACCTTTGCATTTTCTTTATGCAATGGATATGAGTAAAAAAGTTTTCAGAATTATAATATTATTATGCTAGATTACTAACCCTATTTTTATATATATTATATTCAATCATTGTTTATCAACATGTTATTACATTATTATTCAGATATTTATTCTGTTCATCGTTAATTTCTTATTATGGTTATACAAGTTTCCCTACTTGGATAATCATTGTGTTTAATCACATGTTGATATATATATATATATATATATATATATATATATATATATATATATATATATACCTATTGATTGCCAGTATGTTTACAGTAAGTAAAAGTCGTCTAAGCTATTTGATCAGCTAGACACAGATTTTGAAATATCGTTGAATATGATAAAACCTTTTTGTATCCAATCAAATTGTTTGGTTCGGATTCCTGACTAAGTATGAACATCTCGAACAGGGGAAAACTTTTATGCGCCCAAGGCGGACAGAGTGAACGATAATATCGTTCTTGAATGTAATATTGATCAATACAGGGCATAACGGGCTGATCACCCCCCGTGCCCGTAAGTTATGACGGTTTGCAGATGAAATTCTGCTAAACCTTTTCAAAAATTAAAAATAATGTTCATAGTATGTCAACTTAACCCTATTTATAGTCAGTACGCAGTTTTAAAAATTTGATAGAGAGTTGTTATGTTATTATTATCGGTTCAGTTTACTTCACAACTATTGAATTGTTGTAGAAGGGTAGTACAAAGAAAATATTTAATCCTTTCAGCTAATATTTATAATTGTTATTACTTGTTGGGCACTCAAATGCTCATCCTTGCTTAATTTAAATGTTTTCAGCTAAGTATGAACAACCAGAAGGCTCTGCCAAGAACAAAGGAAAAGGGAAAGTTGCTGAATGAGTGTTATGCTATATAATATGTAATAGTTTGGTTTTATTAAGCTGAGAATGATATATATTATTTATCATGTAATCTAATGAATGTTTAAAGGTCTCGTACCTGGGGATTAGAATCAGATGTATAAATTAAGTTTAATGATATTAGATTTATTTAATAACCGAAATGATGACCAAAACCTTGAGAAAATTGAACAAGAAAGTGTCTCAATGACACCGTCGGCTTTTCGAAAGTTACCCGTAAAACCCGTAAATGTCCCCGACAAGAACTTTGTGAGCTCAGATCTTCGTGATGTGTGATTAAATGGTTCAAGTGATGATTAGAACTTGTAGTACTAAATGTGTATTACATGATTGAAGCTTAAGGTAGCCCAAAAATAAATTTAAATGAGAATTGCAAGTGGTCAAACCGAGCACCTTAAACACTAAGTAGTCAGTGTTCTTGAGCCCAAGAACACCTAACACGACAAACAAGTGTCACTATAGCCTATAGCGACAGTTTCTAATAATTTTATTTTCCTAATTTCTAGAAAATGATTAAAAATAGAAAATAAATCCTAAAAACTACCGAAAATGGTTTTAAAAATTATTTGAAGTTATGAAAATTAACTTTTGACTATTAGGGATATTTTTTTTATTAATATTTATAATTATTTAAATATAATGGTATTTAATTTATTTAATTAGTATATTAAATAATTAGAGAAAAATGATTTTAATATTATAAAAATCATTTTAAATAAGAATAAAGTGTTTAAAAATATTTTAAGTTATAAATGTAACTTTTAATATTTTGGAGAATTTTCATTAATAAATTAATATTAAAGATATTAGATTTATTTAATTATTATATTAAATAAATGAGTTAAAAATGATTTTATTGATTTAAAATCATTTTAAATGAGAATAAAGTGTTAGAAAATATTTTGAATTATAAAATATAATTTTTAATATTTTGGAGAATTCTCATTAAGAAATAAATATTAATGATATTAGGTTTATTTAATTATTAAATTAAATAAATGATGGTAAAATGGTTTTATTGATTTTAAAATCATTGATAATGAGAAAAATGATATAAAAATATTTTAAGTTATAATTAATGACTTTTAATATTTTTATGATAAATTTATTAATAGTTAAATATTAGTGGTGTTGGTTTAAAAATAATTTTAATTATTTTAAAAATCATTTAAGTAGAATATTAGTGATTTAAAAATATTTTAAGTTATTATTAATAACTTTAATATTTTGATAAGTATGTCATTAATATTTTAATATTATTAAATATTAATGATGATGGATTTATTTGATATTTAAATCATTTAAAAATGATTTCATTGTTTGAAAAATTATTATAAATTATAATAATTGTTAGAAAATTATTAAAAGCTATCGAAAAATATTATAAATGATATTTGACTTATCTAAAATAATATTGAAGCTTAGACACCGAGTTTAGTTGACAATACAAGTGTTAATTATCGGATAGGGTGACCAGTACACCGAGAATAGACCGAAGTCCAACCAGACTAAACTAGTTAGAGTTGAGAAGTGTTTATATAGGTTACAAACACTAATGTGACTATGTGCTAATGTGCCTAGGAGAAAGATTTGACTGTAAGTTACAGTATTGTGTGTTATAAAATATTGTGTTAAATGTAAGACCAATATTGTGATTATAGGTCTTTCAAAAGCAGATAAGTATATTGTGTAGCAGTAATCAATGGAGAAGGCAAGTTTTCTAACTCAACCTTGAGTTATATCTTTTCAAATATTATGGTGGTTAATTATTGTTGATTAGACCACGCCCAATAATTTATTGTTGATTATTCGCAGTTAGTGCATGTTTATTAATTCAAATTGAATTAGTGATTCTGAGAATATACTTGGAGAATAATTGTTATTGGATACTTACATCTGTAGAAGTTATTAGTGATTGCAAATAGTACAATCAAATTCTGTCTATTGTTAAATCATGTTGAGAAATGTCCTTGCCAATTGTTTTGGCTAGACGAATATTTATTAGAACTTGATAGGTTCGAGAAGAGAAGAGAAGAGAATTCAATTATTATTGATAGATCAATGCCAATTATTTTGGCTAGATCAAAAAATAAAACTTGATAAGTTTGAGAAGAAGAGAGATTAGATATTGAAATCTTTGTATTTCGTTGTTAAATCAAATTCTGATTCAAAGACTGAGAAGAACAACCTTTTATATAAAGGGAACATTTTTGGTCGATATTCTACCATCATGCCACATATAAGTATTATGCATAATATAGGGTATAATAAAGCTGATCACTTGTTATACTTTCAGAGGGGTATGATTTAATCATTATGGTTATCTGATACACCTAGGTATATCAAAGTAAATCTTTCATAGTTACTCGAGAAAAGAAGTTCAAGATCCTTTGTGATCACTCAGTATAAACTCTGGAAACTATTTCCATACTGTTATTTGGGTATATCAGAGTAAATCTTTGATAGTTACTCGAGAAGAGAATTTTAAGATATTATAAGATCATTCATCATAAACTCTAGAGAGTATTTCTAAATTGTTATTCAATAGAATATCGTAGAAGCTTTGAAAGTGTTGTACCCTTTCATTATTGAACTATTTTGTTGCATAGGTTGCGAGAAGATTAGTTAGAGAAGAATAAATTGTTCAGTTATTTCATAGTTCCCCAAACGTTGGAGTCATTCTATTGAATTAGATAGTTTGTTGTTCTGATTCTTCTACATTTATTGTATATCTTAACTTGCGGGGCAAATTTGTTGCTCACCCTTGCTAAATAAAACATTTCAAATTTAGGGACTAAGTGGTCGGAGGTGTCATAAGAGCAAAGGCAAAGGTGTTATGCTGTAATAGCTATGCTTAACATATATATTATGTTATATTTGTAAACCCTTTATATATATCTAAAGGGTATGTTTGTAATGTTAAGGTTAGATAACCTGGGGCTAATGTATTAACTTTATAAGTTAATGTGGTGTAATATTCTATTCATCAATGAATGGGTAGTTAGATGCTTATTATATTGTGGATCGTGATCACCAAACTCGGGGGTCAGGTAACCCGGATTTGGGGATGTCACATGTTGGTATCAAAGCTATAGTGACCAAGGTGTCACAAGTTTGTAGCAGAGCTATATGTTATAAACCTTAAGTCAGGGGAAACCCTAGGATTATAACCATAAGTGAGATAGAGAATACTCATTTAGAGTACTAAGTGAGGAATTGCCGAAGCGCATTGATAATGAGATATATGGACACATAGTGTGAGAAGTTTGTACTATTAAAGTACTATTAAGCTGTTTAAACTGACTGTAGGATGTCAGGAGAAGATGAAATGAGTATGGAGATGCTAGCGGCTGTTACACCAGTGCCAGTAGCCGAGGTGCCAGCGCAACGCGAGTCAGTTGAAGAGGTGGGAAAAGACAAACCTATGGTTAATTTGAGGAGTGATCATGATGATTATCCCGAGACGAATCTGAGTAGTGATGAGGAGGTAGAGTCCGAAGAAGCTAAGATAGAGAAAGAGAATAAGACCAAAGTTGAGGATAAAGATCAAGTATCTGTAAAAGTACAAGAACTCCGGAGTAAAGTATTTCTCATAGAGGAGTTGTGGAAAATGGAGAGAGCATTACGCGAAATGACCGAAGAACGAAACAAGTTGAAGGCGCATGTGGATAAGATGAAGACTGAAGGTGGTGGATCGTCTAAAGGAACAATCAAGAAGGATAAAAACAAGAGAAAGAGGGATCACGACAGTGATAACTCTAAAAAGTCAAACTCAAAGAAGAAGAAAGTCTATAGCAAGTGTGGAAAGACTCACTTGGGAGAATGCATGATGTGGAAGAACGTGTGCTTCAATTGTAGGCAGGAAGGACATATTTCCTTACATTGTCCTAAGTTGAATATGAGGAAGTGTTTTTCATATGGGAGAACATGTCACAGATTCAACAAGTGTCCCAAAAAGAAGAAGATTGGTGAAGGAAGTGGACGGTAGATAGCTTAAGTTTAAGTGATAGAATCTTTTGATAGTGTGTGATCATATGTATATATATGTTTGTATGAATAAAATTTTTATTTTATATATGAATATAAGATTAAAATTAATTTGTGAGTTCTTAAAACTCATACTTATGATAAGTTCATGACTCATAATTATATGAAATATTTTTGAACCCCTCAGCGAATGGACACCAAAGGTCTGACTAGGATAAGTTCATTGCGACGCCCCCAAATCCGGGTATCTTCCAACCCGACATATGGTGCTACACTTTACTTATAACTATACAATCATTCCATTGAAATACAATAAAATGAATGTAATTACTATCTTCTTATTACAATCAAAGTATAATCCTTCCCAGGTTCATAAACCGATTACATCGTTCGTTGTTCATAATGTATAATACATACAAACATACTAGTCTATTACACGATGGTTAAGTATCCATCTTAGACTTGCCCTTATCTCTCTTATCATTCTCAGTACGTTCATCCTTAACTGCAATCATATAATTCTCGCAAGAAGTGAGCATAACAAGCTCAACAAGTTTAACAAAGGATAACAGTAATACCACATTCTTGAATTATATGACAATTCCTACATAACTGAACAAATAGTTATGAAGTATTATGAAACAATAATACTTTAACAATTCATATCATCAATTCCCAAAGTATAAAATAGATTAGGAATTCTAAACCGGTCGATAGACCATGAACAGTAGCTTTCTGTTTTCATACTTGAAAAGGATATCACAGCACTAAGGATGTACATCCGCATTACTTACGAGCACTTCTAGGTGATTAGACTATAGTACTCTATGTTGATCAACACTCATTCATTAAACATATTTATGTTTAACATTTGGCAAACTCGCATGCCCATCGAATAATCGATGAAAAATACTTTTGTTTGTTCATAGACAAACCTTACCTTTACATCCGTACCAATTACTTGGCATAGGATAGCGTTAATATTTCTATATAGAAAGATATGAATATCAATCAATCTATATCTTATGAGTAGTCTAACTGAGATAAACTGCATTGAATTTTTCTTTAAAATCACCGTGCAATTCAAAGATAATGAATCACATAAAACTTGACTTACTTGAAGGTTAGACAAGCGTTAAGAAAACTTGCCTTTAAGCGTCTTCAAATAACTTAATCGACTGACCACGGCCTTTATAGAATCAACATGATATATTCACATAGCACACTATAATTAGCTATCAAACAATTATTCACATTGTTCCTACCAACTTTCTTTCTCTTCTATGTCTTTGTTAACTTAATATCATTAATAAAGTCAACTCGACTTATTACCCTTCGTCCCGACTTATTAATCAATTTACATAATTTACTGGTCTCTATCATCATTGGTGAAGTACCAACGTTGTTTCCCCAACTAGGGTTTATCGACAACACTTTGTGTTCTTCATTCATAACTTACTAACATGCATTCAATTTCTAAGTTTCAATACCATATACCTTAGTATAGGTAGTATAGGAATAGTTTTAATACACTTATGAAGTGCATAAACTTTACTCTTCTAGGTCTTTGAACAATTGCAGTTCAAACTTAAGTCATTTATCAAAAACCCTACACACGCTACCGCATAAAGATGTGACATCTCAATACAAGACCTGGTGTCTACGCCGGTAGCGAGCTTAGCAAGACATCCATGCTTTGGTCTCGTGATCGCTGTACAAGAAGACTTCTTTTTCTATTAGTGGCGCAATCGCAAGCCACTTTCAAAGAGAGTCAACTATATCGTTCTTGTTGCGGTGCGACATTTAATTTATTAATCGTTTGGCATGGCGGCCAGACCTCGCATCGCATTTTTCTAACAGATAAAAATTTGGTTAGATTCTCGGAGCCATAACTTTTTCGTTATAAGTCCGATTTGGTCCTTTCAAAAGCCTACACATCATAAATGACATATTCTACGCATTAATATAAGAATTTGACACTTTCCAATATGATAACTCAAAATTCACTATTGAGTTCATTTTCTAAGCGTTCGTAAACGTTAATGAGCGTTCAATGCTCATTTTCTTCGTTTTAAGTCGGAATCCGACGATTCTCGAACCTACGACTCTTAAATACCCTATCTCACGTGTTGACATTGAACAGTACAACAAAAAGGCTTATCAACGACCGCCTATCAGCGACCGCAACTGGTCGCAGATGAGTATTAGCGACCGAATTCGGTCATTGATCGTAGTCGCAGCTAATCTGGTCGCTGGATGGACATCAACGACCAACAATAGCGACCAAATTCTCAACGACCGCAGTCAGCGACCGAATCCATCGCTATTCTGACTCATGCTGAATCATTTGTCAGCTATGACGTGGCACACATGTCTGCGACCGGTAATAGCGATCGAATCGGTCGCTAGTTTCCAAGTAGTTACCAGCTACCACATTTAGGTATTAGTGACCGCATGCGGTCACTGATGTTTTTTTTTAAATCTTTTTCCTGGTTTATTGATTTTGCAAAAATAACCTGCTTTTGTACCTGCTTTCTATCCCAACACACAGCAGTATATAAAAGCATCCATCCATGATAACTACTATATGATAAACATCCATCGTAAACCAACACAACACAATACAATCATAAACATCCATGATAATAAAATCATAAACCAATAAAAGTTTCCAAAGAACGAATCTAAAAGAGTACAAGGTTTTAAAAATCTAAAAAACAAGTCTAGCAAGGCTTTAAAAATCTAACATATATGACTGGTCTAGCTCTTCATGGATCATCCAAATTAGTACCCTGTAATTAACAAAAGAATAAAACATATATGTTACATGTGTTGATACTGCTATGACTCGGGGAAAGCTAAACAATAGAAAATGTAGTGAAACATAAAAGCAAGAGTGTCAGTAACAATATCGATATATATACCTGGTCGCCACCCTGATGCTGTGATGCTGCTGTTGCCGCCACTGCCTCCGCCAACTCATTAGGACTCAGAGAATGCAGATGTCCGCCCAATATACGAAGAAGATCACGATTCTGACAGATCGCTCTCACACAGTCAACAGGAGTATGATAGGCTGGATGACCTGATGACTGTGTAGACTGGGTAGCAGAGCTGCCTGTGCCACTGATGGTCAAGCATCATTTTTGTCCTTGGCCTTTAACATAGTTTTTCTTCACGACAGATGCCCTCTCCCATAATTCTTGATCAATCGACGGACGCGGGGTGCCTTCAGGATAGCGCTCGTTCATTAAGCCCTTATAAGTGTCCTGTCAGAAGGTCAACAATTAAATAGTTAAAAATAAATAAACTCATGCATATACTGCTCACCCTGTCCTGGATGGTTAATCTCAGCATTGTGCAGGGGTTTCTGTCGTTCCTTGTTCAGATTATCTTTAGTTCGGACGACGCACTTCTGCCAGAACAGTGTCTAAATAACTAATGCCTGTGCGTCGTCCCATCTATACCTCTTCTGCAAATAAAACAACAATAATAATAATATTAAAACTGTTATATTACCATAATCCAACATTACTAAACAATATTATTTGATTAACTATGTATTATCTATCAGAGTGATAAAATAATATACCGAAATTTCAATTGCATCAGATCCTTATGGGCTTAGAGGTGTGTTTCATTTATGTAATCACCGGCGAGAGGCCAGATTCAGTAAAGAATAATTATGAAATACACTTCACAATTTTATTATCTTGAAAATCACTACAATATACAATAATTTACATGAAAATATATTTATAACAATGGAAATATTAAACCCTTATATATACACAATGTTTAACTTGCGTGCTTTCTGGAGGAGGACAGATCTGTATAAAAATGCGATCATATAGATTAGCCGGGGCATTCGACACATGATTAGGGCCCCGACCCAACCCGCGCTTTCACGCTGCAGGTTCAGAAGACATCTATAAATAAAAAAATTTAGGATGTTAGTATGCGTTATAAATGACAGGTACATAAACATGTCAAGGATATAGAGAACATGTACATATGTAATTGTGTGTAATACAATTAAAACTAAACATACATTTTATAGAAAAGGACAATAATGACAATTAATTCTATGAAATAGTTAACTACGATTACTATAAATGAAAGGTATATAAACATGACTGCAAAATAGTTAACTACGACAACTATAAATGAAAGTTACATAAACATGTTAAGGATATAATATAAAGAACATGTGTATTTTAGTTTCCTAAGGTTACTTTTATCATCATCTCACTTTACTTGGTCATCTAGCTAATTTTAACCTATTAAAGCTCACTTTAGGCTCGATAATAGATCCTAAATTGATTTTCTTACTAGCTTTGGTCATTGCAATGATTAGGAATCATCACAAGCATGAGTTAGCAATTTTATATGAGTTCATTATAGTCTTATAAGATCAGGCACTAAAGGTCACCCAAAACAGTCCACTTTTGGGCTTAAAATGTGATTTTTCACAAGTTTAATGCTCAAAACAGTTTAGGTTGGGTTTCTTTAGCTTGTGTAGCTTACTTATGTCATATTATGACTATTGAAACTTGCCCACATGGTCCAGGTATGAGAATTCTATACTTAGGTCTTAGTTGCCACTTAAAGCTCAATTTTCATGGCTTTTAAACATGAAATTTGGTTAATACACAACATAGACCACAACTAAGTTAAGGAACACCTTATAATTGATATGTGTAGACAATATAGGGACTCCATACTGTCTCAAAACTTTAGATGCAAAATTATACAATATAGGGACTCCATACTGTCCACATCAAACAAGCATGTCTCAAAACTTCTGTCCACATCTCAAAATAAGCACGTGTCCACATTTATTGTGTAGATTATGTTCTGATCATTCATTTATTATATATCTTATGTATCATGCAATGTTCATTATTTGTTTTCCCCATTTCACTTGTGGTTTGGGGTTGAGGGTGAGTGTTTGTCAGCAAATATTTAAAAATGTCATTTTTTGTTGGTGCCAATGATTTACTCGCATTTTGGGAGATCATCCTTGTATTTATGTGGGAGAGAGTTTTGGAGTTGGCGAGTTATGATTGTAGAGTCCGTGACATGGCATTCATATGTTGTCATACTGCTGAGGGCTTGTGCATAAAGATCCTCATACGTTTGTAATCAGTGATTTGAAATTGCATCAGATTTGGGTGTTGTTTTTTTTGGCTATATATGTCGTATACGGCACTTTATATTTAATTATTTCTATCTCAGTTTTAATTGGGAAACAAAATTAGTTATTTGAAATTACATCAGGTTGGGTTGGTGTAGTTTATAGCTGCCTCTCTGTATGCTGTATGTTACCCATTCTAGTTTAGTTCTTTCCTTCATATAGGTTTAAGTGGAAAATTTCAGCCATGATGATCAAAGTTTTTTCCATTCTTATTAATTCTCTTAAGCAGATTTTTCATTCCTACTCTCTCTCTCAATCACTCTCCATCTTATCCCAGTTACTCACCCACTCGTTATTCTCTTACGTTAATCACAAGTTGTGTGTGCAGTTAACTAGTTATGTATAAATGGAACTAAAAGATGCATCAAACAAGCACGTGTCCACATATCAATATAGGGACTCCATACTGTCTCAAAACTTCAGTTGCAAAATTCGCAGCAAGTATTCCAGCCCAAGGAAAATGTAATAAAGGATTTATCATGATCTGTCATGACGTCTGGTGTAGAGTTTCTTAAAGTAATTGGCATAGGGAAATCTTTGCCATAAATAAGAAGAAAGCATAACAGTTTACGTACAGAACCTCATCAAATAAAATAGGACAAAATCTTTAAGCCTTTCATAACAGTTTCACATTACCTCCTAATTTTGTCCAAGCTATGAAGTTTAGTTTCAGACAGTGGAAGTACTATCTCATACTATCTCCATCTGAAATCAAACGTCCACTTATAAAATAAACGGACCAAATCTCATTATCTTCAAGTAAGTTTGATATTGACCATTTCCTTAAAGAAGAGATTTTTAAAGTTGATTCACATTTTGGGAGATTAGAATAATTAAAGCATAATTATAACTAATGAAAGAAATTTATATATTCTAACTCAAATCACTCAAGCCCATTAATCTATGTTAATGAACGAAAAAACAAAGAAATGTCCCTAATCTGCAAACAAATAAAAAAATGTAAAGGTAGAATCTATAAATTAGTTAACAGAGTACAAATCACAACTTGAAAGAGTAACTAAATAAACAAAAGAATAGACACGAAGAAATTCACAAGATAAATCATTATATAAATAATAAAAAAATAAAAAAGATGGATTACCAGTACTTGGCGGTGGCGGTGGCTGGCTGGTGGTGGCGGCTGTGGACCGGTGGTGCGTCTGTGGCTGGCTTCTCTTTATTCTCTTCCTTCTCTTCTCCCCCTTTCTCCCTCTTCTCTCTATTTTCCTCCCTCTTTTTTTTCTTCTTTGCCGTGGTCGAGTTTAATGATCGAACTCGTAAACATTAATAAGATCAATGACCAGAATCAGCCGATCGCGACGCGGTCGCTAATTTTAATGATGAATGAATCACATCACTGACCACTTAGCGGTCGCTGATAGAAATTGGTCGCACAAAATAAACTCGCCAACATTTGGCACCATAACCTAAAACATAAAACACAATGAGATTCATGGCCTGCAAAATGGTTGTCAGAGTTTCTGGAAAAATCTGGGTTTTTCAAAATTGTCTCTCGTGGTCGGTCAACCATGTTTAACCACTTATTTCTTGAAATCTATACATGATCTGACCCTGATTCCAGTTCCAAATCAAAGTCTATATGGCATATAACAGATCTATAACATAAAACACACCTAACCAATAACACATAGAGATCTATGAGCCCTGACATTTGCTTGTCAGACAACTTTTTAGGGTTAATGATCAGTTTCTAAAACTCAATTTCGTGCATCTAGATGTTATATATCTATAATCTAACAACCCAGATTACTAAATGATACCCTAATACATAACTTTAAATAATAAACAACAACAAATAACATGGATCACATAAATTTTTATAAAGCTAGGGTTTACACATTTATACTTTGATTTCTTTTGATTTTGATCCTTGATCTGATATTGGAGAGCTAGAGGCAAACTTGGCTTTGTTTTTCACTCTCTCCCACTCTCCATTTCGAAATATAGAGAGATAATAGGCTTGGACAAGTTTGAAAAGTAAAGTAAGCAACTTTACTTACTTTTATGCTCTTTAATCTAAGATTCAATGTATTGGGCTATTATAGCTGCTGATATGTAATGATTTATTTCACATGGGATAGCTAGGGTTGGTCTCCAACCACAAATAGGGCAAGATCTACACGCCATCTCATTAAAAAATGCAAAAAGGGCACATTGGTCATTTGGCTTCCCATTTTAATGGCAATCATGTAATCTAACATAACCCTTAGGGTTTAACCCTAAGGTTTTACAAATTTAATTTTTTAGGACTTACTAATTAGATTTTAAAATAGAAAATTAAGATTTCTAATTTATAATTATGGTTTCCTAATTATATTAAGATTTCCTAATCACATTAGGGCTTGTAATTAGGATTAATGATTCCTAATTAACATTAAAATCACTGAATTACCAATTAGGTCTTCCCTAATTATACATTAAGGTTTTCAGCTTTAGAAATTAGGGTCTTCTAACTAATCAATTAGGGTTATCCCTAATTATACTTATAATCACTACATAAAAACCTTATACTTATCTTTTGATCTCCCAAATTAGGGTTTTGGTATTCTAAATTAGGGTTTCGGATTCTCGGTACTGAAATTAGGGTTTCTAGAGCCGATATTAATGTTTCTTATCAATCTTAAGGATTTTTAACTGAATGTCTATGTTCTTAATATCATATTTGGGTTTGTAAGTGATATAATTTATCTGGTCAACCCTTGACCCTTAACTACAAACTGTACACATAAAACCACATACACAGATTTATATACCCTTAGATACTTAACATTGTAAGTATTTACCAAAAGATTTTAAACCCACCAAAATCTTTCACAAAATTTTAAAATTCTTAAAATTCCTTCACAGAAATGCCAAATCCATTCACTTATTTTCTGTCTAGGTTTATTATTTAACCTCTATTCAATCTTTCAAGATTTTATTAAATTTTCCAAATTCTTGGGTTGTCACAATATAAATGTCGGACCTTTTCACAACTTGTTTTTTCAAACAAATCTCACCTAACATGAGAACACCAAAAGATAAGAACAGAAAAGGGACGGTAAAAATCCCGACGTCGACAATACCCCGGCATGAAAAGATTAAAATTTAACAAGAATGTTCAGAAAAATATTCCCGTGAAAAGATACTAGATGAAGCAAAAATTTCAAGGATATTCTACTAATTTCAAGGAGTATATAAGCAATACTTAATAAAATGAGTGTATAATTTAGAATCTGAAATGAAATAATAGTACTTACATACTACAGAGTATAGAAGAAACTATTATTTTTTACGAATACTGAACAAAAATAATATCCCTTACCTTAAAAGGAGAGTACTTCTGTCTGGTAGGCGGGGATATTCTTGAATAAAACTTATACTGTTTTCTACGCTCAAAGCTTTCTTAAACTCTAAAGAAATACGCTCAATATTATAGAAGAAGAATTTTCTGATCTTGGTGTGATTTTCATTTCTAAACTAAACATCCTATTTAGAGAAGAATGGAAGGGGTACTGTTAAGAAAAATCAAGGACACAAAATTTTTAAAATTCACGGATGTCTTATGCAAAAATTAGATTTCACATGAATTTACTATGCAACACTATGCTGCATAGTAAAAACACTATGCAAACATTATATAGACACTATGCAAATACTATGCATAATAAAATATAATATATTCTATTTTACATAAAAAATAAAAACATATTATAATATATATATATATATATATATATAAATATAAAAACAAACTGAGATAATATCTACCAATAGTTTTAAAAAATGGGTAAGTGGGGGTCCATATAATAAGCTAAATTTACAAGAAATTCTTCATAAAAATTCCCTCTATTTATCTCAATTCACTTGGCTTCACAAAACACATTTTTAATAACATTCATCATTAATATTATAACTCACAATATTATCCCAGGAAAGAGTGGGTTTTCCGATAAGGATTTCTTCCTATTGGCGCGCAATTAGGTGATCAAACCCCTTTCCTCGACAGAACTTTCTAAACATCGTCAATAATGCAAATAATAATATGAATAATTTTGTCGTCTCAATTATTGATTTAATAATATAAAATATTATGACAATAATTTAATCAATAACGTGAGATACTATGTAGCAATTACTGTGGCAATGATTGGATAAAACTGAGTGACTTCTCACATAAGAATCAATAATCAAAGATATTGTACAATACCGTGTGCTACTATGCAACCACACATAATACTGTACTTTTATCACCGGGTATTTCAACAGTTAACGGTAAAACTCTGGCCGTTATTTTTATAAAAAGATATTTCTGTCTTTTTCTAACTCCGACAATAATTCTGTTATGGGGTCCACCAATGATTGTGTTATCGTACAAATATTCCCGGTTAAAACGGATATTCCCTGAGCAATCGAATATTTTATAACAACTTGCTTAGTTTGCAAGTTTTATAAATATTACCCACAACTATAACATTATATCAAATCCACACCATAATATTCAAAATGATATTTAGAGAAAAAAAATTCATCTTTATTCATAAAAGTTGGGGTCTTACAAGTGTTTTCGCACTTTGATTTTACTATGGGGTTATTTTAAGGATGAAGTTATGCCTTTTCCTTCCCTCGGGGTTTTCTCCGAGGTTAAATTAAGCTTTTACCCTCATGTAAGTTAGTCAAAGGAAAGAGAAATTTCGAGTGGAAAGAGAGGCCGGTCTTTGTCATGTTTATGCAATGCAATGAAATGAACATGACAAAGAATACTAGACACTTGATACATGATAAGGTATATCCAATGATGCAATGTCATGTGCAAAGTATGCAGTGATATATAAGTGTTTGATTTTAAAAGATTGATCCCGTCTGCTAGGGAGGATGATTGTTATATCGCTGTCACAGGGTATTGTTGTCAATGCCTTCGTCGTGTATTTACTCCAACATATTTCATTATCGGGTATTGTTGTCGATGCCTTTGATGGGTATTAAATCTAAAGGATTACACCACCGGATATTACTATCGATGCCTTTGATGGGTACTAACTCCAATGCATTTCATCATCGAGTATTGATGTCGATGCCTTTGATGGGTAATGACTCCAACAGATTTCATCATTGGGTATTGATGTCAATGCCTTTGCTGGGTATTGACTCCAACAGATTACACCACCGGGTATTGATGTCGATGACTTTGTTGGGTATTGACTCCAACAGATTACACCACCGGGTATTGATGTCGATGCCTTTGATGGGTATTAACTCCAACAGATTACACCACCGGGAATTTTTGCTAATGCCTTTGCTGGGTATTGACTCCAACAGATTAAACCATCGAGTATTGATGTCGATGCCTTTGTTGGGTATTGACTCCAAAAGATTACACCACGGGGTTTGCTGGGTATTGACTCCAACAGATTTCATCATTGATTATAAAAGCAACAAGATTTTTACTTGTGACCTCGCTGGATTAGATATTGGCGTGACTGACGACTCGGGTGCCGCTGACCTCTCTGGAGGATGTGGCCCGTCCTTTCACTGCCCAGATTTGAAAGTGGCCTCGACTTAGGAGGAATTGACGTAGGTTGACATATTTGATGATGTAGATTTCATTTTCTATACCTCTTGTTAATCATTGGGCGCCTATGCCCCTTTTCCTATATTTTCTTCTTTTCATCATTTCACTAGTATATAGATGATGTTAATATGAAAGCTAATTTACTATTCGCACATATATATGATGATGCTTAGGCATTTATCTCATATATTCTACTATTATCCATCATGATGTATGCTTTGTATATCATCATTTTGAATTTAGAAATTTTTGGTCAGAACCGACCCCTATGTAGTCTTGTGATACTATTTTTACCGACGAGGCACTTGTTTTTTGAGTTAAGGATTCTCTTAGGAATTTTTCCCATCTTTTGTCATAGCAAGCTTATGTCTTCATAATTTCTTTCAGAAGTCCTCTCATTTCTTTTGATGGGAAGCCTAGTTCTACCTTAGATTCCTTCCATTTCATTGAATCACAAAAATGCCCCAGTCCTTTTGCATGTTGTTAACATGGATTTATATAAGAAACTCGTTTTGTTGACCACGTCAAATTACTAATAGTGAGTAATATCCTCGCATTATTAGATTTAATAATAAATGCGCCAAATTTCGATTTAATCAAAGCCATTATTTCTATCTTATCGCTAAAGATCTTGAAATTGAGTATGAGAATGAATTTTTTTATATTTCTTTCCTCTAAAAGAATTTTTCATTTAACAAGTTATGAAATCACAATTACACTTTTAAGCGTCCATGGTCATTTTTCATGAGTAAGATTAAATTCAATAGAGATATATCCCTTTATCAAAGTTACTCCGTCTTTGTTCTAGATGTCATTCTTCACAAAATTGACATAACATGACATGTGCACTATGAGTGATGCAATCCTTAGCAGAGGCTTCTCTTCCATGACTTTAGATGATCTCATTCCGATCTCGTAAAAAAAATTATCGTTTTGACTCCATATTTTCTTTTCTCTCATTTCCTCTTGCTTAACTTGTCTCGTTCTCTTAGGTTATTCAGAGTTACCCATTTAACGATTTTTGGACTAATGACTCTCAAACCAAATGACTTTAGGGCACTAGGTGTATAGACACCCCTTTAACTTTATTCGCTTGAGTAACAAAGTCCGCACTTCAAGACAAGCCAAGCAGTCTACTCTATTTGCTCCTTGCTTGACTTTGTGCGGGGTCAATTTTCTTAGGCTCTAAGTTACCCATGTATCCAGTGTTAGGCCAATAACTCCTAAACCAAACAACTTTAAGGCACCAGGTGTAAAGACACCCCTCATAACTAAATTACTCGAGTAACCCAGACCATAATTCAGATTTGTTCAAGTCTCACCTTCTTCCCCTTTATAATGCTCACTTTCTTAGGCACTTTTGTATCTATGTTGTGAGTGTTGGGCTGGTGACTCCCAAACCAGACGACTTGATATGTAAAGACACCCCTCAAGCTTAATTACTCGATTAACCCAAGCCACGATTTTAGACATTAGAATGGCCACTTTTTACCCTCTACCTTTAAATTAATTATAATCATTGTCGATATAGTTTCATACCCCACAACTAAGAGTTAGGGCAATCGCAAAGTACAAACATGCATATGAGATCGAGTTTGCTCCAAAAAGTGCTTTGAACTAGGATGTCATGCCTAATCAAAAGGTTAAATAGTCTTAATTCTCTAATCGTTCCCATGATTCTTTCTCCAAGGATGCTTATCAGAATTAATCCAATTCATAACAAGTTAAACAAAATTTTCTCTTTTAAAACTTTTTTTCTAAGATTCTAATTTAAGATTTATCTATACTTAAAATGTCTATCATTGTAGTGAATGTAAATAGAGATAGAAAACAAATAAGGAGATGAAATAGTCGTACTTTACATGTGGATTGTTATGTTCTTAGAAAATCATGATTAGAAAAGAATAAATGATCATACTGTATCACTAGTGAAATGATATGAGAGAAGCTCTGATGATGATGGCACATGTTGATGGGATCGCGCTATGGGCATCGACTTGCACATTTTTCCCTTTTGGGATGGTCGATAAATGTCCTAGTGTCGAGTTGTCATTATTTTTGAAATTTCTCTAGTATTGTTTGTTATAAGGGTCCCAATGTTAGTTATCGCTTCAATGTGTTTGACGAATGAGTTGATAAGAAGCGAAGATTGCAATAGTCTGTTACCTCATGAACCACATGGTGAACATGTAGTGGGTATGGGCTTTGACGTTTTGGTGTCGCAATCATCATTTCTAACTTGTGATGCACTTGGCTTTGATGATTTTCTTTTGATTTGATGAAGGTTTTGTATTAATGGTGTTTTATCTTTGAAGGTCCTTAGAAGTGCCATCAGATAGTTGCTTGTATTGTTGAGTCAATGTTTGTTTTGACCTTCTATATATTTACAGTTCTCATTGTCTCGGGTTGTATTCGTCCTCGCGGATGATCATGTTTGATATCGCCATATTTCTCATTTTTCATGTTATCATTTCAGCTTCAATGATTGATGTTTAGATGCCTTTGGATTCCATTGAATTGGATCTAAGAACTCGACTTGGTTCATGATGTGATGGTTTCAATCGGGTTTGGTTCGATATGTATGCCTTAATTTGTTTCTTTTATCTCAGGGAACAGGTCATCGGGTATGAGATAGACTTTTTCACGAGGGACGTCTACGTACTTTCATAGGTTAAAAGGAGATCGGTCTTCTCGTATTTCAAGGCTTGATGAGTTGTTAAAAGGTCGTATCTTGGGATTGCTAAATTTTTAAAGGGGTTTTATGACTTTTGTAATGATTAGCACGTGCCACCATTGACTGCCTACATACTCATATGAAAGGAGATCTGGTCTTACGTAGTTCACGCAAAGGATATCATAAGATTTTCATTTTTTTGATTTTTTTTTATAAAACTAAGTTAATACATCAAAAAGCATATGAACATTAAGATAGGTAACATGCCTCGAATTCCTTGTCTCTTGAGGTTCCCAATCGTTTACTAGGATCACTTGCTAACTTAAATTGGATCTAAATTTCTTCATTCCTCAGTATGGCATCCTTTATCACCTTTACAAAGTTTGTTTCTTAATTTCCATTAGGGTCGCGATCTTCTACATTCACTTAGTTGATTATTAGAGGTTTGACTATTATTGACAGAAGGTGCCTCTTTTTGCCTTTTCCTTCAGCTTTAGTTTCAAAATTTTCATCTTCGTAACATGCCACATTTTCACGTCTTTGTTGATTGATGGAGTTAAGCTTCCCCGTAATTGGTGCTAGTGAAATTTCATTCTCATGGTTAACACTGCCAATCATTTTGCCTTTTTCATTCTTAGATTTAACCCATCATTTATCATTTTGTCTCCTTCCAGCTTTTCATGAGTAGACCTACTGTAAGTTGGGTCTTTCGCTTGAGCTTAAGGCGCTATCACAATCTCCCCTGCTCTGATCAGATCTTTCACTAGGCTTTTAAGTTACATGTATTTCTCTATGGAATGCCCCGGACCTCTCGAATGACAAACACAGTGTTGTGAGGGGTTGTAATTTCGTGCCCCTATACCCATAGGAGGGAGAAGGTTTAAAATTTTCCTTTGTTCTGTTAACTTCATCAAGACTTCTTCCATGAACTCTGTAATAGGGGGAATTTTATCTTTGAACTCTTCTTCATCTTTGCTTCTCCCTGATTTTTAGGGTCATAAAGGTCATACTCTTCGGGGGTCCCATCATTATTGCTCCCATGTAGAATTACTGTAGTGTTCCCTCCCACTTGTTGGAAGCTTATTTTCTTGTCGCATGGATGGGTATCGGCAATAGTTTTTTCCTTCAACATTCTCGTATCCTTTAGTTTTGCAGCTCAAATTTTCTTATCCGTCCTACCTCCTTTTATGATAATTTTAGCAAATGATATATCTTTCATTGACAATATACCTCTGTAATAAGGATATTCCTATGTTTCGACAAAGATTTTAAAAATTTCTTGTTCCTCTAGGTGAGGAATTTCTCGATCTGCTATTGACGTCCATCTTCGGGCATAGTCCTTGAAAGATTCATTTGTCTCCTTAGTTACCCTCATCAGCCTACAATGATGTGGTGCCATTTGTATCTGGTAACTATATTGGGATAAAAAGGCATGTGCAAGCTCCTCCCATGTGTTACTATTCGATTCATCCAATGTCGCAAACTAGATTGTTACATTGTCAGTGAGACCTCTCCAAAACATTTGCACACAATGGACTTCATCCTTTGCTTGCGCTCCTAGTTGTCCCACGTATATTTTTAGATGAACATAAGGATTGTTGATATAAGTATATTTCATCTAGTTGGGAATTTTAGACCTCTGTAGATATTGGTTTCCTAGAAATCCATCCATATCTGAATCTTTATTTCCAATTCCATTCGGGTTTTCATTAATTTGAGCTAAGGACATATCGAGACGTCTGATCTTCTCACCTAATGACTTATTTTTGAGATTATTTTTCAAAGTCAATTCGTGACTTAATGAAGTTGTTAAGCTTGAACTTGTAGTGAGTATGCCTTAATTTGTGAATATGATTCCTCGAATTAAGCTATATTATTCCTTTACTAGTTCTGATAATCTAATCATCTGCCCTTTCAACTCATTGAACTCATTGTCGACGTTAGGATTTTTTCCTATTGCATTCTCTACCCTTTATGTGTTCTATGTTTGATTTGATATTGCTTAAAGGATGAGATTTTTATAAAAGACCAACATACAATGTCGACAATTTGAAATGTTTGACTTTTATGATTGAGGCGAATTAGACAGAGTTGCTAGTTGATATGAGTTTAGATGGATTTATCAACTCATCCGAGTTTTGAAAGTTTTTGGAATATGGCCCAATATGTGACTCTATTTAATTGGTCTAGAACTGGAGATTCATAGAGTTCGGGGGCTTGCTTAAGCGAGGGGAAGGTGTTAGGCACCCCCCAACTTCCATGAAATACGGTTACCACTACTTTTTCATTCCCTATGCATTGTGTGTGTATGTCTGTGTTGAAAGCTTTTGATTTGAAAAGATTTTTTGTGCTTTATTTGAAAGCAGTGCTATGCCTCTTTAGACCTATGCATAAAGGGTTTAATTTACATAAAAGTTCATTTTTTAACATATATGAAAACATATAAAAGTGAGGTTTTGAAATCTAATTTTCAAACCCTTTTTCTCAAATAGGAATTGAGGCCTTTGATACTTCCATTTTATTCGTTATTCAGCTTGCTTTGATTTTATTTCTCGAGATGTGAAGCATCTACGAGGCTAGATATGAACTATTTACAAGGGTCAGACTTCTTATGAGAATGTAAGCCATCGAAGTAAGCCTAAACACCACATACATGATTTTTACTATTTTGAGGCCTTAAATTCAAATAACTATTTTAAAGCCCCGTAGTTACATGTACACTGGATTGCAAGCTGACTGTATAACTTAAACAAGCCCATCAGTGGAACCAGATCTAGATCCATTGATTGAATTGTCGGCCATGTGGCTCCTAGGTTGACACGATATCATTTAAACAGCATGTACGATGAATATATTGAAATAAAATGCACATTTACATCTAGACGTCGCAAAACAAAGGATTCATCAGTTAAATCTTTGCATGCGCATAGCCAAGCTTCCCATTTCCTCTAGATATAAATCTAGGGTCACGTGGTTGCTTAATATTTATAAAATAGAAAGTAAACTAGATCTATCTAGATCTTAGCCATTCTAGCTCAACGGTTCAAGTGTTGCAACTTTTGAACCGGTCAAAAGCTAGATCTAGTCAATACACCTCAAATATTAACTATTTACACAAAATGAATGGTTAAAACCGCTATCCAGACACAACTAAGTAGTATATATATATATATATATAGAGATCTGAATAGATCTTAGAGCCTTGCACGATATGGGCTGTCGAATGGATTTTGGTGCTTTTAAACCTGATTTCCACCGGTTAAAACTTGATATGTAGTAGTATATACGTATATGAGGGTTTACAAGTGAGATTTACATGTTTAGAAGCAAGATTTAAGATGTTTGACATTGCAGGGGTCAGATTTCTCTCTCCTGGGCCCTTCTCTCTCTCTTTTCTCTTGTTTATGAGCTAATGGGGGGCTAATATTTAAAGTCCCAAGCTTCCATAGGTAAACCTATGGCTTCCATAAGTACACCTATAGAAGGGTTAGTGGGCCCCGCTGCCTCGAAGTTTATGCACCTCGATTGACACATAGTTTACTAAAAAGTCAATAACTTGCAATCCGAAAATCCTATGGAGAGGTGTTATACCATTTTGGAAAGATCTTTCTGAGAGCTACGTAATGACATAGTGTTTTCCTTTTCCGAATCAGGGAAGATGGGTACATAACCAAACTGGCATCTTCGAGTCTTTGTAGGAAGTCCGTTGAGCTATTATGCATAGTTTGTGCTTGGAAGTGCTGCAATGGCTCTTTGTGACCCTATCTGCAGTTGTACTATGGTTGTTAACATTATCTTGTTAAAATGACCTTTTTTCCCTTCTGGGGTTGTCTCCAGGGTTGATGGGGCTTTTGGCTATCTCTCGAGGTTGTCTCGGGGTTTGATTGTAGTCGATTCTATTCTTCCTCAGGATTGTCTCTGAGGTTAATTTGATATCCCTTGGGGATGTTTCTAAGTTTTGATTTGATAAAGTTTCTTTGGGGTTGTCTCCAGAGTTGGAAAAGACACTTTTTCCCTTTCTACATGGGTTAGTATAGGTAAACAAAATTTTAAGTATCTACAGATGCCTCTCTTTATCATGTTTATGCAATACAATGGAATGAACAAGATAAAAGTTAGTAGACACTTGAAACCTAACATGACGTAATGATACAATGAAAATGAAATGTAATGATGCAATGTAAATGAAATGATATGATGCATTGTAGATGCAATGATGTGATGACTACGTTGGGGGTGTCTCCAATGGTTGAGTTTCCATCAATGTTGCTGATGTTTATGCTGGTGTTGACTCCAACAGTTTTGATTTTTATCGGTGTTGCCGATATTTGTTTAACTGAGACGTTCTATTCATCTTTGTTGGAGATGATGTTCTAAAATCACTGGACCTTCCCGATATATACTCTAATAGTTTACAATGGTGCCTACCCTGCTGGTAGTCGATAAAGATACCTTATTGAACTGACTCAATGCCAATTCGAATGGTGTTTTACAAAGTTTTCCTCATCGAGTTGATGTTGATGCCTACTCGAATGGTAATTTTTAAGGTTTTATCACCAGTTTGATGTTGATGCCTACTCGAACGGTAGTTTTCAAGGTTCCATCACCGAGTTAATGTCGATGCTACATTGGGGTTGTCACCAACGGTTTACAATATCGAATAACTCTATATCTTCGTTGAAGTAGTTTTCAACAAGTTACAATTTCATCAAGCATTCTTGATAGCTCCGCTAGGGATGAAGTATCAATGGTTGTCACCACCAAATTGTCTCGCTACTTATTGACATGGTAGTTTGCAAAGGCTATTATCATCAAACCTTCTCGATGCTACACTAGGTTGATGCCAATAATTTACAATATCAGGGAGACAAATATCTTCGCTGAAGTAGTGTTCAATGGCTTACATCATCGGACCCTTCCCCGATGCTACGCTGGGTTTATGCCAACAGTTTATGCTAACGGTTTATAATATCAGATAAACCGATAACTTCCCTGAAGTAGTTTTCAACGACTTACATCATCGGACCCTTCCCCGATGCTACATTGGGTTGATGCCAACGGTTTACAATATCAGACAGACTGATATTTTCGCTGAAGTAGTTTTCAACAGCTTACATCATTCGAACCTTCCCGATGCCCTACTGAGGATTTCTTCTTGTAGGCTTTTGTTAGTCCTTGGGCAACTATGCCCCATCTCCCTGTACTTTTTATTTTTATTCATAGAATAAATATGATGTATGCAGTTTGATAGAGATGTATCTATAATGCTTTTCATTTACTGCACCTATTATATTATCATTTATCGTGATTCATACATTATATATCATAGATTTGCATTTATTTAAGTTAGAACTGACCCCTGTATGGTTTTGTGATATGGTTTTATAGATGTCTTCATCTTCCATTACCTATATTGTCCACCCACACTGATAGCCTCGACTTTAAGGTCTTGGTATGACAGTTTCCCAATATAGTCACAGGTTGCATGTTGAGATACTCTATGTTCTTCCTGTCATTCCAAATCCCTGAGGGTTTACAGAGGGCATGATATCATGTTGGATTCCTGAGAGACAAGTTTTTAGGTTTGTGGCACATGATATGACTCCGACTTTGAAGGAGTAAAAGCGTATCATCGATTTACCTTTGGATAGTCCCTATGCTAGAGTAGTTGTCGGTTAGTTGCGTCGGCAGTTTATGACCATGACAAGTCTGAGACGCAAAGTCTTATTGGACAATATAACATCTGGGCACATAGTGTTTATGGACTTCTTGATCAACTGTTTTAGGTCTTCAGATAGCTATTTAGCGTATTCAGAGGATTTTACCATTTCTGAGGATGTTTGGCGGGTTACCCAGGTGAACGCTTTCTTGATGTGTGTCGTAGCATATATTATATATGCCTTTATACATGGATCATCTAGATATTAACTTGGTTGCTGCAATCAATGCCCTGAGAGACGATCACACCATCCTTCCCATGATTTTGGCAAAGATTTTCATTTCAGCTTCACTTTGTCACACCCGCACTACTAAGTTTTTTAGAGGCAATGATGTATTGATATATGTCTGGTTTATGACGCATTTGAGACTGATTGGTACTTTTAGATGCCATAGATATTACTTTTTACATTACATAGCTATGTCTTATTCTTTTTGTCCGACTGATTACATAGATGCGGCATCTTGGTTTGTCTTTCTAGTTGTGATTGAGGAGACATTTTCCATATTGATTTACTCTGGATATTATTCCCCTTTTAGCTTTATCACACATGCCATTGGTATGGACTTTCTCCCATTGGCTGGATTGAGAGGTGTGACTACTTATCATCCTTTATCGGTTATGGGGCAGTTTGACCAGTTTCAAGAACTTTACTCTTTTGAGGGAGCTTCAGACCATAGATCATGTGTTTTGTCCTTATCTGATGACAATCTATCCCGAGTGTGGGATTTCAAGACTCATCGGGAAATAGCTAATTTTTCAAATAGTCACCCTGGTTGTTCTTTAGGGTACACTGCACGGTTAGAGACTGATATAATAGCGTCTCTTGCTGCTCATTCACCACTGAGTTCTAATTCTAATGATGAGGAGCCGATGAGGGCTCCACCCTCCCCTATAGAGTATGAGTTATTTGTCAACTTTACAACAACTTTGGTTAGCGCAACTCCTAGCTCTTCAACTGCTGCTCCCCCACTTCCCATATTGGCTTTAGAGCGAAGGGTACAACTTTTGACTTTTTAGCGGGATTAGGCTCGGGCAATGATGTTGACAACCTTATCTGGCAGGGAAGCTCCTTATTCAGTGAGGGATGAGGCCCATACTGCCACAGATGCTGCTGTTGCTGGGAGAGTTGCTCTCAAATCCTATATAGAGGACGTCGTCACTCAAACGGGTGCTTTTATGGATGATCATAGTAGTACTCTACACACTGCAGTAGCTCTTATGACTGTTCTGGAGATTGTGAGGCAAGAGCTTATAGATGCACCTCCATCTTCAGATAGGGATGCGATGCTCGATTTGTTAACCCGTTTGACTACGGGTTTATAGATTAGCTTTTATTTCCTGCATAGACTAGATTAGTCACTTTTGTCATATACAGGACACATTGTAAATATCAAACAGTAACATATATAAATGAAATATATTTTGGTTCACTTCCCTTTTGGATATGTTTTGACTTCGCTTGATGACTACCACTTTCTTTATGACTTGCTATTTTGATGTATCCTGAACTCTCCCTGATAGACTAACATTGAAGTGTCATAGGGTCTTTTAGAATAGGTCGTTGATCTTCAGGGTTTTCCTGGTGTCTGAGATTTTAGGTTTTTGATTTTGGTGTCTTGGAACTAGTCTTGACATGGTTATTTAAGCTTATAGATAGACTATTGACAGTTTCTTTTGAATGTTAGACCGCACCATAAATGGTTGCCTACGTACTCCCGTTGATGAGGAGATCTGGTCTTTCGTATTTCAGGCTTGGCCCGACGGTTTGAAAAGTGTTTATTTGGGTTTGAGTAGGTGTTTTGGGCTATTGTTTAGTTTGAATGGGTTTTTGGGTTTTTGTTTGGTTTGATCGTACCATAGATGGCTGCCTACGTACTCCCATGGATGAAGGGAGATCAGGTCTTTCGTAGTTTAGGCTTGGCTGTAAAGACCTGAATAACTTGATTTGATGATTTTTTTTAACAGAACAAGGATGTTCCGCTGTAGAGGATTCAAACATAGTATCTTTTGATAGAGTCTAAATTGATAAGTTAAGGAAATTCTTCGTCGTCCATTTCTTGTAGTTTAAGGGTTCCTCCGAATAATGCCTCCTTGAAAATAATGGGACCTTCCCAGTTTGGGTCGAATTTTCCTTTAGCGGCATCTTGATTGAGATGACCTTTTTTAGCACTAGGTCATTTTCTTTGAATTATAGAGACCAGACCTTCTTGTTGTAAGACCGAGCCATCCTTTGTTGATACAGTTGACCATGGAATATGGCTGCAACCCTTTTTTCATCTATTAGAGATAACTAGTTGTATCGCTCTTGTAACCATTGATCTTCTTCCATCTGAGCGTCCATCAACACTCTTAACGACGCCATTTCTACTTCTATGGTGAGGATAGCTTCCATGCCATAGACTAGTGAATAGGGGATGGTCCTAGTAGAAGTGTGTATTGATGTTCTGTAAGCTAACAAAGTAAAAGGCAATAAGTCTGGCCATCCTTTGTGATTAACAACCATCTTTTGCATGATCTTTTTGATGTTTTTGTTGGCCGCTTCGACATCGTCGTTCATCTTGGGACGATAGATGACAAAATTAAGATGTTTGATGTGGAATTGGCTTCATAATTCTTTCATCATTTGGTTGTTCAGATTCTTGGCATTGTCTGATACGATCACCTCTGATTGTCCATATCGATAGATTACATTATTTCTAATGAAACTGAAGATGACCTCTTTTGTAACTTTGGGAAAAAAGGCTTCTTCCACCCATTGGTGAAGTAATTGATCATAGCGAAGATAAACCTATGACCATTGCTAGCTTTAGGTTCTATTGGCCCGATCACGTCCATTCCCCATATAGCAAAGGGCAATAGCGAACTCATACAATGTAGTTCATTTGGAGGTGCACGGACAACATTTCCATAGACTTAACATTGATAACATCTCTTGACATGATCATCACAGTCAGCTTTGAGAGAAATCCAATAATGCCCTGTTCTTAGTATCTTTTTGGCAAGTAAGGAACCACTCATGTGTAGCCCACATACTCCATCATGCACTTCATCTACAAGCGTCTATACATGATTTTTGTCCAGACACCTTAGGTGTGACGCCCCCAAAACAGGTATACATCACCCATCTTGAGTCGCCAGATATATGGTACATAAATCCAAATACAACTTAATTATACAAATACCATGTAACATAATGACAAAAACATAGCTGAGAGTTTTAATAAGAATATTATCATCTAGACAATATCCACACTCAATGGAGTCCTCATTACATTTATTGTCACACTATTTTATAGAATAGTGAGGGCTACTAAAACAACCATCTGGACTATCAATCCGTTCCCCGACTCGTCCCAGCTATATTCTCATTTTCTGAAAAGAACAGTGAAAGAAAGGGTGAGCTCAACTAGCCCAATAAGAAATATTATGACTAAGATAATGCAGAATAAATTATCCTTAGCCTTCAACAATATAACAACTGATAGAATACAATAGACAACAAGTTTTAGATCAACAACTGCAGTGGAATAAGCAATCCATTAGAAGAGTCAAGTAGAGCATAAAATCTACTATCTTGTATGATTTAAAAAGTTTATCATCAACTTTATCGCTGAGACTCAGCTTAATAAATAAAATCGAATCATCCTTGCATCACGACCAAGGATATTCATGTAATCATCAATGGTCATGATTATACCGAATAATCCCTGGTCATAATCATACCAACAACTGTCCATCAATGCACTACGGGCCAATGAGGACTTTTACCACATCATTCATCATATTAAGGTCATGATTATACCGAATAATCCTTGGTCATAATCATACCAAGTCCATCTATGCACGTAAGCCAAAGATGACTTTAATCACAATATAAGCATGAGGATGATGACAATGACATAATAATTCAATAAAACAAGTTCAAGGATAAATTTTAAAGATTTATAATCTAATTTATACAGAAATCAATAGCGTCCAAATTTTCAACATGATACTGCTTTGTGGAGTAAAATTCAAGAATGCTCAGAAGAATATTTCCATGAAAAGATACTAGATGAAGCACAAATATCCAGGATATTCTACTAATTTCATGGAGTATAGAAGCCAAAACTTTAACCAGCTGAGTATAATAGAATATATGAAACTACAAATGGATTTTCGTCCGCCATGCGGTAATCCACGTAGACAGATCATTTTCACAATTTAATAAGGAATGAATACGAAGGATCATTCACCATGCATGCGGTAATCCACATAGACAGGTTATTCCAACAAAATAATAAAGAATGGAATAACAGAAGAATTCACCATGCATGCGATAGTCGCACAGACAAAGTTATTCCAAATGTAATAATAAAAATGGAATAATAGAAGAATTCACGTGCATGCGATAATCGCACGTATATATTATTATTCAAGTAGTAATAATAAAGAATGGAATAATGTAAGAATTCACCGTATGCATGACATGCATCATTACGCATGCAAAAGTTATTCCAATGTAATAATAAATAATAGAATAATGTAAGAATTCACTGTGCACGCGATAGATCAAGATGCAAAAGTTATTCCAATGTAATAATAAAGAATGGAATAATGTAAGAATTTCACCATCTATGAGGTAGTTCAGATAGACAAAGTTATTCCAACATAATAATAAAGAATGGAATAACAACCCTTACTTAGTATTGAAAGAAAATAACTCTCTTCATGAATACGTAAGAAATAATACCCTTACCTTAGAAGAAGACGAATATCGGAATAGTGAGGTAGCAGACTTCTCTTCTTCTTTCTCTCTATAATTTCTCTCTATAATAATTGTTCTATAGCTTTAGTGAATTGGTGAGAAATGAAGGAATAATGAGCTTCTATTTATAAGAAAATATAGTTTCAATAATTGCACGTTTTGGGGATCAAAATATTATAGTATAATACCTTCCTCTTTTTTTTCATTTTTAATTTAGTCCTGCAAGTATTATCAAACTTGCACCACCTCCTCTAATAGTAAATCATGTGAATCATAGTAAATCATGTGACTCAATAATTCTAAACATGTGAAAAAATTAATTATAGTATAGTACCTTCATCTATACCTCCATTTTTAATTTAGTCATGCAAGTATTATCAATCTTGCACCAACTCCCCTAATAGTAAATCATGTGAATCAATAGTACACACATATAAACACATAGTTATAAGCATGTGAATTAATAATAATTAATTGCTCATTTAACCGATGAATTACCCGATTTGTCAATATAACCTCCAGACATCAATTATTATCGAAATAAATGTCAATTTCCACTAACACTAATAATTCCCACCCAATAGAACTATTAATTTCATCTTTAATCAACACGAACTTATTCATCATTAATATTATAACTCACAATATTTAACAACCTGTGTCGCTCCTGTGAAAGAGGGGTTTTCGATAAGGATTTCTCCTTATTGGCCGCAATTAAGTGACCAAACCTCTCCTCGATGTAACTTTTAGACATTGTCAATATTGCAAATAATAATATGAATAACTTTGTCGCCTCAATTATTGATTTAATAATATAACATATTATATAGATGATACTGTGACAATAATTGAATCAATAATATGAGAGATATGATGCAGCAATTACTATAGCAATAATTGAGTATAACAGAGTGACTTCTTACGGAAGAATCAATAATCAATACTGTGTGCTACTATGCAACCACGCGTAGTACTGTACTTTTACTACCGGGTAGTTCAACAGTTTTAACGGTAACACTTTCGCGTAGTTATTTTTTATAAATGATAATTTCATGCTGCTTTTTAACTACGATAATACTTCCGTTATTGGGATTCACTAATGATTGTGCCGTCGCATTTAATATTCCCCGACAAAAAGGATATTCCCCGACCAAACGAATATTTTATAACAACTTGCATACTTTGAAAAATTTATAAATATTACCCACAACTATAACATTATATCAAATCCACACCATAATATTCAAAAAAATATTTTGAGAAATTTAAATCTTTATTCATAAAATTTGGGGTCTCACAATCTCCCCTCCTTATGAAATTTTGCCCTCAAAATTTACGTACGTACCTGGTATTCCAAAGAGATGAGGATACCTTGACTTCATTTCAGATTCTAACTCTTGAGGTATAACCTTTGAGTGTTGAATACGATCCTTCTTATCCAAGAATTTAACACATATCTCCTCATACGTTAAATCTTCTACTATCTCGTTTAGTTCTAATTTAATAATGTGGTTTGGGTCATCCACATATTTACGTAACATCGATACGTGAAAAATGTTATGAACACACAACATACTTGGCGGTAAAATAAGTCTATAGGCCACAGTTCCTACTCTATCGAGGATTTCAAATGGGCCAATAAAATCGAGGGTTAAGATTTCCTCTCTTCGTCGACTCTTGCTTCTAGAATAACGCCCTCTTTAACCTTTTTCCTCGTATTTATCAGCTCTGGGTCTGTAGCTTTAGCGGCATTTAATTTTATCGATTAAAGTCAATTCTACTCATATATTCGTTATCTTCACGCGGGTCCCTAGAGTCTTTAACTCTATCTTCATCATTTGTAAGTTATACGAAATGGGTTTTTGTGTTAACAACATCGCACTCAGAACGATACGATCTTCTTACTCAACGCGTCAGCTACCACGTTCGCTCTTCCACGATGATATTGAATGGTACGATCGTAATCTTCAACAGCTCGAGCCAACGTCTTTGGCGCATGTTACGTTTATTTTAGTTGAAGAAATATTTGAGGGTTTTAGAAATGGGTTTTGTACCGGGGTCAATACAAAATTCGATTTCACGCTCTAAGGGTAGGCTAAGAAGTCCTTCAGGAATACTTCAGGAAATTTATTAATAATAAAAATATCATTCAAAACTGTGGCTCTCATCCAAGACTTGGATAACACATGTAATGAAGGTTTCTCCTAACGGAGTTTCAACTGATAAGTCAAAGTCTAATTTCTCTGGAGTGAAATTTAAACGTTGAGCACAAGCAAGAGAGATAAAATAATTGGTAGAACCGGTATCCAATAAGGTATAGACTTCGCAAGAATTTATAATTAACTAACTCGTGCTAACTTCGTTCGGGTTACTCATTTTTTGAGAAGTCGCGAAAAACGCTCTTCCTGAAACCACCGACTTTGTTTTGTCCGTATTAGCCTTTGGTGCCACCGTCCCAGCTGGACTTGACTTCACTATACGACAAAATCGAGCTAAATGACCTTCTCTTCTTGAAATTTCAACTTCTATTATCTTGGCCATGATTACCACCGAAGTGGTTACCATTCTTGGCATGATAATTTCCCCCAAGATGGTTATCATTTTTTCGATGGTCGTTGCCACCGGTATGATTATTATCGTGTTGTTGGTCGTTACCTTTTGGTTGAGCTGGCTCAACGGTCTCATGTGTTTCATTGCTTATCTCAATATTTTCAGATGCCATTTTCAAATACTGCCACAAAATAAGGGTTAATTGACATGTCACGTATTATCCCTATACTCTAACCGACCAATTAAATACCAAATAAACTTAGGAAGGTTATACTAGCAAAGGAATTCCCCGTCTCTCCCCTCCTAGTTCTTGTTTCACATCTCAGCCAGGGATTATATCCCTAAGCTTTGATACCAACTATGACATCCCCAAAACAGGTATACATTACCCATCTTGAGTCGCCAGATATATGGTACATAAATCCAAATACAACTTAATTATACAACAGTCGTGTAACATACGACAAAACATAGCTGAGAGTTTTAATAAGAATATTGTCATCTAGACAATATACACACTCAATGGAGTCATCATTACATTTATTGTCACACTATTTCACAGAATAGTGAGGGCTACTAAAACAACCATCTGGACTGTCAACCCGTTCCCCGACTCGTCCCAGCTATATTCTCATTTTCTGAAGAGAACAGTGAAAGAAAGGGTGAGCTCAACTAGCCCAGTAAGAAATATTATGACTAAGATAATGCAGAATAAATTATCCTTAGCCTTCAACAGTATAACAACTGATAGAATACAATAGACAACAAGTTTTAGATCAACAACTACATCGGAATAAGTAATCCATTAAAAGAGTCAAGTAGAGCATAAAATTTACTATCTTCTATGATTTAAAAAAATTTTCATCAACTTTATCGCTGAGACTCAGCTTAATAAATAAAATCGAATCATCCCTGCATCACGGCCAAGGATATTCATGTAATCATCAATTGTCATGATTTTACCGAATAATCCCTGGTCATAATCATACCAACAACTCTCCATCATTGCACTACGGGCCAATGAGGACTTTTACCACATCATTCGTCATATTAAGGTCATGATTATACCGAATAATCCTTGGTCATAATCATACCAAGTCCATCTATGCACGTAAGCCAAAGATGACTTTAATCACAATATAAGCATGAGGATGATGACAATGACATGATAATTCAATAAAACAAGTTCAAGGATAAATTTTAAAGATTTATAATCTAATTTATCCAGAAATTAATAGCGTCCAAATTGTCAACATGATACTGCTTTGTGGAGTAAAATTCAAGAATGCTCAGAAGAATATTTCCATGAAAAGATACTAGATGAAGCACAAATATCCAGGATATTCTACTAATTTCATGGAGTATAGAAGCCAAAACTTTAACCAAATTGAGTATAATAGAATATATGAAATCGCAAATGGATTTTCGTCATACATGCGGTAATCCACGTGAGATGAGATCATTTCCATAATTTAATAAGGAATGAATACGAATGATCATTCACCATGCATGTGGTAATCCACATAGACAGGTTATTCCAACAGAATAATAAAGAATGGAATAATAGAAGAATTTACCATGCATGTGGTAATCCACGTAGACAGGTTATTCCAACAGAATAATAAAGAATGGAATAAAAACCCTTACGAGTATTGAAAGAAAATAAATCTCTTCATGAATACGAAAGAAATAATACTCCTTACCTTAGAAGAAGACTGGATACTGGAATAGTGAGGTAACAGACTTCTCTTCTTCTTTCTCTCTATAATAATTGCTCTATAGCTTTAGTGAATTGGTGAGAAATGAAGGAAGAATGAGCTTCTATTTATACGAAAATATAGTTTCAATAATTGCTCGTTTTGGGGCTCGAAATATTACAGTATAATACCTTCCTCTTTTTCTTCATTTTTGATTTAGTCTTACAAGTATTATCAAACTTTCACCACCTCCCCTAATAGTAAATCATGTGACTCAATAGTTCTAAACATGTGAAAAAAATTAATTATAGTATAGTAACTTCATCTATACTTCCATTTTTAATTTAGTCGTGCAAGTATTATCAATCTTGCACCAACTCCCTAAAAGTAAATCATGTGAATCAATAGTACGTACACACATGTGAACACACAGTTATAAACATGTGAATTAATAGCAATTAATTGCTCATTTATCCGATGAATTACCCAATTGGTCAATATAACCTCCAGACATCAATTATTATCGAAATAAATGTCGATTTCCACTAACACTAATAATTCCCACATAATGGAACTATTAATTTCATCTTTAATTAACACGAACTTATTCATCATTAATATTATAACTCACAATATTTAACAACCAGGTCGTTCCCAGGAAAGAGGGGGTTTTTTGATAAGGATTTCTCCTTATTGGCGCGCAATTAGGTGACCAAACCTCTCCTTGACAGAACTTCTAGACATTGTCAATATTGCAAAAAATATTATGAATAACTTTGCCATCTCAATTATTGATTTAATAATATAACATATTATATAGATGATATTGTGACAATAATTGAATCAATAATATGAGATATATGATGCAACAATTACTGTAGCAATAATTGAGTATAACTGAGTGACTTCTTACGTAAGAATCAATAATCAATACCGTGTGCTACTATGCAACCCCGCGTATTATTGTACTTTTACTACCGGGTTGTTCAACAGTTTTAACGGTAACACTTTCACCGTTATTTTTATAAAATGATAATTCTGTCGTTTTCTAACTACGACAATACTTCCGTTATGGGATTCACCAATGATTGTGCCGTCGTACAAATATTCCCCGACAAAAAGGATAATCCCCGACCAAACGAATATTTTATAACAACTTGCATACTTTGAAAATTTTATAAATATTACCCACAACTATAACATTATATCAAATCCACACCATAATATTAAAAAAAATATTTTGAGAAATTTAAATCTTTATTCATAAAATTTGGGGTCTCACATTTGGAGTCCCCTTCGTACATTTCTTTTATAGAGTTCATTTCCACTTAGATAGAATTTTATGGCCATTTTATAGATCTGATTTCTTTCAGCTTGACTTACCCCATTGGGTGAATATCCATCCCATAGATACTCTTTGATATCCTGGTACCAGGGGTGTTTGATGGGAGGCAGTTCATCTGATACTTCTCCAATGTAATTTCCATAGGTTGATGTCATCTAGTTTTTGAATTTGATATCCATAATTTCCCTCCTCGAGGAAATACTAATCAAGAAAGCCAGAGTTGCTAATGCATCTGTGAAATCATTTCGATTCCAAGGAATGTGGATGAAGGCTATATCTTCAAATTCCATAGCCATCTTGATAACCTGCCTATGATAAGGCAGCAAGTGTAACTCTTTGGTGTTATATGCCCCAATAATTTGCTTGATGACCAATTCAAAATCCCCAAAGACCACTAACAATTTGATACCCATTGGTCGGGCCAAATTTAATCCCATTATACAGTCTTTATACTCGGTTGTGTTGTTGGTGTTGACAAATTATAGCTTGGTGGCCATGGGATATTGTTCCCCAGTAATAGATACAAGGACTGCCCCTGCTCCTGGACCTTCCATGTTTATAGCCCCATTGAAGTATAGTTTCCACAATTGGCTTGCATCCTCTCGATGGTTCTACTGAATTGTCATTGTCCCATCATCCGGGAAATAAGTTTCCAATGGTTCGAAGTTTCCTGATGGTGATTCGGCCAATTGATCTGCAATTCCTTGACCTTTGGTGGACTTTTGATTCACGTAGATGATGTCAAATTGTTGGAGGATTAATTTCTACCTTGACAATCGACAATTCAACATGGACTTACTTAAGATGTATTTGAAAGGATCTATGTGGGATATGAGATAAGTGGTGTGCCCATAGAGGTATTGTTGTAACCTCATGGCGGCCCATTCTAATGCATAGTAGGTCTTTTCAATCAAAATGTACCTTTGTTCACAGCTGCTGAACCTTTTGCGGAGGTAATAGATTGCTCTTTCTTTGCCTCTATCGTCTTTCTGCCCTAGCATGCAACCCATGGCATTGGAATTGACTGATATGTATATGAACAGGGGAACCTTGTCCCTTGGAGGCACCAAAATAGGAGCTTCAATCAACTATTTCTTGATGGTAATGAAGGATTTTTGAAATTCCTCATTCCATTTCCCAGAGGAATTTTTCCTTAATAGCTTGAAAATGGGCTCACAAGTTGCTGTGAGTTAAGAGATGAATCTGCTTTTGAAATTAATTTTGCCCAAGAATCCCTGTATCTCCTTCTCTGTCTGAGGTACAGGCATCTCTATGAAGGCTTTAATCTTGGTTAAATGTAGTTTAATACCTCTGTGGCTTACTAGAAATCCCAATAATTTGCTGGACTTGACACCGAAAGCACACTTGGTAGGGTTCAGCTTCAAGTCATATTTGTAGAACCGGTTGAATAGCTTTTTGAGATGGTCGGTGTGGTCATCTTCCTTTTTGGATTTGACGATGATATCATCCACATAAACCTCTATCTCCTTATGCATCATATCATGAAACAGGGCCATCATGGCTCTCTAATATGTGGCACCGATGTTAGTACGACCAAAAGCCAACCTTCGATAGCAGAAAGTTCCCTAGGGGTGATAAAGGCAGTTTTCTGTGTATCCTCCTCAACAACCATGATTTGATGGTATTCGGCAAAAGAGTCAACAAATGAGTACATACCGAATTATGCTGTATTGTCTATCAGAATGTGGACGAAAGGTACTAAGAAGTCATCTTTGAGACTAGCCTTATTCAGGCCCTTGTAATCCACACATACGCGTACCTTCCCTCTAAGTTTAGGCACGGGAACCACATTGGACATCCATTCAGGGTAAGTTGATACCATGATAATGCTTGCTTTGAATTACTTGATAATTTTTTCTTTAACTTTCAGACTCTACTCAGGCTTTAGTCTTCTTAATTTTTGTGGACAATCGATGAATGACTATATCAGTGGACAATCTGATCATATCATCATGCGACCATGCGAACACATCCTTGAACTGGGTTACGAGTCTAATCATATCTTTCTTTTCGCTTGGGTTCAAGTCATTCCCTATTTGGATCTCTTTGGGATTCTTTGAGGTTCCAATATTGACAGTGGTGGTTCATTCGAGGTTTGGTTTGTGTTTATCTTTTTCCCATCGTTTGAACACCTCTGGTACCTTATAGTCATCTATCTCCTCTTTCTCAATCCTCATCAGGTCAAAGTCCAATTCTACATCAAAGTCGTAGTAACTGTTGAGATTTAGCGATTCATGAGCAAGGCTAAACAAATCCAACTTTGGAATCCTAAAAATAAAATGCTTTTACATTAATATATGCAATTGTTTGTAAATAATCTTAATGCAGTGGGACGTCACCCAAGTCGCGTGCTCCGGTGGAACGTTATTGTTGCCGTGTGTTGGTGTTGTTAGATCCGTATTCCGGTCATAAAGCGTTGACAGACGTGCTAGAAAGAGGTTAGTTTTATAGATTATGTGAGAAGAAAGAGATTAATCTTATAGATTATTTAAGAAGAAAGAGATTAATCTTATAGATTATTTGAGAAGAAAGATATTAATCTTATAGATTATCTGAAAAGAAAAGGATTAATCTTATAGATTATATGAAAGTCTAATGCTTCGATCATTAGGAATTGGTCCTAGAACTAACAGTACTAAGAAGAGCACTTAAAGAATTGGTCTCTTCCTAAAGTAAAACCTAGTCAGGTTTATGAGATTGGAACTATTTATCTCCAATCCAAAATAATTATTAAAATAGTTGAGAGAACAATCCCAATCTCTCAAATGTATGAAAGCATACATCTCCTTAATAAGGATATAAAACAATATAAAGAAGATTATAACTTCATACACCTAGGATGTGTTTTCATTAGCATAAAGCCACTAACTCGTAAAGGGTTAGATACTTTCTTAATGATAGAACTCTGTGATAATCCTCACAACAGATTTCATGATTCCTTAATAGGATTAATTCAAACCAGTCTGTGCAATGCCCCAGTCTATTTTAATTGTTACCCATATTTTGAAGTCTCTTTAACAGACAAACATCTTCTAGATGTCTTGACACTTCAAATTGAAAATAAGGGATATGATATGAAATTAGGCGTAGAAAATATTGCCTTAATTTATAGTTTGTTTTAAAACCCTTAACACTTTAGCCCCTAAAGCAAAAGGATTTGATATTAAGGGAAAAACAACTCTTTTGAAACAAATGTTTTTAAATCTTTCTTAAGTATTCCCAAGACCCTAACATAGCATGAATTAACAATCCCAAAACAATGGACTCTTCATAGAGCCGCTCTACCTGAACCGGAAGAAAATATGAACAAATAATTGAAACTCCTGATGGAAATGTTGAAATCTACTTCAGTCGGTCTAATAGAATGGCTAGATTTTATGTTATTAATTTTGAGAAGAATGATAGTAAGACTCCTACTACTACATCAACATCTATTCCTTCTAGCAGAGCGTCTACTTCATTCATTCCTTCTTATACTCCTAATAGGAACGATCAATTTCAAACAAATCTCAATATTGACACTAATAGTGTCATGGGAACATTCGAATCGCCCAGCCAAATCCCTCATGGAATTTACAAATCAAAATAGGTTAGGACTCAATCTCGTACTCCTTCTGAGCTTGAATTTTCTATTAATATAATAGAAGTTGTTAATAACAACAAACCCAAATTTGTAATAGATAGAAAAGCTATCAACGATGAATTCCAAGATGAGAAAAATAAAATTTTCAAAAATTGGTATTTCAAATATTATTCCAAAAAGGATTTAACAACTTTCAAAGAAGAATATTATAATTATATGGAAACAAATAAAGTTAATATTCCTTTCTATGATTGGTTCTTCCTTTTTCATGATCTTAAAGATAAAGAAATAGCAATGATTGAAAATTTTTACAAACCGTGGGAAACAATTGAAGGAAAAAATGTTCTATCCATTCATGCTCCCACAAAAGTTCCTATTATTCTAACCCATAATTATACCAATACATGTCTTCAAACAATTGCGAAATAATTAACTCACATTGAAGACAAGATTGAATTAAATAAAGATTCATCAAAAATTGATCCTGTTAATATTAAACCAACAATATAAAATAAATTCAACCTCTCTAACAAAAGAGAAGATGAATTTATGAAGAAATTGGTTGATCAATTATCTGAATTAAAGATAAAAGATAATCCTTCTATTTCAAAACAGTTAACTATTATCAATAAAGAAGAAGAAGAAGATTCAAATGACGAATACAATCATTTAAATAAATTAAATGATAATTTCACAAAACTTGGATTACCTGATAACATATTTCAGGAAAATACTCTTGATCTTAATAAGATCATTTTTAACAAATCGTCAAAGAATAGACTTCCATATGGAAGATATTATTACCTAAGACCCACTCCCATGGATATCTTGTTTGAAGAAAACTTCATAAACACTGAAAGGTCATATTATAGTTGTCGACGTCGGGATTTTTTGATGTCCCTTTTCGTTACTTGTTCTTTGGTGTTCTTATGTTAATGTGAGATTTCTTTGAAAAAATAAGTGAAAAAGGTCTGACATGTATAATGTCGACTTCTTGACTTTAAGAGTCGCTAGTTGGTGTATTTAACTGGTTGCACCAACGTAACTAAAAAGGTTTGCACATTGACCCATTGATGTGACACTGCTAAACGGGTCTGTGAAACCGAGATTCATTTGAGTTCGGGGGCTTGATTATGCGGAGGGAAGATGTTAGGCACCCCCCCGACATCCATGTTGCCACGGTGACCGTCACTTTTTAAGAAACTATTGTGTGAATGTGTGTGTGTGTGTGTGTGTGTTGATCATGTGTAATTATTTGAAAGTAGTGCGAGGCCTCGTTCGCACATATATACAAAGGGTTTGAATTTATAGAAAAATTCAGTTTTAAGCAAGATATAGCAATGAAGTTTTGTAAAAAGAGGTTTTGTGATGATTAGATTGTTTGAGTTGTGATTCTAGGGACATAATCCTTGTATGGAGGGAAGGATGTAACAATCCAAGATTTTATTTATAATTTAAAATATTTATTAAATTAAATAAATATTTTATTGATGAAGTTGTTGTTTTATAATCTAAAATATTTCTTAAATTGAATAAGTATTCTATTTATGTGGTTGTTATTAGTGGAGATGTGTGAATTAAATTTATTAGATAATATTCTAAATTAAATTAATTTATAATTTAGAGAATTGTAGCATAACATGAGATGTTATATTGTTATTTTGATATGTTATATTATTGTTTTGATTTAATAATTTAAGATGGTATGTTAAATTATTAAATAAAATTATAATAAAATTATAATTTTATAATATTTATTTAAGTGGAGTATTTATTTAAAATATAGTATGTACAATTATTTTATTTGATTAATGTTGGATATGAAAATCCAAATAAGGCATATGTCGCTATAAATTATAAACTAAATTGTTTATTAAAATAAAGTAAAAGAGTTTAATTTAGTTTTTCCCAAACAAGGCTTAAATATATTAAGACTTTATTTTTAAAGACTTTTTGCCAAACAAAGCCTTATGGCTTTTGGATTTCATAATATTTGAATTATAATAATATAAATAAAATAAATTAAAATAATAAATATAATATATTTATAATCTATACGTTATATGTTATAACTGATTAGGCTTATTATGCCCATATCAGTTTTCTTTTATTATTACGCATACATGGTTATCAGTTTTGGGGGATTATACGCATTCTAGTTTTGCTAAGCCTAAGAATTTCAGAGAAAAGCTAAGAGAGAATTGAGAGAGAGAGAGGGAAAGCAAGTGATTTCAAAGTGATTATCAGTTGATTAGCAAGGATTGTTTACGCATAAGAAGCTATTTCTCTATAATTTTTATATCTTATTAATATATGTATATATGAGTTTTACGGCATATAACTTCAAGTTCTGTGAATTCATCTTTTTGGAATTGTTGATATACAATTGATTACTTGTTATTGTATATGTTTGTGATGATTAGAACTAGTGTTTAGATAATAATTTTTATGCTAACTACATTTAAAAGAAAGAAGTAATTACAGTATATGTATTTTACATATGGCTTGTGAAAAGTACCAATTTTAGTGGCCAATTTGTATGTTAATCTGTGAATTGAGGCTTAATTATGCTAGTTCGTTAAGAAATGAAGAAAACGTAGTTTGAACGAAGTGATTTGGTGAAGAATTGAAATCACAGTGATGATTTTTGTAAAAGATGTCAAAAATGGTGTTTTTGTTTGAAAACATGGAATTTGAGGAATTAAGTTAGTAAAAGTTGTTGTTAAATTGTTCTATATTGTTATATATGTGACGAAACATGTTTGTAATAGTTTTATATCATTTGTTTATGTTAATTTCATTGTTTGGTGGGTGAAATTCGTGTTAGTTGGGCTAAAGCTCTGCTCATTGTTCGTTGTTTTGCCTCTGTCATATGCACCCCGTGTAATTGCTACTTGGATCTAGGCTTATATGTGGCATTAATTGCGCCATCTAATCGATCCGAGGTAGTGACTTGCCGCCATCGTGTAGACACAGGATAATGACACTATAACTTGGTCTAATGACGTGTTAACTTAATAAACATGGAATATGGAGGTTAAAACAGAACCATGTTATGTCATTGGTAATTTCAAAGTTGTAAAAGGTTTTATAAGTTAGAAATGTGATATGTTAGGACTTAGTGTACAAATTGAAGAGTGACTAAGTCTTGTGATGTTAGCACTTGTGGTTTCGGAAATGAACATTAAGATATGGAAGGTGATTAATATAAAACCAATGAGTCTTGGGAAGACTTAATCACTTGATTGAATTTCAAGTTCGATTAAGGAGATATGTAGTATTGATTAATAAGAGTTGAAAATGTGATTTGGATGCTAGAAGTCTAATGTATGTGTTACTGAGTTTTCAGATTCGGCTTATGTGGTTTATTTATATGGTTAGACCTTAAACTAAAGGTTATAACGTAACTAAGATGATAAGTGAATCTATGAGGTTAATGTATGTAGCTAATTGATGTGATAATCCTAATGGTATGTGTAGGACATTAGAGTACGTGAGTTGTAATTGTATAGCTTATGCAAGAGGCAAGTTCCCTAACCTAACCTAATGGTCTGTAATTTTATTTAAAGAAGTGTGTTTATTCAGCTACTAATAAATGTTGTTTGATCTTCGTTCTTCAATATCATTGTACTATCTTACATTATTATACCGAACTCTAAGTTGTTTAGCGATTCTTTACCAATTCAACTAATCTTTAGTTAATGAATATTCTAAACTCTAAATTACCCTTGAGGTCAACCCTAACCAAACTTCCTTTGGTTTGTTTATGTACTCACACACCTTTGAAAGCATGTTGTCGATGATAACATTTGTTCAACTTAGAAATTGTTAACACTCTAGCTCTTATTGATTCATCGATATACCTTGTTCATGAGGACATTATAATCAAACTCTTGAATAGTTATTGATTACTATCTGATTCAACCAGTATTTGGTTGATGAGCGTTCTAAAAGTCTAGACTTCCTTTGAAGTTAATTCCCAACCAAACTTCCTTTGGTTCGGAACCTGTTAATCTAAGCTGAGATGAACAACCCTATATCAGGGGATTATTTTAAAGATACACAATAACGTTAAAATGTTTGCGCAATACATAGTACAAAGGGCTGATCACTTGGAGTACAGAATGATGGTCCATATAGTCGTTTAGACTGTTAAAGGTTACAGTAGAAACACCTGTAAACCTAGGACATAGATGATGATTATAGTCTTTTAGACTGTTAAAGGTTAAAGTAGAAATACTTGAAAACCTAGAATAGAGTTCGTGATCTTGTGACCCTCAGTGTATTCTTTGATGTTGATGTCTATTGTTAACTTAAACGTTTATTATTCCTTTGAACTCATAGCTGTTGAATTAAAGTTTATTGTTCCGGTAAGAATATTTTACCATTGAAAAATCAATTAATTGTCATTCATAAAATTATTATTGTATATTATCCTTCTTGTTTAATTATATCATTTGTTTATGGGTAGTTAGTTATGATTTAATTGGACAGTGAACACCAAATTTGTGGGATTGAGATGCCCGGATTTGGGGGTGTCATAGGTTTTTCAAACCCTGTGCTTAATAAGAATTGAGACCTTTTCATACTTCCATTTTATTGTTAAAATGTTCGGCTTGTTTGCTTTTATTTTCGACATGCGAAGCATCTTTGAGAAAATAATATACAGCAGTGCCGAACTCCTCATGGGCATGGCAGCCATCCAAAGAAATTTAGACACTGTAAATAATGTACAAGCTACTTACAGCTAAAAAATGTCCATCATGGGAACCGAATCTAGATTCAGTAGACTGAATCTGTGATCACATGATTCCTAGGCTCACATGATACTGCAGTTTGTATGGAAAGCAGTAAGCAGTTATATATATAAAAGCTGTAAATATATATATACAGACATGATCAACCACCACAAAGCAACTCCATGGGGGATCAGAAATGTAAATATATAAAAGCGATAAAATATATATATATGGACATGATCAACCACCAGGAAGTAAACTCTAGGTGGGACAAAATGTAAATAAAGCTGTAAAAGCAATCAACTGCCACGACGTAAACTCCAAGCAGGATGAAATGTAAATAAAGCTGTGAAAGGCCATGGAGTAAACTCCAGGCCTGACAGAAATGTAAGTATATATATATATATGTGTACATATATATATAAAAGCAGTAAACGCACCGGATATAAATCCAGGCTCATCGGATATGTCAGACAACAATTATATATATATATATATATATATATATATATATATAAGTATATATATATATATATATAAGCAGGTAAATGCTTCGAATATAAAATTCAGGCTCATCAGATATGTTTGACAACAGTTATATATATATATATATATATATATATATATATATACACACAACTAAATGCTCCAGACATAAGTCTAGGCTCAATCGACGTATAACTCGACAATGTTAGTCCATATATAAAATAGATACATATATAAGTATATATATATATAGACAAAAATGAAAACCATGGATCGAAGTTCAGGCATATGTACACAACACGACTCTCAATGTGTATAATAGTGTGTGCAAATATAAAGAAAAAGGCTTTATAGAATGTAAGAAGGCTTACAGTGGGCTGCCAATGTAGACTTCTATGACTCTATATGGATAAGCACTCAGCTCCCGCCGAATAAATATATAGCTATATGTGAGCTAACAGATGTTTAGAATGAGGAAACACTCAATATAGGTGTGTACAGAACAAATTGGATAGAGCTTCCTCACCTTTCTCTCTTTTTCTTTCTCTCAAAATGGCTGGACCAAGGTCTATATTTATAGACTGATGGCCTCAGGTGTACGTGCGGCAGCCGCAGGTGTACCTACGGCAGCCGCAGTTGCACCTACGGCTGGTCTAGGTGTCCCCGGGCTTCGCTGGTCCTGTCGTCTCAAAGTACGTGCACTCGTACATTGTAATGTCTGCTCAAACTTGCAGAACTTCAATCCGAGCATCCGAATGGGATATATGTGACCTTCTTTGGATCGTTTGTGTCGAGAGTTACGCAATGACATGGATTAGAGGTTGTACGAAGTCAGGAAGAGGGGACCATGCCCATAGTCTTCAAGCTTTAAATTATATCCGGTGTGTTGCCATGCATAATAGTCACTCGGGATTGTAACTCCTCGGTTCTTATGGGACATCATTGTAGGTATGTATGTATGAAGTGTCGAGACGACGCGCAGGTGTTGAAGTAGCAAGATGACGTTTGACTCTTCACCGGGGTTATCGCCGGTTTGAGTTGAAAGTAGACGTTGCTCAGGGTTACATCTGAGATTGGACTACTTGTTTGTATGCCGCAATATCATCTTGTGAAGGTGCCTGTCTGCCCGGTGTTAGCTTCGGGTCTGAGGTATGAGTGCCTCAGCAGGAGGTCTATGATTGAAGCTGGTAGCATGCATTTGAAACAAGCACTTCCGGAGTTATCGCCGGAAATGCGATAACATTACTTGGGGTTATCGCCAAGGAAGAAACTCGGGGTTATCTCCGAGGTTGGAAATGATCCTTTCGGTGTGTGTTCCGGAGTTGGAAATGATGTTCCTGGTGTGTGTCCCGGTTTTGAGATTGATCTCGGTAATGCTTAGGAATGGATGAGAAATTTGTCTTCGGTGTTATCTCCGAAAGACGAATCTGCCCTCCTGTAATGTAAGTAACAGGCATGCAAAAAATTTTGAGTGTCTACAGATGCCCCTCTTAATCTTATTCATGCAATGCAAGGCATGGATAGGATAAATAATCCTAAACACTTGAAATGCAAGCAAGATAAACATGATGATATGTGCAGCAACATGATGCAAATGTATGATTCAAAATGGCAATGATTGTCGGTTCCCTGGTAATCCTGCCGGGATGACAATCAGTGATGGCTTGGACATGCGATTCAAGTCTTCAGGGATGTTGACGTTGGGGCTATCACAAAAGTCTCGAATCCTGGACACTGGTTTATATTCCATAGAGGTACCTCTTGTGTACAAGAGATCTGTGGGGATAAAGCTTTGTCTATTTGAGGATGTGTATAACATATTCCCTCATCCTATCGGAGTTACTACCTACAGTCGGTTGTTGTCAGGGTTGCCTGACCTTCATTGATGTGTGTATCACCGGATATATCCCTATTGGGTGCATTATCAAGGTTGCTTGACCTTCATTGATGTATGTGTCAATGGTTTCATTGCATTGTAACCCTCGCCGGGGATACCTGTATAAGTTGCTTCGATGGGTTTACTTGCCATCGGCTGACATGATGTCAAGGCTGCTTGACCTTCATTGATGTGTGTATCAATAGTTGAGAATGCCCTGTAACCCCCGCCGGGGATACGTGGATGCTTGAAAGATTTGTGCTGTGACCCCCACCAGGGATACTTTATCAGTTCGTAACTTTGGCATTGTAACCCCCGTCGGGGATACTTTAGCATTTCATGGCTTCAAAGCATTGTAACCCCCGCAGGGGATGTTTAGGCTTGTGACCCTGCAAGGACGGCATCAGACCTTTGTGGGGTATGCCGAGTATGATTTGTGAAAGCTGAGCTTATCAGTATAGTATACCCTGCATTCAGGCAAATATTGGTGAGACGACGAGAGTTTAATTCTGACCCGTACAAAACCAGGATTCCAGGCTATTCCGCTCAATCGCGTAGCATTTTTATTCCTGATTTGGCCTTTTCAGTTTATGAGACATCCTTTGCAACTCTAACTGGAGTGAGCTGGAGGTGTGGGACCTATATAGAAGTGCCACAGGTACACCTGCAGCAGTCGCAGGTGGACCTGCGGCCAACCGTGGCTATGTAAAGCCCAAAGTTACTTTCATAAGTCATTTTCAAGCTGCGCTACAAAGGAAATCTGAGAGCTCTTCTTCAGATCTGCTGAGTTCGGGCATCTTTCTACATATTCTGCCACCGTACAAGCATTCTTCACTGTCTTGGTAACATATGCATGTATTTTTTCTAGTTTCTATCCGTTGGAAAATGACTTATCACATGAAATGCATTTAGACACATAGTAGTGAATATGCATGCAGATATGACTTGATAAAAAATATTCAACATAGTAAATGTTAGTATTAAACCATGCTGAACATAATGATGTAAAAAAATTTGACTTTTGAAACAGTCAAATTGGCACCTTTTACTGTTATTTCTTATCCTATCTGAGGACAAATGAGTAAAAGTATAAAAGTAAAATAATCCTGGTAATTAGACTACACTTATAGATTTTTTACTGTGATGTGATTAATGCATGTAGGATGTATATGACTGTGTATAGGTGTGCTACTGAATGGCCACCTAGTCATGCCTATGTGCATGTGGATAGTCCCATTTACAAAGGGGCTATGGCAAAATTTTCCCAAAATATAGGCATTTGAGTAGTCATGCATTTTTAACTCTACTATAGATGTATGTTAAAACAATGCATGCATGCATGTAATCATAAAATGCATTTTGAAAAGCTCCAGGTAAGAATTTACCACACCCTTTCTGAGGTGATTTGGAGACTTGTTGTCCAGATATTATGGATCCGGATCAGCCAAGTAGTTTCCGCAGGACCACTTTTAGTGTACGGAGGAGGGCTTCCAAAGTTCCTCGTCCTCGTTCTGTTAGACAACCTCATCGTTTTGTGGAGGAAGTGATACGTCCTATTCGGGTTGAAGTGTCGGATGTCGAGGACGAGGAGGAGGATGTACTGATTGAGGTTCCTGCTCCTGTTGTACGTGTTCCCCATAGGGATTTGCCATGTATTCAAGTGGCGAACCCATATCTTCTGGGTGACTTGAGTAGGCATCCTTCAGTCTACCTGCACGCAAATGAGGTATGAAGTTAGATCTTTAATCTTCCTTATTTCCTATTAATGAGGAGTCAAGGATTCTGATGTTGATCTTCATTTGATGTAGGTTCCCGGCTTTACACAGCCTTGAGGGAACTGGTTCAGCATCCACTCTATGTATCAGGCTTTGCATGATGACAATAGAGCGATTATACATGGTTAGGGATTTGGGAAGTTTTTCTCCATTATTCCCCGTCACTGTCCCTGGGGTTACCTTAGGGCATTGTCTGAGTGGTGGTTTCACCAGACTCAGTCACTCTATTTACTGGACTGTGAGGTGATGATGACATCGATGGATTGACGGTTTATCATAGGTATAGAGTTTGGAGGGGATCTAGTGCCTTGCACGGTAGATATTACCCCTACTGCCGTCAGATCCTTGTTCAGAGTTCTGGCGGAGGCGCTCAAGGGCAGGACTGTTCGTATAGGTCCTTTGAGCGTAGATGCTATGAGCGGACTATTGAGTGAGCCCATACCCGATGATGTGAGAGTTAGAGATCGCATTCTTCGGCGATTGTTCCTGATGATCATTAGGGGCTACTTCATAGAAGATAATTCTTCTACGGTGTCCTTCGCTTTGATCAGCGCCACTCGACACGTGGATCGTATGGGAGAGTATGATTGGGGTTCCAACACCTTTGCCTACTTCCCTAGGGGAATGCGCATGCGATCGTAGGGCTTGACCGAGGCGTGGTTAGGATTCTACCAGTTTCTGCTGGTGAGTGTTTCTCTTGTCTTTTCCCATGTATAGGTTAAGAGTGTTGACTGACAGCATTAGAGAGGGATGAGGCTAATCAGCCAGGGATGCATTGATTGTGGAGCGGGATGTCGCCTTATCTGCTAAGGATGTGGCCATTGTAGAAAGTACTTCAGTTAGATCCCAGATGACTGTTAGTCTTGCCGACATGAGTGCTTACATTGATGAGCATTATGCCACCATGCAGTTGGCCTCTGATCTGCTAGCTCGTGTAGATACCCTTGGGCAGGAGCTTGCAGCGCTATCTCCTTCTCCATAGAGGGATGCCATGCTAGATATGATAGTCCGCATACACACAGATCTGTAGATAGTTTTGTATTTTCCTACACAGATTAGCCATTTTGTCATGTACAACACATATATATATCAAACAATATTATGTATGGCAGGGAAATATTTTTTGATTTACTTCCCTTTTAGTTATGCCTTGATACTTGCTTAATATTTGCCTGTTTCTTCAGGGCCTTGTGGTTTTGATGCATTCTGAACTTACCCTTGATAGGTGGACATTGAGACGTCACAAGATCTCTTAGAACAAATCATTGATTTCTATATATCCCTACTATCTTTGGTGTCTTGGGACTGGTATCTGTATGAAAAAGTGCAAAGGAGGGTGGTTTTTCCTCTCTTGAGATTGACCACACCACAGATGGTCGCCAGTACATCTATTTGTGAGAAGCCTAGTTAATTCCATCTCTTATGGGTTGGTTTTGTTCTTTAAGGCGCGATTATTGCTTAGATGGTCACCGAATCTTCTATTTGTGAGAAGAGGTTGGGTAATTCCATCCCTTTGATCTGAAACTGATGAAATGTGGTGGATTGAAGGTTGATCCCAATATCGTGTGATAAGTTTTTTTGTTCTGGTAGGGGTTAGACTGAACCATAAATGGCTGCCTATGTACTCCTATTGAAGAGGAGATCAAGTCTGCGTAGTTCGAACCTGGTATAAGAGGTTCAACGCTGAATGTGAAAGGCAGATAGGTGTAGAAATGTTTTTGTGGTTGTTTTTTGTTTTTTTTGTAGAGAAATGGCGAAATATTTTTGTGGGTTTTTTTATCATGCCAATCGCCATATAGAATATGGTTGCCTACGATTCTCCGAAGTATCGGGGAGATCGGTCGACGTAGTTCGCCTCGTGACTAATCACGCCCAAAGAGAAGTGTGAATCATGTGCAAAGCTATATCTGCGGGGAAAAGAAAGTTTGATCCCATAATGGGGATAAACTGCAGGTGTGGAAAAAAGTTTGATCCCGTCTTCAGGACAAACTGCAAGCGTAGAAAAGTTTAATCCCGTCTTCAGAATAAACTGCATGTGTGAAAGGTTTAATCCCGTCTTCAGGATAACCTAAATTGTGTGAAATGTTTGAACTGAGGAGAGACCAGGCTGCTGGTTTGAAGTGTATGTTTCCCTGAGGGGCTGAAGAGTATGTAGGAAGGAAAGGGTTCAAAACAGAAATGACTGGTGATTTCATGATCAAAACCTTGATGTTTGTTTGATGGTAACTTCAGACATAGTACCGTTTCACGGTGTCCGAGTTGATAAGCTATGGAAATTCATCGCCATCCATTTCCTGCAATCTGAGAGCACCTCCTGTCAATACTTCCTTGACAACAAATGGGCCTTCCCAGTTAGGAGAAAATTTTCCCTTAGAAAGATCTTGGTTATCAATGTTCTTCTTCAAAACCAAGCCATATTGTTTAAACTGATGTAGTCGGACTTTTCTATTATAGGATCGTGCGATCCTCTGCTGATATAACTGACCATGGAAGATAGCTGCGGTTCGCCTTTCGTCTATTAGAGACAATTGGTGATACCTGTCTTGTACCCATTGGTCTTCATCCAACTGAGCATCCATCAACACTCTGAGGGATTCCATTTCCACCTCTATGGGGAGCACTGCTTCCATCCTATAGGCTAATGAGTAGGGGGTTGCCCTAGTGGAAGTACACATGGAAGTTCTGTAGCCTAATAAAGTTAGAGGCAAGAGGTCAGGCCATCCTTTGTGATTGGTGGACATTTTCTGCATGATCTTTTTGATGTTTTTATTAGCCGCTTCAACAGTACCATTCATCTTTGGATGGTAGATGACGGAGTTAAGGTGTTTGATGTGGAATTTTCTGTATAACTCCTCCATCATTTTGTTATTGAGGTTTTTAGCATTGTCTGACATAATGACCTTTGGTTGTCCATATCGACAGATGACATTATTTCTAATGAATGAAATGATGACTTCTTTAGTAACCTTGGGAAAGGATGCTGCTTCTACCCATTTGGTGAAGTAGTTGATCATGGTGAATATGAATCGATGTCCATTACTTGCTTTGGGCTCGATGGGCCCGATCACATCCATTCCCCACATTGAGAAGGGCCTTGACGAACTCATATTGTGGAGTTCCCTTGGAGGGGCGTGGATGGAATTTCCATGAATCTGGCATTGATAGCACCTCTTGACGTGATCATCACAGTCAGCTTTGAGTGTAAGCCAATAATTCCTTGTTCTGACAAGTAGGGGTCCGCTCATGTGAGGGCCACATACTCCACCATGGATCTCATCCATGAGCCTCTGAGCTTGGTCTTTATCCAGACATCTGAGGAGACCTAATCCTGCATCTCTTTTGTAGAGTGTATCTCCGCTCAGGTAGAATTTCATAGCAACTCGATGAATCCACCTCTTCTCAATTAGGCTCGCCTCAGCAGGTGTAGATCCATCTCGTAGATACTCCTTGATGTATTGATACCAAGGGTTGTGGATGGGAGGTAGTTCATCTGATACTTCTCCAACATAGTTCCCATATACTGGGTCCTTTTACAGTGCAAATGTGATGTTTGGCATGTTTTCCTTGTCAGGTATGTGAATCAAGGAGGCCAACGTTGCTATTGCATCTACAAAATCATTCCTATTACGAGGAATGTGTAGAAAGGAGATTTCTTCGAACTCCAAAGCCATCTATAAAACTTACCGATAAGAAGGCAAAGAAATGTAATTATTTGGTTTGATAGATTCCTCGTGGATTGTTTGATTACCAATTCGGAATCCCCAAAGACAGCTTAACCACTCGATGCCCATTGAACGGAAAGTTTTAGCCCCATGATACTGACCTTCATACTCAATTTGTGTTGTTTGTGCCGATAAACTACAATTTGATGAAGAACGGATACTTCTCCCCTGCATCGATACTAGAATCGCTTCAGCCCGTAACCTTCGTGTTAATGACTCCATCAAAATACATTTTCCACGCATTTACATGTATCGTCGTCTTGATGTTATTCTTTGAATGTCATTACCCTTCATCTGGGAAGTATGTTTCAAGGGTTTATAATCCCCTAAAAGTGCGCGCCGGTTGATCCGCAATTCCTTAACCTGTGATAGACTTTTGCATCACATAGACGATGTCAAATTGTTGTAGGATCAACTGCCACCTGGACAGTCGACAATTCAGTATGGGCTTACTGAACACATACTTAAGAGGATCCACGCGGGATATGAGATGGGTTGTGTGACCATGGAGGTAATGTTGTAACCTCGTGGAAGCTCATGCTAAAGCACAACAAGTTTTCTCAATCAGAATGTACTTGTGTTCACTGATACTGAATCTTATGTTGAGGTAATAGATAGCTCATTCTTGGCCTCTATCGTCTTTTTGCCCCAGCATATAGCCCATGGCATTGTCATTAATGGACAGGTACATGAATAAGGGAACATCATCCCTGGGTGGTACCAAAACCGGAGCATTAACCAACTGTTCTTTGATTGTAAGGAAGGCTTTCTGACACTCACCATTCCATTTCATGGAGGAGTTCTTCCTTAACAACTTGAAGATTGGCTCATAGGTTGCTGTGAGTTGAGAAATGAACCTGCTAATGAAGTTGATTCTTTCCAAAAATCCCTGTATTTCCTTCTCTATCTGAGGAATGGGCATTTCCTTAATGGCCTGGATTTTGGTAGGATCTAGTTCAATCCTTTCTAGCTGACTAGGAAACCTAGCAACTTGCCCGACTTAACACCAAAGGCGCACTTGGCTGGATTCAACTTCAAGTCAGATTTTATGCAACCTATTGAAAAGCTTTCTGAGATGGTCTAAGTGGTCATCCTCCTTTCGGGATTTGACAATGATGTCATCCACATAGATTTCTATCTCTTTCTGCATTAAATCGTCGTAAAGAGCCATCATAGCTCGCTGATAGGTTACCCCGGCATTAATGAGGCCGAATGACAACCATCTATAACAAAAAGCTCCCCAAGGCGTGATGAAAGTAGTTTTCTCACGGTTCTCTTCAGCAACCATAATTTGATGGTACCCCACAAAGCAATCATCAAAGGAGTACATGTCATATTGAGCAGTGTTGTCAATAAGAATGTGTATAAATGGCACGGGAAAGCTGTCTTTAAGGCAAGCTTTGTTCAAATCCCGATAATCCACGCAGACTCGCACCTTTCCTCCTGGTTTAGGCACGGGAACAATGTTGGATATCCACTCCAGATATGTGGACACCATGATAATGCCAGCTTGAAATTGTTTCACAATTTCTTCTTTAACCTTTAAACTCCATTCAGGTTTCAATCACCTGAGCTTTTGCCTAACTAGATTGAATCCTTCTTTAATGGGAAGGCGATGAAGAATAATGCCAGTGGACAAACCCACCAAGTCTTCATGAGACCATGCAAACACATCTTGGAATTGGGTTAATAGTGCAACCATGTCATTTCGCTGATTTGTGGTAAGGTCTGAACCAATTTGGATTAGCTTAGGGTTTTCTAAGGTTCCAAGATTGAAAGAAGTGGTTTGATCAAGATTGGGTTTAGGTTTGTCTACGACCCATTCCTTAATCTCCTAAGGTGTCTCAATGTCCTCTTGTATATCCATCAAGTCTGAGTCCAACTTTGGATCAAAGTTACAGCCCTTGTGGAGAGAAGGCACCTCATCAGCAAGTACATGCACATCTAAATTCAGAGTCCTAAAACAAAATATGCTTTTACTTAATATATGCAACTGTTTGATCATACAAAAGTGTTAGCATGTACTTGATAAAATAACTGCTAATACTGTAAAGAAAAGCAAGCAATTAAAGATATCTACTGGGAAGAGGGATTTTTCTGCCCATTTTACCCTCGTCGACCAATGCATGGAGTGTTGCTCCAATTGTCGAGGGTAAAGTCCTGAAGGGCTGCAGTGATGGAGGGATTGTCATTGTCCTCCTTCTCCCGAATGATAACCATAACATCTAGGAAATCATCGTCTGGGGTATATCTGTTTGTATTTTCATCATGAATAACGACGCGTATGCCTGACATCATTAAGGCGATGTCATGTTTACGTTTTCGTTCCTTTTCTTCCACTTCGGGATCAGGAATCAGCACCGCTTTTGCTTTGATTGGCACTTGTTTAGGAAACAGCATGGCCACAACATGGGCTAACACCTTTACTGGAGACTGTATCAACTCATGAGGTAAAGGTAGAGAAAATCGATGTGGGGCGTAAGCATGAGGAACCTTCTTGTGCTTATGAGGGTTCCTGTGACTGGAACTGGCAGAATAGCCTAGTTCAGCTGTTCTAATTTGTTTGGACACTTGAATAGGGTGCTTAATGACCCTACTGATTTTTACCAAGCCCTTGTCCAGGTTGATGACCCAATAACATCATTTCTTGAGTGGTCGATATAACCTCGGCAGAAATCTTGGGTACGAGGAAGTGGTGCTCCAATAGAATGGTATTGCGTGCTACTCACTTCTAGAGTATGAAAACTGGTCAGTTCAACTTCTGAATTGAAGTTGATGATTGGTAGAGTTCCTTGTTCAGGACATTTTGGCTCAGCGTTGACAGTGACTAGACTGTTATTGACAATGTATTTGAGTTGTTGATGTAGTGTGGAGGGAACGGCTCCAACCATGTATATCCATGGTCTCCCCAATAGCAGGTTGTATCCTGAATCTATCTTGAGGACGTGGAAGGATACATTGAATGTATTTGGACCAATCTCAATTGGGAACTCAATCTTTCCCACGGAATTTCGTCGGGATCCATCAAAAGCTTTGATAACCGTATGGCTACTTTGGATCCGCTTGAGATTGACATTCATCTTTACCAAGGTGGAATAAGGACATATATTTAGAGATGAGCCTCCATCTATCAAAGCTCCAGCTAGCATGTACCCAAAAGACAAAACTGCAATGTGCAATGGCTTGCAATGACCGGTCCCTTCGGACGGTATGTCATCAATAGTGAAGGATAACACATTGTTGTTGAAAATGTGATCAACCAGATGTTGAAATTTTTCCACATCCACTGATTTTGGCAAGTAGGCTTCTTCCAAAACCTTCAATAAGATCTTCCGATGATCTTCGGAAGAGAAAACCATGTCCAATATAGATATTTGGTGTGGAACTTCTCGTAAGCTTAAAACCACCTTGGCTTCATTGTGGCCCATAGTGCGAAGGAATTTTTCAATCTTCTCCAGGGGAATCTTCCTCTTTGCTTCGCAAGTAGGTTTCATAAACCATTGAGGAAGATACAGTGGATTTTGCCTCGACACTGTAGCAGTAATATGAGATGTGGATCCTTCAGTTTCTCCATAATTCCATGGAACTTTGTGTAAGCTAACAACAGGATGTTGTGGTCTGAATGGTAAAGAAATTGGCTCTGGTGCGGCCACTTTCAAAGGATTGTTAGCTCCTTTGAGTTGAATTGGTTGTATGGGAAATACTTTGACAGTATCATCATCCACTTTGGATATAACTGCTACTGATCCCTTCCATTTAGTAGGACATGCATTCCCACTCTTTAGTTGCACATTGTAATCATATGCTAGTTGCAGGACACCGCTATCAATAAGATTCTAAATGAGATGGCGGAGTGCCCATCATTCTTCTATGCTGTGACCGCAAGAATGTGAATGATATTGACATACTTCATCAAAATTGAACCGTCCTGAATAGGGGTTAATTGGAGGCAGAAGGAAGGTAATTCTTCCTTCATTGATCAGCATTTGCAATATCTCCTCCATAGATTGGCCCAGATAGGTAAATTCCCTTCGATTGGCAAAATCCCGACGGGCTTTAGCACTTGCTCTCTTCGCAACATTATCCTCCATAGCTTTGCTTTCTGAAGGTGGTGATGCAGTATTCATAACAAAAGGAAGGAGATAAGCATACTCCTGACTGATTAATTGACGTGTGACTTGATGCTAATGGGTCACCAGTTCTGCCAATTGCTCAATTTGCTTGCAAAGAGTTTTCATCTTTCATTCCATAGTAAATTGGAACTTTGCATAATCCCATCTGTCAACACCGTCTTTGATGGTCTGGGATGATTCACCATTAGAACTGGAACTATGTCCAGTGTTCCAACTAATCATGTTGACCTCTTCTTCTTTGTGTTGAGGAAGAGGGTTGTCTTGCACATGAGGTTGATCTGGTTTGGTGACCACGATCTCACCATTGTCTATTAAATCTTGGATCTTGTGTTTCAAGGCCAAACAATCTTGAGTATCATGTCCAGGTGCTCCGGCATGATAAGCACACTTCTAAGTAGCATTAAAACCCCTCCCATTAGGGTTGGCTAGTGGAAGAAGATGTGTAATTTTCTTATGAGTAGTCAGAAGAGAAAGAATATTCTCGAGCGAGTCCCCTAAGGGTGTGAACGTTCAAGGATGCTTTAGTTCTCCACTTTTAGACAATGGAGTGTTTGAAGATTGTGCTTGAAAAGGGGAGTAGTTTCTCCTTTGTATAGGCATATTTTGATTGCCTTTTTGACCTTGTAGTATCAAGGAAACATTCTCCTCTTTCTTTTTATGGACCCTCTGGGGGTTGTTTCCCTAAGATCCGGATTGGATGTGCTCAAAGCAACTGCTTTAAGAGCGGCTAGGTCTTGAATTTTACCGGACTTCAATCCCATCTCAGCCATCTCTCCGTGCTTGATCATTTCAGAAAATGGTTTGCCAATACCATCTAAGACTCTCTCATAGAAAGGAGCTTCCTGTACATCTATGAATGTCATTACCATTTCTGATTCCATCATGGAAGGAATAACTTGAGCAGCAAGGCTCCTCCACCTTTGAGCATACTCTCTGAAAGACTCATTAGACTATTTTTTTGACCTTGGTAATTTGGTACCGGTCAGGAGCCATTTGAGATTGAAAACTGTATTGAGTGAGGAAAGCGTGAGCTAGCTCTTCCAAACTATGGATCTTTGAGTTGTCTAATCTGGTATACCATGAACGAGCTTCTCCAGTCAGACTCTTCTGAAACAGCTGCATTCTAATCTTTTCATTTTTCGCGTAAGATCCAAGTTCTCCAATGAACACCTTTAAATGTGTATAAGGATCCCCTAATCCATCATATTTTTCAAAATCAGGGGTTTTGAATTTCTCTGGATAATGAACAGCAGGGAAGATGCAAAGGTCAGCATATAAAACACTTCCATGTGTTTCAATCCCTTTGAGAACACGGATAGTTTCCTCCATTTGGAGTACTTTCTTCCTGATATCGTCGGTGTCTGGGTCTTTTTTGAGAAGGGTGCTTTCAGGGTCTTTGTTGGTCGTTTCCAACGGAGGTTCTAGATTTGTTTTATCTAGACCTTGTGTTCCTTCTTGTATAGAGGATTCTGTATGTGGAGGCATCTTTGTACCCTGAGTGGACTGATGCAATTCTTTAAGCAAGACAACCAAATTTGTGATTTACTGACTTAATCCATCAAATTCTTCACAAGAAATTGGATTAGACTGGTCAGACGAAGACATGATTGGCTGTAGGCTCATGGCCTTTTTGGATTTTGAGCGGGTAACATGCCCAATGATTTCCCTACAAAAGACTTATGCAGTTTAGTCTTAGGGTAATGTAAATGTTATCATAATATGTCTGTTTTTGGAATGTTGTCCTGCAAAACTAGGTGTTAATTGATAACATGTATGCATAAGCAATCTTCATATTTTCCATTACATAAAGATGAACATGGAATAAAATTATAAGTAAATGCTTTTACAAGTATTTGAAAATGAAAGGCATGAAGAGAATTTCCTCCGCGTTTGGTTTATCAGAGGTTGACCTATCTTAGGGTTACTCTCGCAGCTTTCTGGCATGAAGGTTCCCAGATCATCGCAATCTACTTGACAGGAAGTTAATCCGGTCTTTCAACTGGAGCGAATCTGGGTGGTGCCTTTCCTGAGCCCCGTTGGAATTATTCTTCCTACTAGTCCAGTAATCAAACACCGACAGGATAGCCTCCTAGTGGAGGAACCACACAACATACATTCATATACAACGTGTCTACCATTTATGAAAATGATGACATGTGCGAAGCATTAATATCACAGATAGATATAGTATAGTGTAGTAAGTAAAATGCATTTGTACACATTCATCATAAATATAAATGCAACATTCACACACAAGCATACAACAGTTTTGAAAAGCTTGTAATAGCAGCTTAAGCCCTCTTACTGCAGTCCCCAGCAGGGTCGCCACCTGTCAACGTCATGATTTTTTGATGTCCCTTTTCGTTACTTGTTCTTTGGTGTTCTCATGTTAATGTGAGATTTATTTGAAAAAATAAGTGAAAAAGGTCCGACATGTATAATGTCAACTTTTTAACTTTAAGAGTCGCCAGTTGGTGTATTTAACTGGTTGCACCAACGCAACCAAAAAGGTTTGCACATTGACCCAGTGATGTGACACTGCTAAACGGGTCTGTGAAACTGAGATTCATTTGAGTTTGGGGGCTTGATTATGTGAAGGGAAGGTGTTAGGCACCCCCCGACATCCGTTTTTCCATGGTGACCGCCACTTTTCAAGAAACTGTTGTATGAATGTGTGTGTGTGTGTGGATCAATGTGCAATTATTTGAAAGTAGTGCGAGGCCTCATTCACACCTATATACAAAGGGTTTGAATTTATAGAAAATTCAATTTTAAGCAAGATATAGCAATGAAGTTTTGTAAAAAGAGGTTTTTCAAACCCTGTGCTCAATAAGAATTGAGACCTTTTCATACTTCCATTTTATTGTTAAAATGTTCAGCTTGTTTGCTTTTATTTTCGAGATGCGAAGCATCTTTGAGAAAATAATATACTGTGATCGTCGAACTCCTCATTGGCATACGCATACCATCCAAGGAAATTCAGACATCAGAATAATGTACAAGTCGCCATACAATTTGAAAAATGTCCATCATGGGAACCAGAATCTAGATTCAAGAGATCTGAATTTGTGATCACATGATTCCTAAGCTCACATGATACCGCAGATTTGTATGGAAAGCGAAAGGTAGATATTATATATATATATATATACATGATCAACCACCACGAAGCAACTCCATGGGGGATCGAAAATGTAAATATATAAAAGTAAATATATATATATATATATATATATATATATATATATGGATGATGATCAACCACCACTTAAGTAAACTCTGTGTGGGAGGAAATGTAAATAAAGTTGTAGTAAGCAATCAAGCGCCACGTAAGTAAACTCAAAGCGTGATTTAAATGTAAATATATATATATATATATATATATAATAAACGACCGGATGTAAATCTGTGCTCATCTGATATGTCCGATAACAATTATATATATATATATATATATAAAAGTGTAAATGCTCCGGATATAAAATATGTGCTCATCGATATGTCTCGATAATATATATATATATATATATATATATATATATATATATATATATATATAAAAGCAAGTAAACGCGCTCCAAACATAAGTCTAGGCTCAATCGAGGTATAACTCGATAATGTTAGTCCATATATAAAATATATACATATATAATTATATATATATATAGACATAAATGAAAACCACGGACCGAAGTCTGGGCATACGCACACAACACGACTCTCAATGTGTATAACAGTGTGTGCAGATATGAAGAAAAATGCTTTATAGAATGTAAGAAGGCTTGCAATGGGCTGCCAATGTAGACTTCTATGACTCTATATGGATAAACACTCTTCTCCCACCGGATAAATATATAGCTATATGTGAGCTAACAGATGTTTAGAATGAGGAAACACTCAATATGGGTGTGTACAGAGCAAATTGGACAGGGCTTCCTCGCCTTTCTCGCTTTTTCCCTCTCACAAAATGGCTGGCCCAAGGTCTATATTTATAGATTGATGGTCTCAGGTGTACCTACGGCACCGCGCAGTTGCACCTGTGGCTGGTCGAGGTGTCCCCGAGCTTCGCGGGTCCTGTTGTCTCAAAGTACGTGCACTTGTGCACTGTAATGTCCGCTCGAACTTGCAAAACTTCAATCCGAGCATCTGAACGAGGTATATGTGACCTTCATCTGACCGCTTGTGTCGAAAGTTATGCAATGACATGGATTAGAGGTTGTACGAAGTCAGGAAGAGGGGACCATGCCCATAGTCTTCAAGCTTCAAATTCTATCCAGTGTGTTGCCACGCGTAATAGTCACTCAGGATTGTAACTCCTAGATTCTTGTGGGACATCGTTGTAGGTATGTATGTATGAAGTGTTGAGATGACGCGCAGGTGTTGAAGTAGCAAGATGACATTTGACTCTTCACCGGGGTTATCGCCGGTTTGAGTTAAAAGTAGACGTTACTCAGGGTTACATCTGAGATTGGACAACTTGTTTGTATGCCGCAATATCATCTTGTGAGGGTGCCTGTCTGCCCAGTGCTAGCTCTGGGTCTGAGATTGAAGTTGATAACATGCATTTAAAACAAGCACTTCCTGAGTTATCGCCAGAAATGCGACATCATTCATTGGGGTTATCGCCAAGGATGAAACTCGGGGTTATCTCCGATGTAACGACCGAGAAATTCGAATTTTATTATAAAATAATTTAATTTAATTAAATAATAAATAAAATTATATTCTATGTGTTATCAAGATGGTTATCATTATATAACCTTATAATGTTGGAATGTTGTAGTATTTTAGTTACGTGAAGGAATTAAAGTGTTTGAATTTCCAAGACAAATAAAAGTTTTCTGAGAAATTTTTTGAAAAACACTATTCATCGGTATTTGCTCGGGAATTATTTTTGAATTTTCGAGAAATACGTAATGATAGAATGTCAAGGTAAGATGGATTATGTAATAATAATCTAAGTATGGAAAACACAATATTTCGCTGCATGACTTAAATTGAGAACGTTAAGGAAAGGAAGTATTAATGAAAGTTAAGTAATAATAGTGTGATACGTGAGTATCAGACGAGGTAATGAATACGAGTATAATATGAAGTATTATACGAGTTTGTATGAATGATGGAATATCATATATAATGAATTTCTATTCGAGTTAGAATACAAGAATATACATAGATAATACGTTTTATGTATTAAGCAATAGTATTGGACTTGTAGGATTTGTTAAAAATTTGTACAAGCCCAAGTGAATTAATGGTAAGGCCCAAATGTTAATTAATGAACAAGTTAGTGTTTATTAATGCAAGCCCAAAAGTTAAGTTAATCTAAGCCCAAGCTAGATCCATTGGGCCATATTGACCCATGGGGCAAACCATGTTAATACAGTAAATCTTGGTAATCAAGTATAATGTGTGATGACCAAGAATTTGGTGTAATAGCCAAGCAAGAGATAAGTGTTGTGTTAATCAAGTAATGAATAGTAAGGAGGTGGCTTAAGGAGGTGGGATAGCATAATGACTAAACTACCCTAACCTTGGGAATTCTATAAATAGAAGGAGCTTGCTAGCCATTTGATACTTGTTCAACTAATCTAATAACTTACAAAGTGCCTAAGTGTTAGAGAGAATAAGCAAGAATAAGCTACTTCCATTTGTAAGAAGAAGAGGGAGACTATTTCATAAGAACTTCAAGGGTAAGACTTCTTGTCCATTAATCTTCTATCTCTACCATGATAGGTTGATAAGAGAAGTAGGGATTAATGAGCATGGATGTTAAGAAGCAAAAAGAATGATTAGTTAATGGACTTAAGCCGCATAAGTCAGAAATAAGTCATTTAAACTTGCATAAGTTATAAACTTATGAAGAAGTTATATGAACTTGTTATGAGTTTACCTTAAAAAGTTGTATGAAAGTAAAGAACTTGTATGAACATGTATCATGTATACATGAATGAAACTATATGTTGAGAACATATAAGGATGATGATTAAAAGTCTTTAATTATCATAAGTTATGAACAATGAAGCTATAAGTAATTTATACTTTAATAAGTCATAAGCTCATGTAAGAATAAGTCAAAATTCAACATGAAAAATAAGTTGTTGTAATAAGTATGATGAGATGTTCACATGATGAATTGAATTCATTTGAAGTAATGAAGATTTGCCGGAAATTACACGATTGGACGATAATCGTTGAATTCGTGAAATTCTTGGAATAGAAGTCAAATTTTATGTTTGAAGTTGGAAAAGTTGGTTTTTGATGGAGACAAGTCATATTTGGCATTTTAGAGTTGCGGACTAAAAAACGACCGAATTCCGACTTAGAACGAAGAAACGAATGTTGAACGTTCACGAACGTTTATCGTTTTCGTTAAAAATGAACCAATAGGTGAATTTTTAGCAAATGAAGTCAAATAGATAAAATTCTTGCATAAACACGTAGAGTATGTAATTTGTGAACCGTGAGCTTTTGAAAGAGCCAAATCGGACTTACAACGAAGAAGTTATGAGCCCGGGAAGTTCGTAAAGTTAACAAACTGTCAAAATTTTTCAGTGACAGAGTCGGGTGCATGACGCCAACCCAAGAGTAGTAATTTATCGCCAAGCAATCACCGTGAATAGTCTATGACCTATTGAGGAGTGGCGCCACAAAGACGGCCATCGAGTAAGGACTCATGACGGAGCGCCAAGTCCGGATGTTACTATCAGAACTCAGCAGCAGGCGGCTTAGAGAGAACAAGTTGGCACAAATTTCAAATTTCTAGAATAAACATAGTAAAGAATGTTTGTAAATGCAAAGAAATAAATGTGATTAATTTAAAGTAAACACACCTTAAGGAACTTGAAGTAACATTGTTAAAACTTTGTTAAACCTTAAGGATAGTACGTAAAGGTTTATGATAACCTATTCAATTATGAATGCAAGTAGAATGACAAGCTAGAATTGATAGTAAACAAACCTAATACATGATTAGATTGAGATGAAGGGTAAGATATAGTCATATACATACTTGATTATATATGACCTAATGTGAGGCGTTATGTAATCATGTGTTGTAGAGACTTGAAAGACTCGAACATAAAGTAATTATACCGTAGCAGACGCTGAAGGCAAGTATTCTAACCCTTGTCTAAGTTCAATCTGAACAAGTTTTGTAATTCATGTATCCTTACGCATGAATTGATGTATGATAAAGTTAAAGCCAATTCATTCGGCTAGACTTAATGCATTTGGTGGATTAATGATAATCTATCCAACTGTTACTAAATGTTGTTATCTTTTGTCAACTACTCGATATGGTTTTCAATAGAAGACTGAGTATGATAAACAAATGTTTTGTCGTCATACGACAGGCACGTGAGGTTGCCACAAATTAAATCTACATGCGTTTAATGAATGTAGTGTTGATCAACATAGAGTACTATAGGCTGATCACCTAGAAGTGCTCGTAAGTGATACCGGACTTACGGACTTAGTGTCGGGTTGTCCTTTTCAAAGAAAGAATGAAATACTCAAGGTCTTGGACCGGAGTTTATGTTTTACTGGATATTATTCATTGTGAAACAATTTGAAAGAAAGATGAAGTGCTATTTTGAATTATCAATAGTACTTCATAACTATTGTTCAGTTATTGAAGATATACGATTCTTATGTGTCAAGCATGTGTTATTAAAATTGTCATACTTGCTGAGCTAGTTATGCTCACTCTTGATTGAACCATATGAATGCAGCTAAGACTGAACGTCCCGAAGGATCGAATAAGGATAAAGGAAAGGCTAAGGCAGGTCGTTAATTGGTCTATGTAATAGTGTAGGTTTATTGTTGTATTGTATTTGATATTATGACAAAGAACCTTTGTAATGGGTATAGAGACTAGGAAATGTAAATATTACTTTGAATATATAGAAGTTATGTTCTTTCTTTTGAGGCTTTTCAATTGAATGAATGTTTGAATGGTAGTACTGTATAACACCATATGTCGGGTTGGAAGATACCCGGATTTGGGGGCGCTACATCCGAGGTTGGAAATGATCCTTCCGGTGTGTGTTCCGGGGTTGGAAATGATGTTCCCGGTGTGTGTCCCGGGTTTTGAGATTGATCTCTGGTAGTATCCGGAATGGATGTGAGCTGTCTTCCAGGGTTATCTCCGAAAGACGAATCTGCCCTCCTACAATGTCAGTAATAGGCGTGCAGAAATTTTTGAGTGTCTACAATAGTACTGTTGATCGCATCTATAAAAGGAATATAGATGGCTTAACTGAGCATCCAATATTCATTGTTTTGCATAAAATGCTTATATATGCTACTGTGTGTAGAGCCAGTAGAAATACTGATAAACAAATAACCAGTTTTATCACCTCCAGATTTACTGGTCAATTAAAAGGATTATGGGATAATATCCTTAAAGTTGCTCAAAATTTTGAAATTGAGAATGTTTTAAAAACTGTGAATATGACAGATCCAAACACTTCACAAATCAAACAAAAATTTGCTGAAGATAGTATTTATACATTAATCCCAACAATAATCAAACACTTTATTAGAAATTCTTTATCTAATATGGACAAAAGCAAAGAATTATTAATTAATTTAAAATGTCCTACTCTAACACATTTTAGATGGTACAAAGATGTATTCTTATCTAAAATTGTTATGAAGACATATGGTAATTCAAATTTCTGGAAAGAGAAATTTATCTCTGGTTTACCTGCTTTATTTGTAGAAAAAGTTAGGACTAAACTCCGTAATAAAAATGGTGGTATGGTAATTCCATATGATAATTACACCTATGGAGAATTAATAGGAGAAATCACTACTGAAGGTTTAGCCTTATGCAATGATTTAAACCTTAAGGCGCAACATAAAAAGAAAGGTCTTTCTGATAGAAAGGAAGTTGGCGAATTCTGCCACCAATTTAGTTACCCTCTTATATTTGTTCCTCAAAGGAAAACAGATAAAAAGAAAAAAGCTTATAGTGGAAAATATAGGTATAAAAAGAAGAAATCTTCTGAAGAATATTACAAAAAGAAGAAATCCTTTAATAAAGGAAAGAAAAAGAGTCTAAAAGACATCAAATGTCACAAATGTGGCCAAATGGGACACTATGCTAATAAGTGTAAAGTCAAAAAAGAAAATTAATGCTCTAGAATTAGATGATAATATCAAAGAGCAAATTTATAGTTTGTTATTACACTCTTATATATCTAAATCTGATAAATCTTCTTATAATTCTGTTACTGATATTAATGATCATGATTCATCTTCTGACTCTGATAATTTAGTTCAATGTGCATATCACTGTAAAACAGAAAAAGATTTTTATAAATCTATTCTACAGATGAATGGTCTGAGTATTAATGTTTTAACAAAAAATGAAAGTTTTTTATTAGATATAACAAAAGGTAAATGACTCTGTTGAAAAAAGAAATCTAATAGATAAATGCTTAAATCAAGCAAAAGAAGAAATTGAAGAAATTAAAAAACCCAGGATCTATAAATCATACACTTTACAAGAAGTATTTAACAGAATTAATTCTGAACTTGAAAAGGAAATTACCTTAAAAGACTTAAGAGAAGAGGTTAATAACCAAAAAAGAGAGATTAATAATCTCACAAGCAGATTAGAATTAATTAAAAATCTAACTCTTGCTAAATTTGCAAAAAGAAAGGGAAAAATCCCTGAAAACCCCCAAATAGCTCCCTCTCCTGAGGAAGAAGAAGATAAGGAAATTCCTTATTTTTTAATGCTTATGGAAAGAATTACATTCCAAAAATGGTATATCCAAATAAATTTGGTTATTGATAAAGATTTCATTGTAAACACTACTTCTTTAGTAGATAGTGGTGCTGATATGAATTGTATCAAAGAAGGTATAATCCTACCAAATATTTTCAGAAGACGAAAAAAAGTCTAAGTACTGCAGATGGTTCAAAAATGAACATTAATTACAAATTAAACAATGTTCACATCTATAATAAGGGAATATACTTGAAAATAACTTTTATATTAATCAAGAATTTATCCCAATTTGTGATCTTTGGAACCCCGTTCCTAAACATGATCCAATCAATTAAAAGAATTGATTCTGAAGGAATCAGAACGACTTTAAATGGCCAGTCTATAATTTTCAAATTCATCTCCTCTCCAATTACTAAAGAAGTAGATGAATTAAAAACTAATCTTATCTATAAGGAGAAATAAATAAATTTCTTAAAATAAGAAATATACTCTTGTACTCTTGAAGAAAGACTCAAGTCTCCTATAACACAGGAAAAAATCAAAAACTTGAAAAGAAAATTACAGATAATATTTGTAACGAATTTTAAAATGTTTTTTGGGATCGAAAGAAACATATGGTTAATATACCATACGATGAGAAATTCTCTGAGGATAATATTCCTATAAAAGCTCGACCTTCTCAAATGGATAGAGAAACTCTTGAGTATTGCAAAAAAGAAATTTAAACTTTACTTCAAAAAGGTTTGATATAAAAGAGTTCCTCCCCTTGGAGTTGTTCAGCTTTCTATGTTAATAAACATTCTAAAATTGAGAGAGGTACATCAAGAATGGTGATTAATTATAAACCCCTCAATAAGATCCTAAAATGGATCAAATATCATATTCCTAATAAAAAGGATTTATTAAATTGATTATTTGATGCAAGAATATTTTCAATTTTGATTTAAAATTAGGATTTTGGCAAGTTCAAATTGATCCAAAGGATAGATATAACAACTTTCACTGTTCCTTTTGGACAATATGAATGGAATGTTTTGCCTTTTGGCTACAAAAATGCCCCTTTTGAATTTCAGAAAATTATGAATGAGGTGTTTAATCCTTACACCTCCTTTATAATAGTTTATATAGATGATATACTTGTATTTTCTTCTGATATAGACCAACATTTTAAACATCTTCAAATTTTCATAAATGTTGTCAGAAAAATGGATTGGCGTTATCCGCCAAGAAAATGAATTTATTTCAGACAGAGATTCATTTTTTTGGGACATGTTATTTTTGAAGGAACAATTATTCCTATTGATAGGGCTATTCATTTTGCAGGAAATTTCCCTGACAAAACAACCAATACAAATATGTTGCAAAGATTCTTAGGAAGCTTGCAATATATTGCCCCATTTTACAAAGAATTAGCAGATGATGCTAAAATTTTATATGAAAGGCTTTCTCAAAATCCACCTTAATGGAGTGATGGACACACTGAGGCTGTTCGCAAAATCAAGAGAAAAGCAAAATTTATTTCATGTTTATCTCTTCCAAATCCCAATTAGATAAAAATTATTGAAACTGACGCCTCCAAATTAGGATATAGAGGAATTTTGAAACAAAATAACCCTAATAAAAGGAAAGAAGATTTAGTCAACTTTATTTCTGGTCATTGGAATAAAGCCGAGAAAAATTACTCTATTATTAAAAAAGACATTTTAGCTGTTATTAATTTTATTTCCAAATTTCAAGATGATTTACTAAATCTAGAATTTATTTTGCGAATTGATTGTTTAGCCATTCAATATGTTTTAAAACAAGATGTTAAAAACTTGGTTACCCAATAATAATTTGCTAGATGGAAAACTTTATTAGCCATCTTTGATTTCAAAATTGAACATATTAATGGAAAGTCAAACTCCCTTCCTGGTTATTTAACCCATGAATTTCTGCAGGGAAAATCATCTCTAAAAGAGGAGATTCATTAGGCCGAGGAAAATATATCCTTGGTTCCACAATCTCTGGACAAGGTAAATACACCTTTGACTCAACAATTTCTATGAAGGAAATCCTTCAAAAAGAAGAAGTGGATAATATCCATGAAAAATACTTCAAAGAAGTACTTCTCACAAATGAAAATATTGATATTAAATGGAACAATGATCCAAATTATTTAGCCTCCAAGTACTTTGATTCTAGAGTACCGTACCCCTTAATGGGATACAACAATTATCATGTCTACTACGAGCAGATTCTAATAGAAACTAGCTCAGTAGAATTTGAACATTTTCAAAGGGAGAAAAATAATGAACATTCTCTATATTCTCATTCAAAAGCATACTTTAAAAGAATGCTCTCTCCAAATTATTGGGGTTTGGATCCTAATAGGCCAAGAAATATGATCGAATATCCTAAAACGGATTTCAGTTATTGGGATTATAAGGCTACCTGGTATTATTGCTTTTACTATGATAATCCATAGAAAAAGCATACTTGATTATTCCGTATATCCCCTGAATTCGCTAATAGCGAAATACAAAATTAGTCAATCCATTGGTGGATGCGTTTTGGTCCAAAAGCAGTAATACCGCCAACCGAGATTAATAATCTCTTTGCCGAATATAAAAATTGGCATCCTCATCTAAAAGATAAAAAAGTCACCACCGAATTGGACTTATTCAAATTCTTTATGATTTATGGACTCCCATGGATATGGACATGGGCATTTGGCTCCACACACCAGGAAGACTTCAATTATGGACTTCCATCCTTAATAAGGAAATTCTACTACAAATGGTGGACAAACTGATCAATAAAAGACTCTGCTGAAATTATTCGAGTAGATATTAAAACATTCTTGGGTCTCTACAATACGGAGAATGAAGACAAGATTTAGCAAAAGGAGAATCAAATACAAGATCCTCTAATTACTCTACAGGAATATCTCAGAAAGAAGTTTCCAACTACCCCAATGGCAGAAATCAACAAAATGGTCCTAGAAATTCTAACTAAAAAATTAACTTCAAATTCAGAAGATAATATGTTTATCAGCATCAAAAGCAGCAGACACAAATCTACTCATAGTGATAATGACTCTTCAATAGAAGAAGATAATGAAGAATTTAATCATTCAGATTTTGACATAGAAATCCAAGAAATAATACTTGGAAAAGACAAAGATAGCAATTCTCAATATGCTTAAGGAGACACGTGGGACCGTATTCAAATGGTTATCAACAAAAGAAAGGACGTCAAGCTCCAAAAGAAGAAAAAGGCAAAAACAAAGTGGCAGTCCCCTCCACTAAGAAATAATGGAGAATTGTGGAAAAGTTCACTAAGGATAAGATTCATTTACTAAATTCACTTTAATAAAGCTACTTTATTAAAACTACTTTAATAAAGTCACTTTTTTAAAGCTACTTTAATAAAGATAATAGCTTTAATAATTGAGATAGGAATCGTCATCAATGACGATCATCAGGCTAAAAGCCTTGTATAAATAGAGGCTCGATCCTCAGTTGTGAGCAGTCTTATTTTCCATTTCACTCTTTTTCTTTTATTTCTTAGAAAAAATCTTGTACTGATCTCCACTTGTAAATATTGCAATGTGCAATAAAAGGAAGGCTTCCATGGATCCTCCAAGTAAGTCTTCAGTGTTTATCAATTATACATATTAAATTTACATGTTTTAATATGTGAATACACACATATTTATGCTTATAACACATATTTGCATGAAATATACATGCTTTAGCTTATAGCTTAATGATTAGTTTGTGTCATATCCTTCATGTAAGTCTTCAATGTTTATATTAATTTCATGTTAAATTTACATGTTAAATATATGTAATACACACACACACACACACACATACACACACACACACATATATATATATGTGTGTGTGTGCTAATAACATAAAGATTTGCATGAACTATACATGTTTTAGCTTATAGCTTAACGATTAGTTTGTGTTATAGTCGGTCTTGCTCTATATTTGGTATCTCCACTTTAGGGAAAATGGACTCTCTACCCTTTTACCCTTTTTGAGTGATACAAGGAGTGCTGCTCCAATTATCCAATGTCAGGTCCTTATTAACAGCTGTGATGAAGGGGTTATTGTTGTCCTCCTCTTCAATGATAGCTAAGACTGAATCCATTTTAGGGTCAACGTCTTTCCTTGGAACAACCACACGGGCCCATTTTATGATAGGGAGAGCAAGATGGTCTCCTGACTGATCACTTTCTTTGACACAGGTAGCTTCACCCTTAGTAGGTGCTAGGCAGAACATTCTTACAAATTGACTTTGACTTCTTGGAGGAAGTGTTCATTCTGTATCTTTTCTTCCTTTGCAGGAAGGGGCGCTTCTCTTTTGTCTTTAACTGAATTAACCTTTAGTATCATCATGTTGGACAAGGAGGTGGAAATCTTCCTTACAGATTTTCTGAAGCCTACTTCTATGAAATTAGGCAACAGAATGGTGGACAGATGAACTGACAGATGTTTATACAGGTTTCTAGGATTTGATCTAGAGGAATATCCTAATCCATTCTTCGCTACTTGGCTAGGCATCTAAATTGGACTTTTGATTCCTTGTTAATTTTCCCTAGGCCCTTACCATGCTTGAATTCTGAGGATACCATCTCTTGACAGGCAGACATTACTTCAGAAGAGATTTTTGGCTTTAAGGTTGGTGCCCCAATAGGTTAATAATGAGTGTTTCTCACTTCAAATGATTAAAAATTGGTAGGCTCAACTCCTTCATTGAGACTAATTAAAGGCATTTCACCTTGCATATGGATTGGATATTCTGCTTCAGCATTAATAGTCACCAGGTTATCGTTGATGATATATTTTACTTGCTGGTGAAGTGTGGATGGGACAGATCCTTCCATATGAATTGAAGGTCTTCCCAACAGTAAATTGCATCCAGTAGTGATGTTTAATACTTGAAATGAGATATGGAATCTATTTGGGCTAATCTCCACTGGAATGTCGATTTCTTCTACAGTATCTTGCGAGATCCATCAAAGGCTCTTATGATAACATGACTGCTTTGGATTATGTTTGGGTTAATTTTCATTCTTTCCAAGGTATCATAAGGACAGATGTTCAAGCAAGACCCTCCATCTATCAACACATAGCCTATCACATATCTTGAGGATATCACTGCTATATGGAGCAACTTATGATGAACAGTAACTTCTACGGGGATATCATCATTAGTGAAGGATATGACATTTCTATTAAGGATGTGATCTACCAGGTGATGGAATTTTTCTATGTCCACTGTTTTGGGTACATGGGCCTCTCGCAGGACCTAAACCAAGTTTTTACAGCGATCCTCTGATGATAAGATAAAATCCAGGATGGAGATTTGTCGAGGTGCTTCTTTTAAATAATGCACCACTTTTGTTTCAGTATGCCTCATCTTTTAGAGGAACTCTTAGATCTTCTTCTCAGGTACTTTCCCCGAGGCTTTGTTAATTGGCTTCATTACCCTCTGAGGTAAGAATAACGGGTTATCCTTATCCAGGATAGCAGTGCAGTCTGAGTTTGTTTCCTCGCTTTTCCCATAATTCAACGGGACTTTCCTTAAACTTGTAATTGAATACTAGGGTAGATACGGCAACACCAGTAGTCCTGGTGTAGCTATTTTTATAGGATTCTTTCCTCTTTTATCCCTCATTCCTTGAATTACTAAAGGTGTTAAATACATGTCTCCTTCAAAGGATACGACTGCTATAACTTCCTTCCATCTCTGTGTTCTAGGAGGAAATATCTCCTCTTCTTCAGGTAAGGTATTACCGTTGTTTACCATTTGTAGATCGTCATTGTCAATCATATCCTGGATCAAGTGATGAAGTGCCCAATAACTTTCTGTGTCATGGCTAGGATTGTTGGAATGGTATTGATATATCCTTGTAACATCAAACCTCTTTGAATGTGGATTAATTAGGGGTAATAGTTTTGTGATCTTCCTTCCATTGATTAACATTTGTAGAATTTCCTCCATCGGTTGACCCAAAGGAGTGAACTTTCTTTTGTCTGCATACTCTTGACGAGCTTGGGATCTAACTTTCTTTGCAACTTTTTCTTCCCACGTTTCATTTTCTTGGAATCGGTGTTGATTCCTTGTTGCAATGGAGAGGAGGTTTGTTTGCCCTTGACTGATCAGCTATTGAGTTACTTGGTGTTGATATACCATCAATTATGCTAACTAATCAATCTGCTCCTTGATGGATTTTAATTAATGCTTGATTAAAGACCATCCTTCAGAATAACCTATCTCCGCAGGTATTTCTTTATCTATTTGTGATGTTTCTCTAATGTATTGAAGGTACTTAGAACTTTCTCCCCTTCAAATACTAATCATGTTTATTCCTTCCTCATTATGTTAAAGTAGAGGATTTTTCTAGGCATAGGGTTTCTCTGGTGTTGTCACCATAATCTCACCAGTATCTATCATGTCTTGAATTTTGTGTTTTAGAGACCAACATTCTTGTGTATCATGGCCAGGTGAACCAGGATGGTAAGCACACTTTTTATTGGGGTCAAAGTTTATCCCATTTGGATTTGCAGGTGGAAGGATATGAGTAATTTTCTTTTGTGTTGTCAGAAGTTTTAAGATATTTTTAAGGTAATCCCCCAAGGGTGTGAATGTTCTCCTATGCCTGACTTCTTCAACTTTCTGGGATGACGGATTTGCAGGATTTATAAATGTTTGGAGTGGGAAATAGTTGTTTTGTCTTTGTATGGGCGGGTTCTAATTTCCTTGCCGAGTTTAACCTTGGAGTATTATGGATACATCTTCTTCCTTTTTCTTATGGGTCCTCCCAGGGTTACTCCCATAATTCTGGGTTAAGATGTGCTCAGTTACTGCTTCCAAAGCAGTGAGGTCTTTAATCTTTCCCGATTTCAACCCCATTTTAGCCATTTCTCCATGTTTAATCATTTCAGAGAAGGGTTTTCCTATTCCAGCTAGGACTATTTTATAATATGGAGCCTCTTGAAAGTCGATGAAAGTCATTACCATTTTAGTCTCTGTCATAGGTTGGGTGACTTGTGCTACCATCCGTCTCCACCTTCGGGCATACTCACAGAAGGACTCACTGTTCTATTTTTTTAACTTTGGTCACATGATATTTTTCCAGAGCCATCTAAGATTGGAAATTATATTTGTTGATGAAAGTGTGGACTAGCTCTTCCTAGCTGTAGATCTTTGAGTTGCCAAGTCAAGCATACCATGCTCTGGCTTCTCTAGTTAGACTTTTTTGGAATAACTGCATTCAGAGCTTCTCATCCTCTATATATGACCCTAGTTCTCTAATATACACTTTCGAATGAGTATAATGATCTTCTAACCCGTTATACTTTTCAAAATTCAGGACTTAGAACTTGTTCGGATAACAAGTCCCTGGAAATATATAAAGATCTAAGTAATTTACACTCCCATAAGTGCCAATCCCTTTGATTGACTGGATGGTTTCTTTTGTTTGTGGGAATTTCTTTCTGATGTCCCTAGTTTCCCGATCATTTTTAAGATTAGTGATTTCAGGGGTTTTCTTAGTTCCTTTATTGGAATGAGATTCATGTATTTGAGTTTCTTTCTTTTTGTCAGTACTATGACTGTCACCTTGTATGGAGGACTCTGGTTGAGTGGGTATTTGTTAACCCTGAGTGCTTTTACTTTGTTCTTTTAATGGGATAGTCAACTCCACTATCTAATTTGTAAGTCCCTCAAACTCCTCTCGAGATACAGGGGTAGCTTCAGGTTAGGCACTGGAAGCCATGTCTGAAAATGGGCTTAGTGCTTTTTTAGACTTTAATTTAATAATAGGACTAATTTTTTCCTACAAAAAGATTATATACTTTAGTCCTGATCAAGACTAATAGTATGCATGCCATGTAATGTTTCAGTTTTAGGGTTTTTTAATGTTTTCCTGCAAAACAAATGTCAATTGTTTTGATGGCAGGATAACATGACAGGATTTGATATCTATACAATAATAAAATTGACAAGGAATGGAAATGATATTTACATTCGATTGATATTTACATGGAATTGGAATTTAAACTGAATTAAAAGGGAAAGTCATAAAGAAACTTTCCTTCGCATTTGGTTTATCAGAGGCTGGCCTATCTTAGGGTTACTATCACAGGCTTTTCGGCATGAAGGTTCCCAGATCATTGTAATTTACAAGATGGAAAATTAATCTGATCTTTCAATTGGAGTGGATCTGAGTGACACCTTTCCTGAGCCTCTTGGGATTAGTCTCCTTTTGAGTCTAGTAATCATCCACCGACGGGTTCGCCTCCAGGTGGAGGAATCACACAAAATGCATTCATCGCATCTCACCGCATGCAATATGATGACATTATGCGAAGAACTAATATAAAGAATGGTAAACAGACATTCATTAACATCCATTCAATGTAAAGATATCATTCTCACACATGCAGATAAAAAGGGAATGGAAAAGATTGAAATATGGCTTAAGCCTTCTGTTGTCCCCAGCAGAGTCGCCACCTGTCGACGCCGAGATTTCTTTCCTATCACATTCTCTACCCTTTATGTGTTCTATGTTTGATTTGATCTTGCTTAAAGGATGAGATTTTTGGAAAAGACCGACATAAAATGTTAACGATTTGAAAAGTATGACTTTTATGATTGGACTGAATTAGTCAGAGCTACTAGTTAATATGAGTTTAGATGGATGTATCAACTCATCTCAGTTTTGAAAGTTTTCACAATATGGCCCAATATGTGACTCTATTTAATTGGTCTAGAACTCGAGATTTATAAAGTTTGGTGGCTTGTTTAAGCGAGGGGAAGGCGTTAGTCACCTCCCGACTTTCCTAAAACACGGTGACCACTACTTTTTCATTCCATATGCATTTTTTATGTGTTGAAAGCTTTTGATTTGAAAAGATGTTTTGTGCTTTATTTGAAAGTTGTGTTATGCCTCTTTGGACGTATGTACAAAGGGTTTTATTTACATAAAAGTTCATTTTTTTAACAGATATGAAAGCTTATAAAAGTGAGGTTTTGAAATCTGATTTTTAATCATTTTTGCCCAAATATGAATTGAGGCCTTTAATACTTCCATTTTATTCCTTATTCGTCTTGATTTGATTTTTATTTCTCGAGATGCAAAGTATCTATGAGGCTAGATATGAACTATTTATAAGGGTTGAACTTCTTATTGGCATGTAAATTTCACTATTTTGAGGCCTTAAATCCAGGATAACTGTTTTAAGATCTCGCAGTTACATGTACACTGGATTGCAAGTGACTATAAAACTTAAACAAGTCCATCAATGGAATCGGATATAGATTCGTTGATTGAATCATCGGTCATGTGGCTCCTAGGCTCACGTGATACATTTAAATAGCCTACATGATGAATATTGAAATGAAATGCACATTTACTTCTAGTCATCACAAAATAAAGGATTCATCAATTAAATCCTTTCATGCACGTAGCCAAGCTTCCCATTTCCTTTAGATACTGATCTAGGGTCACGTGGTTGCTTAATATTTACAAAACAAAAAGTAAACTAGATCTATCTAGATCTTAGCCATTTTAGCTCAACGATTCAAGTTTTACAACTTTTGAACCTGTCAAAAGCTAGATCTGGCTAGATCTAGTATAGATCTAGTCAATACACCTCAAATATTGACTATTTACACAAAATAAAAGGTTAAAATTGTTATCCAGGGACAACAGATCTGAAGAGAACTTACAGCCTTGCATGAGATGGGTTATCGAACGGCTTTTGGTGCCTTTAAGTTTGATTTCCACTGGTTAAAACTTGATATGTGGTGCTATATATGTATATGACGGTTTACAAGTGAGATTTACATGTTTAGAACCAAGATTTAAGTTTTTTAACACTGCAGGGGTCAAATTTCTCTCTCCTAGGCCCTTCTATCACTCTTATCTCTTATTTATGAGCTGATGGGGGCTGATATTTAAAGGCCCATGCTTCCTTAGGTAGACCTCAGCTTCCGCATGTACACCTACGGAAGGACCGGGTGGGCTCTGCTGCCTTAAAGTTTGTGCACCTCGATCGACACGCAGTTTGTTGAAAAGTTAATAACTTGCAAATCTAAAATCTTGTGGAGATGTGCCATACCATTCCAGAAATCTCTTTTTGAGAGCTACACAATAACATAGGGCTTTCCCTTTTCTGAATTCAGGAAGATGGGTGCATGACCAAACTGGCATCTTTGGGTCTTCGCAGGAAAAGCGTTGAGCTATTTTATATAGTTTGTGATCAAAAGTGTTGCAATGGCTCTTTGTGACCCTATCTATGGTTGTACTATGGTTGATGATATTGTATTGTCAAAATGGCCTTTTTTCCCTCCTAGGGTTGTCTCCAGGGTTGATGGGGCTTTCGGCCATCTATCGGGGTTGTCTTTGGGGTTTGATTGCATCCAATTCTATTCTTCCTCAGGGTTATCTCCGAGGTTAATTTGATATCCCTCAGGGATGTTTTTCAGGGTTTGATTTGATAAAGTTTTAGAATTTGAGATCCATGATTTTGCCATCTTTCAAGACCATTTTTGCCATTTCCTTGTGCTTGATCATTTTCAAGAATGGCTTGCCTATGTTTGCCAGAACCCTTTCATAATATGGTGCATCCTGAATATCTATAAAGGTCATCACCCTTTCATTCTCATCCATGGGTGGGTTGACTTGAGTAGACATTCCCCTCAACCTCTGGGCATAGCCACAAAATAATTTGTTAGATAGCTTCTTCACTTTGGTCATTTGATAACAGTCTGGCATTATTTGGGAATGAAAGCTATATTAATTCTGAAAGGCATCGGCTAACTCTTCCCAATTGTGGATCTTAGTGTTATTCAGCCTAGCATACTAGGTCCTGGCCTTCTTGGTCAAACTATTTTGGAAGAGTTTCATTCTTAAGCTTTCATCCTCGATGTAAGCTCCAAGCTCACAAATATACACTTTTAGGTGTGTGTGTGTGTGTGTGTGTATGTGTGTGTGTGTACGGATCTCCTACTCCATTGTACTTCTAAAAATTTGGGACCTGGAACTTCTCTAGGTATTTGGCTCCAGGAAAGATCAAAAGATTAGAATAATTGACACTACCATGGGTCCTTGTCCCCTTCATGGATCGGATTGCTTCTTCCATTAATTTCACTTTCTTCTTAATTTCCTAGGTCTCTTTGTTATCCTAGACATACTGGGTTTCTCCAGTTGCAGCACCTTTGTCAGTCTTGCTGCCAAATTGGAATAATGGAGTGGGAATTTGTGTATCGCTGGCCTAGCTCAGAATTTAACTACCTCCTTGCGCAGAGGATTCAGTTTGAGCCACCAGGTCTAGAGACTAGGGTCAAGTAGCATTGTTCCTTTAATAGATTGATCATTTTTGCCATTTTTTTTTGAAGCTCTCAAACTCCTCCCAAGAGACGGGAACCTATTTTGGTACTAGACTTTTAGCCATTCTAATAGATAGGGTTCACACCTTCTTAGGTCGAATACGTGTTTGAGGACCAATCTACACACAAATGGTGTATAGTTTAGTCTTGATATTCGTAGAAGGTATGGATGCATGAAATGTTATACTTTAGTTTAAGGCCTTTTTAATATTTTCCTACAAAATCGAGGTCTGTTGTTTTGATAACAGGACAATAAGATATAGGATGACATTTTAAGATGGATAACATTTATATAATAAAGAGTAACAAGCATGAAGATACTTCCTATACGTTGGGTTTTTAAAAGGCTGACCTATCTTAGGATTACTCTCGAGGGCTTTTTGGCATGAAGGTTCCCAGTGTTGGGTTTGTATATATCGTAATTACATAATTAAATCACATAAATAAGGTGGAAGCGCGAAGAAACGAGAATTTAAAATTTTATATAAACCCATACCCATGATCATGTTTTCTGCTATATTATCAACTAACAGAAGAGTAGGATAATCAAAATCATACCCTTGAAGATCCAAGCTTCCTCAGGTACAAGTTCAACACCTAGTCCTTTGTGCTCTCCTTGAATACGCGAGATTGATTCCTTCCTTTAATCAACGTTAGTCACCCAATCGTTTAGCCTCTAGAGGTAATTCACTAAGGAAGAACAAAAAATCAAAAAGAATGGTGTTTTGCTAAACCTTAGTTTTTCTTTCTGTGTAGAAAAAAGAGTACTCTCCAATAATTAGAATTACGTCTACTAATATCTTGCATAAGACTCCTCTTATATATAGATATTAGTCAACCCTTCTATTCTACTTAAAAATAGAGTTATATTTAATTAATTAAAATCCTTTAATTAATTAAGCTCCCTAATCTCATTAGGGATAATTAGTTAAGCTCTTTTAATTAATTTGCCTACGGAAATTATTAGGAATAAATGAGAGTAATTATATTAAATTAATTCCCAAACTCACTACACCAAAAATGGCCTATAGCGAAGGAAATTTTGTGAAGGAATTTATTCCATCGCATGAGGAGTTGTTTAGCGAAGGAACAGTGAAGGAAAAAGTATAGTGACAATATAGTTATTAGCGAAAGAAACATCCTTACACAATTTATATTTTTTTCCTCACAAAATTGGGGCAATAGAAAGATTTGGAGCCAATTTATGATGAAAATTTGCGAGGAAGAAATCTATTTAGTGAAGGAATTATTATTCACTATATATCATTATTTAGAAAAATTTTTGCGAGGATAAAATTAATACATTATCTTCGTTTCTAAATATTTTTTTTGAATTAATTGTGGTGAATATAAATACATTAAATTTTTTACAATAGTAAATTTATTTTTAATAACACTTTTTAAATAACTTACAATATCAATTATTTATTTTAATAAACTATAAATTAAATAACTTTACACTATGTTAAACTTAAAAATTTCTACATAAAAGTTTATTTTTATAATCATAATTAAATAAAGTTAAAGTTAATGGAAACAACAGTTGAATGAATTCTCCGTTCGATGCCATCATTCACAAATTGTACGGCGAAAAATGGAAACAGCAGTTGAATGAATTCTCCTCCTAAAACCCTAGCGTCGTCATAATCGATTCACCCGTTGCAATCGAAAGGCTTCACAACCGAATATCAATGCTCGAATTAGTGAAGGATTTGAAAATATCTCAAGAAAATGGGGCTGTAATTAGCATTCCGAAACAGGTTTTGGCCTTTGATTCAGATTTATTGTCTGATTTGAGTGATTATAAGTGCATACATCTATATTCAGTATCCTTTCCTGTAGTCCTGTCACTTTTTGACTTTCAATGTTTATTTTTATGCGAGCAATACTACTTCTGCCGCAAAACTTGCTGCATCTATTAATGATATGGAAAAAAATGTTTGGGCAAAAGTATGTAAATTTGTGATTTAGTTTTAGCTCCCTATAATTAGTGTAAATTAGAGGAAGGAGTATAAGTTTTGAACAATGTCTTGACTGAGATGGTCTGGATGGCATTTTAAAAGTGTACTTAATGTAAAATTTTTAGCAAAAATTATTTTATACTTTCTGCATATAAGGGTTAGATGCTAGTGAAACTTAATTGAACAATTACCTTCTACAACTGGGTTCACTTGGTAAACTTGTTAGCTTCTATTAGATATGGTGGCATGTATGAACTTATAGCCATATTATTTTGATTCATGTTGTCCATGTATTGGAATTGAACTATCGTGATACAGTTGAGTTGCAAATTTATCTCAGTACTAAAATTGGAGGCACGTGATCTGCTAGGCACTGATGACTTGATGTCTGTAATACATTTTTTTGACCAGATAGTTGTTCCAGATTTCTCTTTTCATTTATGTTGTTAGTAAATTCTGGGTATCTTTTGGTTATCACATTGTTTCTTGTGTAGTGCTTTTGTTTCTATTTTTTTTAGTTGGTTGCTGTTATAGGAAGCAGAGCTCGCAAAGGAGAAGACAAATGGATACAAGTTAGACAGGGCACACGTATTTGTTGTGAACATGTTTGATGAAATAGAGAAGTTCATGAAAGTTCCAGATGAATGGGCCCCTCCAGAAACCAAGCCATATACATCAGGGGTAGGCATTTAAAGCTGTTATATTATGCTTTGTATTTTTTCTTGGTTCCTCTTCGTTCTATAGTATATACATTACATGCTTCCTACAAGTGTCCAAAAAGATGTGAGAAGAAGATCCTTTAGCCTCGATAAGTTTTTTGCCTAACTTTGTAACTTTTAGTTAGTTGTTACCCATCATCGATTAAACAATTGCTGTGTGATGAACCAGGTTCTGTTAAGAACCACAGCTACCTCTATGGTGGACAATCTATTGCCGAACTTGGTAGTCTTTATACATACTATTTCTTGTCGATTTGTTTCTTTTATAATCTAGATGAACTAAAGTTTATGATGGGATGGTAATGGGCCTAATTCTAGGGATTTCTAATTACAGATACTGCCTCAAGCAATTTGTACCCGCTATGGATTAACTGTTGGAGCAACAATGGCACCTTTTGTCCAGTTCCTTCTATGGTTGTTCTTCCCTGTTGCTTATCCAATTAGTAAGGTGTAGTAAATTTTTCTTTTATGTATTTATATTCACACTTAATTGTTTTTGTTTCCACTTTGTCTTTTGTAAACAAATTGATTGAGTTATTCACTCTGTTTGTTTCAGTTGTATCGTAAAAATATTTAACTTTATGAAAAATGTAACTTTTATATGTTTTGTTGCTTGGGACCTGTGAGAAACAAAACATAACTATTTGTTGACTGGATACATAAGTTCTCTAAATAAGACTAATTGTGTGTCTATCTTTCCTTTTATATTGGTAACAAAATGGATGTATAGGAAAACTTATACGTGTTACTTCTTATATTATGCTTTTGCTTTCCTCTTATGTTATAGAACACCCAAAAAGGTCATTCTTCCATTGAAGGAGGGAAGCAGAGAAAGAAATGTTGGTATCAGGGGGCGAGGAAATATGTCGTGAGTTATGCAACATGGACTAAGGTGTATCAGTCCTAGCGGGTTTGAAGTGGTGTCTCCAGTATTCTTACATTTAGCAATAGGTGATTCTCTATTCCATGTCTCTTTTTTGTTTTTGGGGTGGTTTATGCTAGTCTTGTCATTTCAGGTTGCTGCCCTTATTATGATGATGGTTAATTGGAACTGAAGTTTCAGTGGCAGTTAAGTTTATTTTGTTTATGATTTTGACTTCCTTTTTTCACATTGGGATAGTTTGTGTTATATAGTTTATGTTAAGCTAGTGTTATTAATTAGAAGATGTGTTGCACTATTATTTACAGAGTTAGTGTTCTTGTTTTTCTTTGTAGAGGGCTTTTTACTTTATTTGTAACTATTCTGCTAGCTATGAGAATGAAATACATCAAGCTACCTCCAGGAAATACTATTTTAAAAAGATGAATATTAAAAATGAAGAGTACTAGAATCGACAATCACTTGATGTGTATGATGAATTTGCAGACTTGTGATGTTATAGAGCAACAAAAAGAATTCTTAACTTGGTCCATATGTTCAATGAAGAACTGGAAATGATGTTGCCAAATAATACTAAATATTGTTAGGGAGATTACAACTTTTAACATATGCTATAATTCACGCAGAGCTGCAATATCATATCTTCGAGAATTAAGAACAAAAGCAGTTTTATGTTACTTATATACTTGATATCATGATATGTAACTCTTTTCTACTATCATGCTTTCCTAAGATATCTTATTCAATTATGGATCATTACAAAACTCTGCTTTGTGATGCTATACTTTCCCTACAGATGACAAGTTACTCAATGACTTGATAGAACCGTCTTATAGGTTTTTTCCCAAGTAAACCATTTTTTTCTGTACTAATTTACTTCTTGAGCACTGCTTCCAGGATTTTCCTTAGGTGGACTTGTTTTTCAATGGGCATGAATATGATGGTTCTTATTATGCTACCAGTTAATGAAGTTGTCCATTTGATATTTTTCTTCTGACCTTGTTGTGAAAAAATATATTGGTTGAGTTGTCCTGTTTTATTTTGCAGAGTTAAATATGAGAAATCCGATGATGACATGAGCATAGTGAGTTCATCCCATGAACAACAAATCTCACAGGGTTCTTCTCCGCATAATGAAAATCAATTTGAAAACAATTTGGTTGGAAAACCTGACTTGGAGATAAATGGAAGATTCTTGGAGGGCATGGTTACACATCCTCATACAAGGAGGGGAGGTTCTTCTGGCAGAATTATAGCTTCAGACATTGTTCTTTCAACTAGTAAAGGTGACAGGTATGCTATTTAATGGACATGATCAGCAGTAGGTAGTGGCTGGCAAACACTATCACATTCAAATCTTCTTTTGAACTGAAAATTTTACAATAGGTGACAGGACGTTCACAGCTTGGGGAAAGAGGCTGCAACAGTACACTTTTCTTTGATGGGTGATCCTTCTAAGGTTTACTTCTCTCTTAATTATGATTATTTTTTTTGTCTAGAAATATCAATTTATGCATATGTTGCAACAAGTTTACTTTTCCATTAGAGTTTTTTAATTGGTTCACTTCTAAATGTGCAATCTCTTTTATTACGGGCAGGCAAATTCCATTCTGCTTCCACTTGAATCTGTGTTACCAATATAGTTACTGTTATGACTAATGCTATGGCTAGAGAACAATGTTACTTATGCACTAGTTTGCAGTTCTTTTTGGTATTGAGGCTACTACTGTGGTGCCCAATTTTTTTTCTGCCAGAGCACAGCTTATTCCTGATATTATTCGCTGTTATAGCAGGTTAATCTTTTTAGACCTTGAAACTTGTAAATTATGATCTTCTGACATTTTGTACAAAGTTAATAATTCTCTCAATTTCTTATCTCATGGGCTGTGTTATTTCAGTGGGGGTCGTACAATCATTTTCACGGAGATAAAAGATGATGCTTCTCAACTAGCTAGGATATTGCCTGGAGCACGTGCTTTGCATGGGGACATACAACAGGCCAAACGTGAGGTAACATAAGTTATTCTTCTAAATTTGTAAACATGATGTTCCATGTGATTTTTTTTTGTAAATATTCGATTTTTGGGCTTCCCTAGCTAAAATATCTTTCGGGAATGAAAAGGCTTCAAGTTTGTCCCCACCATATGCAGAATTGTAGAACCTATATGGAGTTTGAGCCCCTAAATTTATTGCGCTACGGGGAAATAAAAGAAAATACAAAACAAGGAATGTTGCAATAATTCCTTCAGTTAATAAAAAGTACTATTTCTGGGACTATGCATTGATATTGATGGCTTCACACTATACATGAAATAATTTGTCTAATAACAAGCTATGATACTTCTTTTTTAGGCGAAATTCGTGATATTGACCTCTTATATATATATATATATATTTCAATTTACATGAACGTGTTCATTCAAATTTGATAATATCCAGTCAACTTGAATTAAAGTTTAGTATCATATTTTATTGACCGTTATAAGAAAAATATTTTATCATACCAACCCTTGTTTGCTATGTGACACAGACTTGGATAGAGTGTTCGGTTGGATACGGTATTTGAAGAGTTCGACACAGGTATTCCTCAGTTTTATCAATTTTTTACACTTAAGTAAAGTGTCCCGTGCCTATGTCCTTGTCTAATTATCGAGTGTCAGACACGGGTACTTTAGGACAAAGGGAAGAGTTTGTGTAACATAACTTGTTTGTATTTCCTTTTAAGTTGCTGGAGAAAAACTTTGGAGGTTGCCTTTGGGAACTGAAAGGTTAGTTGATATAGTTAGTTGATACGGTGGTTGTGGGTCGTCAAGGTGGTTCCATTATCGCGACTCTTTTTCCTCAAGGTAACGCACACATTGATCAGTACACATTCAACACACTAGAGCATAAGTTCACCAGGCTCATTTTTTCTTATTCCTCATCTTATTGAAATTGAATTTTGGTGTTTCTTTTGCAGCAGGAAATTTACATGTCCAATCTTGATTTCCTTGAGGAAAATGATGATGAAGTGGACCTAACATGATGTACACAACATGATGTACACTTCATTCTATCTAGTTCGTTGTTATTCTTTCAGTTTTCTTGTGTTAGTTATTACATATTATAAGTGTTATGATCTTTAGGAGATCAAGACATAATAACAAATTTTGTACTTATCGTGACTTGAGCATTATCTATTTATATATGGAGTATTAGTTTTAATTATAGGCTCTTTATGCATTAGTTTATCAAATTAGTTTGAAATAGGTATGATATTTATATTAACTTGAAATATTAAATTTAATATTTATTATAGCAATTACTAAAAATAATAGTAATAATAATAAATATGAAATCATTGATTTGAAAAATAATTATAATTTTCAATGAATTTTGATTATTTAGCAATTAATTTTTATTTACAAATTTATAATTTGTGAAGGAATTTTTCTTTCACTAATTTGAAAAAAGATTCTCAATTTATAATTAGTGAAGGAAAATATTCTCTCGTTAAATAAATTTGTTCTTCACAATATATTATTTGTGAGGGAATCAAGTTATTCACTAATTTCAAATAGTCCTTCGTAAAATATTATTTGTGAAGGAAACCAATCTTTCACTAAATAATAATATTCCATTACTAAATACAATTTGTGAAGGAATAAGTTATTCACAATATATCTTTCACAAAAAACATTTAGTTACTACTTAGCGAAGGATACTCAATTGCGAGGAGGTCTAATGCGAGCACTCGTGTGAAAGAAATATTTTTTCGCAATAAATCACTTGTGAGAGATATATAGCCTCTAGTGAAGGATTTGTCCTTCACTAGAGGCCATTTTTGGTGTAGTGACTCCTTTAGAAATTAAAATAATAATTATAATAATAATAATAATAATAATAATAATAATAATAATAATAATAATAATAATAATAATAATAAGACTCCTCTTATTAATTTATATTTAATATTCTAAAATATTCAATAATAATACTAAGCTATTTAATTTATTCTATCACCATAGATTAAATTAAATACACTTAACATATTATTACGATTATGGCATTAACTTCTTAAATAATTTTTCTTCCTTTTATAGTGTGACCCTTTAGGCTCTCCATATTAAACTGATTGTAAATAAATCAATTAAAATAATTCTAATCTTATTTAAATAAATAAATTAAACTAATAATCTATTTAAATAAATAATATTTATTGTACAATAAGGATAAGCCTCCTTAGCGATCAACAACTTTCAAGATAATATAGATTTCAACATTAATCATAAAAGAAACTTTGAGTAAATAGTTTCCGTACAATTCAATCCTTCCACCATACAATGTCTCAATTAAATATAAGACATGGAATTACTGTCAAGTCTTATATTATTTAATTATATGTATTTCGATTCTCAAATGCACAACTCCAAATAAATGCAAATTAGAAACTCCTTTCTAATTTTATTCCACCTTGGCCAAGGATTCATGGGTTGTCATTTATCGAATCATGTAGGACATATCTCTTCTTTTACTAGAAGCGGTAGATTCTTAATTGACCATTCATAATCTCCATATATAACTCATTACACTCAAGCATACCCTTTGATATACCCTAAGGGTCTTAAAGAATAAGTCAAAGTATATTTCATTATACACAAGATATTATGATGATCTCAAGTCTAAGAATCACTTGTACTACTATCACTTCAGGAATTCCTATTGCCAGACAAGTAAAACTTTATTAGTTATTCCTTAGTGAGTCACGTTCAGTGAACTTATTATCCAATAAGAACCTACATACTTGCTTTAGTGTGTCCACACAAATGATCATGAGATCAATCATCCTCATCTAATGAGCAAACAACGTATGAACCAATCTATCCGGATTCACTAATCCCCTTTTTAGTAACCATTGATTGGGAACATTTTAGTTTTTTAAGCTATCTAAGAATTTTGATCTCATTTGCATGATCTTATCATGATTCTAAAAGCATTGCTTAAAACTATGGGTTTATCAAATAATATTAAAAAAACACCATGTAG